>CM035101.1:5801143-6204491 GCA_020205505.1 Panax japonicus
TGCCGAGACTCAGCTTAATAAATATTCCACATCATCGAATCACCCCTGCACTACGGCCAATGATATTCTTTAGTATCCCGACCACAATTATCCATGCACTACGGGCTAAGAATATTTGTGTATTCATTAATGGTCATGATCATGCCAACAACTGTCCATCAATGTACTACGGGTCAATGAGGACTTTTACCACATCATTTGTAACATTATGGTCATGATTATACCGAATAATCTCTGGTTATAATCATACCAAGTTCATCTATGCACTACAGGCCACAGATGACTTTCAACATAATATAAACATGAGGATGATGACAATGATATAAGAATTTAATAAAACAAGTTCAAGAATTAATTTGTCCAAGAACTACTAATGTCCAAATTGTCAACATGATACTGCTTTGTAGAGTAAAATTCAAGAATGATCAGAAGAATATTTCCATGAAAAGATACTGGATGAAGCGCAAATATTAAGGATATTCTACTAATTTTATGGAGTATAGAAGTCAAAACTTTAACCAACTGAGTATAATAAAGAATGGAATAACAAAAGAAATCACCATGCATGCGGTACTTCACATAGACAGGTTATTCCAATAGAATACTAAATAACGGAACAAGGTCAGGCAAACTTCGCACCGACAGGATGTTCCAACAGAATAATATAGAATGGAAGAACAACAGAAATCACCATGCATGCGGTACTTCGCATAGACAGGTTATTCCAACAGAATACTAATAAGGACAGAATCAGGTCCGGTGTAAAACGTACAGACAGGATATTCTAACAGAATAATAATAAAGACGGAACCAGGTCCGGCGTAAAACGCAAAGATAGGATATTCCAACAGAATAATAAAGACGGAATAAGGTCCGGCGTAAAACGCACAGACAGGATATTCCAACAGAATAGTAAAGACGAAATAATAGAAGAATGTCACCAAGTATAGGGTAGACCGCGTATACAGGTTATTTCAACAGAATAATAAGCAATGGAATAACAACAGTTCCCTTCATGAATAAGAAAGAATAACACCCCTTACGAATACAACAAATAATATTCCCTACCTTAAGAAGAAGAGTACTTGATATATAAGTAGTGAAGTAGCAGAATACTTTCTTCTTTCTCTCTATAGTTTATCTCTCTAGAATTTCAATGAATTCGTAAGAAAATAATGAATGAATGAGCTTCTATTTATAGAAAAATGGAATGCATAGTAACTAACTAATGAACGGTCGAGATTGATTTACTTTAATCTGACGGTCCATATTTAAATCAAAATAAAATAAAATATATTATATTTATAATCTAATAAAACGAATAACTTTATAAAAGATTTTACTATGCAAACACTATGCAGGCACTATGCAAACACTATGCATAATAAAATATAATATATTCTAATTATTGTCCAATAAAACAGATAGCTTTATAAAAGTATTCTGTTTTATATAAAAAGATTTTACTATGCAAAACACTATACAGACACTATGCAATACTATGCATAATATAATATAATATATATTCTATTTATAGAATAACTTTATAAAAGTATTCTGTTTTATATAAAAAGATTTTCTGTATTATTACATTAATAATACCAACAAAACTGAGTGACTTATCACTTAAGTATCAATAATTAATATCGTGTGCTACTATGCAACCACGCGTATTACTGTACTTTTAACACTGGGTGTTTCAACAGTTAACGATAAAACTTCCGTCGTAATTTTCATAAAGTATTTTTGTGGTTTTATCAATCCGACAATAATTCCGTTGTGGGGTCCACCAATGATTGTGCCGTTTTACTAATATTCCCTGTTAAAATGAATATTCTCCGACCAATCGAATATTATAACAACTTGCGTACTTTGTAAAATTTATAAATATTACCCACAACTATTATATCAATTTCACTCCATAATATTTAAAAATAATATTTATAGAAAATTTATCTTTATTCAAAAAGTTGGGATTTTACAGCCAAATTCATAAAATTTCATCACCAATAACCAAAACCCTCATAAAAAATCTGCATATACCTCATATATGATTCTCATTCCATAAAAGCATATTTTTCAATTTTCTTACTTCACATAACATATTTAATTCATTTACTCATAACTAGAACATTTTCATGAAAAATACCAAATCAGTTCCAAAAATATATTTTTTCTGGAATTTAGTATAATATAGTCCCATATTGAACATATATTTTTCTCGGAATTTTTAAAATTCATTTACTATTTTTCACATGGCCAAAACCACTGAATATTCAGACATTTATCATAAATTGTACTTTTATCCAAAAATTTCAAAATTTACAGAGTAAACTGATATTACATAGATGTACTCCCAATAAAAATTTCATCAATTTTGGAGTTAATCACAAGGAGTTATAAATGGTTACTTTTAAAATAGTCTTTTCTCATAAAATCCATAACTCCTAATTTATACATCCAACAATCGCCATTTTTGGACACAATCTACAAAACTGATCAAGGAGACATACTTGACAGTAAAGCGAGTCTACAGGCCACAGTTTCCTACTCGATCAAGGATTAAAAATGGGCCGATAAATCGAGGATTGAACTTTCCTCTCTTTCCAAATCTCGTAACCCCTTTCCATGGAGCAACACGTAACAACACACGATCTCCTATATCGAATTCCACATCCTTTAGATGAATATCAGCATAACTCTTTTGTCGATCTTCTGAGGTTTTTATACGTTTCCGGATCGTTTGAATCTTTTATGTAGTCATACGTACCAACTCCGGTCCCAACAACGTTGCTTCACCCACCTCATCCAAGCATACTAGAGAACGACACTTTCTTCCATACAACGCTTTGAATGGAGCCATGCCAATACTTGCTTGATAACTGTTGTAGGAAAACTCCACCAATGGTAAGAACTTGTCCCAACTTCCCTTGAAATCAAGGACACAGAGTCTTAATAAATCTTCAAGAGTTTGAATAGTCTTAATGGAGCCATGTTTACTTTTTCAGGATGGTATTGGATGGTATGATCATAATCTTTCAATATTTCAAGCCAACTTCGTTGTCGCATTTTGAGTTCCTTTTGAGTGAAGAAATATTTAAGGTTTTTATGATCCGTAAAAATCTCCACTTTCTCCTCATACAAGTTGCCTCCAAATTTTAAGTGCGAAGACAACAGCTGCTAACTCTAGGTCATGAGTAAGATAATTCCTCTTATATTCTTTGAGTTGTTGTGAGGCATAGACTATGACTTTCCCATGTTGCATGAGAACACATCCTAACCCTTTGCCCGAAGCATCACTGTAGATGACAAATCCCTCCGAACCAGATGGTATTATCAGAACAGGTGCTGAAATGAGTCTCCTCTTGAGTTCTTGAAAACTGTTCTCACATTCCTCGCTCCAACCGAACTTTGTATCTTTCCGAGTCAGCTGAGTTAGTGGAGTAGCAATTCAAGAAAACCCTTCTACGAATCTCCGATAATAACCAGCTAAGCCGAGAAAGCTACGTACTTCTGTCACTGATTTAGGTTGCTCTCAGCTTTGAATAGCTTCAATCTTTGCTGGGACAACAGATATTCCATGACTTGATACCACGTGCCCAAGGAATGTTACTTCTTCAAGCCAGAAATCGCATTTCTTCAACTTGGCATAAAGCTTGTATTCACGAAGCTTTTGGAGTATCAGCCTCAAGTGTTCCTCATGATCTTCATGGCTTTTGGAATATATGAGGATGTCATCAATAAAGACGACCACAAAATGATCCAAATATTCCTTGAATACTCGGTTCATCATATCCATGAAGGCAGTAAGAGCATTAGTCAATCCAAAGGACATGACTAGGAATTCATAATGCACGTACCGAGTTTTGAAAGCCGTCTTTGGAATATCATCGATTCTAATCTTCAATTGGTGATATCCGGAACGAAGATCAATCTTTGAAAAGAATTTGGCTCCTTGCAACTGGTCAAACAGGTCATCAATACGTGGCAATGGGTACCTATTTTTGATGGTGACATGATTCAACTCCCGATAATCAATACAAAGTCGTAAACTCCCATCTTTCTTCTTCACGAATAGAACAGGAGCACCCCAAGGAGAAGTACTAGGACGAATAAAGCCAATGTCTAACAATTCCTGCAGTTGAGTCTTTAACTCCTGAAGTTCAATAGGAGCCATTCGATATGGGGTTTTGGAAATGGATTTTGTATCAGGTTTAAGGTCGATACAAAATTCAATTTCTCGCTCTAGGGGTAGGCCAGGAAGTTCACCAATGATTGTGCCGTTGTACTAATATTCCCTGTTAAAACGAATATTCCCCGACCAATCGAATATTATAACAACTTGCGTACTTTGCAAAATTTATAAATATTACCCACAACTATTATATCAATTTCACTCCATAATATTCAAAAATAATATTTATAGAAAATTTATCTTTATTCAAAAAGTTGGGGTTTTACAGCCAAACTCATAAAATTTCATCACCAATAACCAAAACCCTCATAAAAAATCTGCATATACCTCATATATGATTCTCAAGCCATAAAAGCATATTTTCCAATTTTCTTACTTCCCATATCATATTTAATTCATTTACTCATAACTAGAACATTTTCATGAAAAATACCAAATCAGTTCCAAAAATATTTTTTTTCTGGGATTTAGTATAATATAGTCTCATATTGAACATATATTTTTCTCGGAATTTTTAAAATTCATTTACTATTTTTCACATGGCCAAAACCACCGAATATTCAGACATTTATCATAAATTGTACTTTTATCCAAAAATTCTAAAATTTACAGAGTATACTGATATTACATAGATGTACTCCCAATAAAAATTTTATCAATTTTAGAGTTAATCATAAGGACTTATAAGCGGTTACTTTTAAAATAGTCTTTTCTCATAAAATCCATAACTCCTAATCTATACATCAAAAAATCGCCATTTTTGAACACAATCTACAAAACTCATCAAACTATCATTTCAAATTTTTTCATAATTTTTGAAGGTTCAAAAAAATTTCGAAATTGAAAAACATAATAACCCATACATACTAACGACAATATCCCTTACCTCAAAAGAGTAGTACTTCTGACTGGAATAACGCTGAACAAACTTGCACCGTATAGCAACACTCAAAATATCAAAATACTCACAAGAATACACTCGATAATATAGAGAGAGAAATAGAGAGAAAACTTCAGTTTTTGGTGTGATTTTCAATTCTAATCTAAGCACCTATTTATATGAAATTGCTTAGAACACCAATGCAGAAAATTAAATATAAAAATATTATTTATAAACAAAATTCCTAAGCACACTACCAGCTGATTTCAACCATTTAACACGCCCCTCAAATGAAAAAAATGTTTTTCTTAAAAATAATAATTAAAACTTCCAAAAATAAATTATTTTAGAATTACGGAACTTCAATAATTCATAATAAATAGCCCTTTTATCAAAAAAAATTCGAAGCACATGTATTTTCCATAGGAAATTTCATTATCTATAACTTTGCAGAAGAAAGTTTTTCCAAATTCCAAATAGAAATTGACCGAAATCCACAAACGGACGATTTTACAATCTATAATCAAATTTCAGTCAATAAATGGGCCCATAGACATGTTTTAAACAACTTTTGCAACAAAAATACTCTTCCTCCTCATATACTCATATATCCCACATTCATTGTTAAAATATCATCATTATTATATTATAATAATATAATAAAATATTATTTTATCAGAAAAGATAAAATATCGATTTTCAACAATTGTCACTTTAAAAATTTTCTCCATCTATATCCACATAAAATGAATATTTTCCTCATCATATAAATTAATAATTAATTATTCACAAATAATATTACAGAATCATAATACTGACAACTAGGCAGTTCCCAAGAAAGAGGGGGCTTTCCAATAAGAATTTCTCCTTACTAGCGCGCAATTAGGTGAGCAAACCTCTCCTTAGACAAAACTTTCTAGACATTGCCAATAATGTTATCTAGTAATATTATTCAAATAATATGAATTATTGCTCCGATAATGGAAAATACTGTGTAGTGATAATTATTGAAACAACAGTAATATAAAATATCAACGTAGCAATTATTGAATCAATAAAATAAAATATTGAACAGTAATTACTGTAACAATTATTGAGTAGTGCCTTCTTACGAAAAAATTTATCATGCTTCATGAATAGTAACTCATGAATAGTAACTCGTGAATAGTAACTCGTGAATAGTAACCCATGAATAGTAACTCATGAATAGCAACTCATGAATAGTAATTATAAAAAATTGAATACTTTTATTTCATAAAATTTGGGGTCTTACACTTGTCCTTTCGCTTTCCAAATGCATCTTGTTTCAAGCTAAAGTTCGGTTTCTTGGTTTAAATATTTATCATGGACTTATAAGGCCAATTGATAAAACTATTCAATTCGCTGACATATTCCCAAATAAAATTACCAATAAAACCCAACTGTAGAGGTTTCTGGGCTCGCTCAATTATATTGGCAAGTTCTATAAAAACCTCAGGAAAATTTACAAACCTCTTTTTCAGCGTTTGCAAGACAATTCTCCCCCTTGGACTAACGTTCATACTTCTGTCGTCCAACAAATTAAAAAATATGTCAAGGCATTGCCCTGCCTTGGTATTTCCAACGATTTTGCATTTAAAATTGTTGAAACTGATGCCTTAAATATTGGATTCGGAGGTATTCTCAAACAAAAGTTAACACCCAATTTGCCCGAACAAATTGTTCGTTTTCATTCCGGTGCATGGAATATTACACAGTTAAATTACAGCACTATTAAAAATGAAATACTTTCTCTTGTATTATGTATTAACAAATTTCAAATTGATTTATTAAATCAAAAATTTTTGGTTTGTATTGACTGCAAATCAGCAAAATATGTTTTAGAAAAATATGTTGAGAACATAGCCTCTAAACATTCCTTTGCTAGATGGCAAGCCCTTTTGAGTATCTTTGATTTTGAAATTGAATACATTAAAGGCAGTAACAATTCCATTCCTAATTTTCTCACTGGGGAATTTATTAACACAGGTACCGTGCATCCATTATGAGTGTTCGAGGAGCATCATCTTCTCGTGGTCCGGGTCGCCCTACTGGCCCAAGTAATCAGCCAAAAGGAGCTTTGGTTTCTCATCCAGTAAACCCAGTTTATCAAACCACTAACAAATTCACCATCCTTGGGACAATGCCCAAGCCCTATAGTTCTGCCTTAGCTAGTAACCCAACTCTAGTTGACCCTTTTCAGTCTAAGGCCTCCTTTTCAACCCCCAGTAATCCTCCCTCTGAATATATGTTTAGATGGACTAATTACCTATTTCATATTGAACCTCATATGAAACCCAAAGATAACCAAGTCAAATTAACCTCCCAGTTCTTTCCTTCAGGATGGCACTTCATGCCCCTTGCTCCTTATAAATCCCTTGTGTATTATAAGGATATTCTCATTGAAACCGAGTAAATCTTTATTAAACCCATTTATGCTAATAATGATAAATCCAAATTACTTTACCATTCACTATACATTAAATAGTTTATTCTGATGTCTGATTGGGGAAAACATCCCTCTGATCTTATGCAACTTTCTAATCAAAATAACTCCTACTGTTATTATGATTACATGGAAGCTTGGTAGAGAGTTTTCCTTCATCAAAATGAGTCAAACAGTCATTCATGGTTTGGTCCAGTTAGAATTTCCCACTGCCCCTCTTAAGGTTCTCCCAGTTACGATTAAAGAACCTTCCAGTCAAAAATCAAAAGAATCCAGAGTCAGTCCCACTGGTTCATCATGTTCCCGTGACATTTCTAATTTTAAGAATTGTTCCCAAAAAGAGTTAAAATTAATTGCTCAAGCATTAAATAAAAGAATTAATGAATTGTATGAAAAAGCCTGTAAGACCCCAGTTTTTATAAATAAAGATGAATTTTCATAATTATTATTTTTGGAATATTATGGAATAAATTTGATATAATTTTATAGTTGTGGGTAATTTTTATAAATTTTGCAAAGTACGCAAGTTGTTATAAAATATTCGTTTGGTCGGGGAATATTCTTTTTGTCGGGGAATATTCGTACGACGACACAATCATTGGTGGACCCCACAACGGAAGTATTGTCATAGTTAGAAAACGACAAAATTATCTTTCTATAAAATAACGGCGGAGGTGTTACCGTTAAAAACTGTTGAACTACTCGGTAGTAAAAGTACAGTAATACGCGTTGTTGCATAGTAGCACACGGTATTGATTATTGATGCTTACGTAAGAAGACACTCAGCTATACTCAATTATTGCTACAGTAATTGTTGCATCATATCTCTTATATTATTGATTCAATTATTGTCACAGTATCATCTGTATAATATGTTATATTATTTAAACAATAATTGAGACGACAAGTTATAAATGATTAATAATTGTTGAAAGATTAAATATGTGCTGATTAAAAATAAAATAATTTCTGGTAATTTTTATTTAATCCTTGATGTATATAAAGAGTCTATTATTAGACGTTTGTGGTAAGTTGAATTATTTATGGGGGGCCATATGTCATCATCTAAGAGTCTCTTTCGTAAATAGTAATTATTTTCATAAATAGTAATTACCTTCGTCAATAGTAATTACCTTCGTTAATAGTAATTACCTTCGTAAATAGTAAATACTTTCGTAAATAGTAATAAATCTTCTATAAATAGAGGCCTAGGGCTTCATTATTTTTCACGAATTCGTTCAAGCTATAGAGAGAGAAAGTATAGAGAGAGTAAGAGAGAAAGAAGAAGAGTATTCGGTTATTACACGACTGCAGTATTCAATCTCTTAATACGGTAAGGGGTGTTATTCTTTCTTCTTGAAGAGAACTTATGTTCTTCCGTTCTTTGTTATTCTGTTGGAATAACCTGTAAAAGTGGCATACCCTATACATGACCTGTATACGCGGTACACCCTATACTTGGTGAAATCCTTATGTTATTCCATTCATTATTATTCTGTTGGAATAACCGGTATACGCGGAATACCCTATACTTGGTGACATCCATTTACTATCCTGTCTTTATATTTCTGTCGGAATATCCTGTCTGTGTGTTTTACACCGGACCTGGTTCCATTCTTTATTATTCTGTTGGAATATCCTGTCTGTGTGTTTTACACCGGACCTGGTTCCATTATTTATTATTCTGTTGGAATATCCTGTCTGTGTGTTTTACACCGGACCTGGTTCCATTCTTTATTATTCTGTTGGAACATCCTGTCGGTGTGAATTTCACCTGACCTGGTTCCGTTATTATTATTCTGCTGGAATAACCTGTCTGTGCGGTCTATCGCATGCATGGTGATTTCTTTTGTTATTCCATTCTTTATTATACTCAGTTGGATAAAACTTTGATTTCTATGCTCCATGAAATTAGTGGAATATCCTTGATATTTGCGCTTCATCCAGTATCCTTTCATAGAAATATTCTTCTGATCATTCTTGAATTTTACACCACAAAACAGTATCGTGTTGACAAATTTGAACGTTAATAATTCCTGGATAAAATAATTCTTGAACTTGTTTTATTAAATTCTTATATCATTGTCATCATCCTCATGTTTATATTTTGTCGAAAGTCATCTGTGGCCTGTAGTGCATAGATGGACTTGGTATGATTATGACCAGGGATTATTCGGTGTAATCATGACCGTAATGTTACAAATGATGTAAAAATTAAAAATCCTCATTGGCCCGTAGTGCATTGATGGACAGTTGTTGGCATGATCATGACCATTGATGAATACACAAATATTCTTGGCTGTAGTGCATGAATAATTGTGGTCGTGATACTAAAGAATATCCTTGGCCGTAGTGCGGGGGTGATTCGATGATGTGGAATATTTATTAAGCTGAGTCTCAGCTATAACGATGATGAAAAACCTTTTAAATCATAAAAGATAGTAGATTTTATTTTCTACTTGACTCTTTTAATGGATTGCTGGTTCCGCTGTAGTTAAACTTGATGTTTATTGTATGTTATCAGTTTAACACTGTTGAAGGCTAATGATAATTTATTCTGCATTATCTTAGTCATAATATTTCTTACTGGGCTAGTTGAGCTCACCCTTTCTTTCACTGTTCTCTTCAGGAAATGAGAATATAGCTGGGACGAGTCGGGGAACGGAGTGATGGACCAGAGAATAGTATTAGTAGTCCTCACTATTCTGTTAAATAGTGTGACAATAATTGTATTGAGGACACCTTTTGAGTTTGTATGCTCTCTAGTAGACAATAATTGTATTCAAACTCACAGTTATGTTTTGTCGTATTGTACACGACAGTTGTATTAGTAAGTTGTATTTGAATCCTGTACCATGTATCTGGCGACTCAAGATGGGTGATGTATACCTAATTTTGGGGGCGTCACAGTTGGTATCAAAGCTTAGGGATATGATCCCTGGCTAAGATGTGAGAATAGTACTAGGAGGGGAGAGACGGGGAATTCCTTCGCTAGTATGACCTACCTAAGTTTATGTGCTATTTTATTGGTCGGTCAGAATATAGGGATAATATGTTACATGTCAATTAACCTTTTGTTTTGTGGCAGTATCTGAAAATGACATCTGAGAATGTTGAGATTGGCAATGGAGCACAGGCGATCGTTGATTCACCACATATCAATAATCAGGATAATGTGCACCAGGAAGGCGAAAATCCTCATGCAAACAACAACACTGACCAAATGACGAATGATCAAATGTTCAGAGGTTTTATGCAATTCATGCAGCAGCAGGCGAGAGCAACTCCTGTCCAAAACGTAGATGGAAACGCGGGAAACTCTCGGGCGGTCACCGCTAAACAGTTCAAAGAGCTGGGACCACCGGAGTTTAAGGGAGAGCCAAAACCACTTATGGCGGAAACATGGATAAAGCAGATGACCAAGATATTTGATGTCTTGGGATGCTCCGAGGAGCAAAAGGTTCCCTTTGCCGCCTTTATGTTGCGCGGAGAGGCAGATTACTGGTGGGAATCGGTAAAACGTACTCAACCTGCCGTACTGAACAGTTCCAGGAGCTGTTCAATGATAAATACTTTCCCGAAAGTATTCGCCACATGAAGGAGGTGGAGTTTATTAAGTTGGAACAAAATAATATGACCGTGTCGCAATACGAGGCAAAATTTGCAGAGTTATCACGGTTTGCGTCCCATTTGGTGGATAATGAAGAGAGAATGGCGCGAATGTTTTTAAGAGGTTTGAAGCCGGAGATACGTCAACATCTTATTTCTCATAAACTGTGTTTGTATTCTGATGTTGTAAATAGGGCTCAGTTGGTAGAGCGCGATAACGAGTCAACGCAATCAAAAGAGAGCAGCCGGCAAAATGATAATACTAGTGAGAGCAGTCATCGAAGCGGTGACAACAAGCGTGGAGGACATCATCAGGCCAGAAATGGTAACCACTTCGGTGGTAATCAGGGCCAAAACAATAAGAATGGACATTTCAAAAAGAGGAGATTCAACAATGATGGAAAGACGTCAGCACCAGCACCCGTTGTTAAGGAAGGAGAAAGACCACCTATCATATGCTTCAAATGCGGAGGAGAGGGACACATCAGTCCAAATTGCGCGATGCCGTCAAAAGCATGTTATAATTGTGGAAGAGAAGGTCATTTGGCCCGATTTTGTCGTTTACCAAAGACCAATTCAACTAGGGTGGAGGCACCAAAGGCCGTCCCAGAAAGGTCAAAGCCGGTAGTGCAAGGGAGAGCGTTTGTTGTGACCTCCCAGAAAGCAAGGAACCCGAATGAGGTCATCACGGGTAAGCTTATCATAAACTCTAACGAAGTCTATACTTTATTCGATACCGGTTCTACCCATTCTTTTATTTCTCCTACTTGCGCTCATCGATTAAATTTGACTCCGGAGAAATTGGACTTTGACTTATCTGTAGAAACTCCGTTGGGAGAAACCTTTATTACATCCACTGTTTATAAGTCTTGTTTGGTTCAAATCGGTACCCTCACATTACCTGTAGATCTTATTTCATTGAAAATACTTGCATTTGACGTGATTCTAGGGATTGATTGGTTAACTACTTATCATGCAAAAATTGATTGTTTCCATAAGGTTGTTAGCTTTCATATTCCTAATCAACCTATTATGCGAATTCAAGCGACCAAACCATTAAAATCAATCACGGTCATCTCAAGCCATAAAGCTATTCGTTTATTGAAAAACGGATGTCAAGCTTTCTTAGCTCATGTCACAGATTTAAACAAAAATACGTCAGTTTTGAACGATATTTCTATTGTTAATGAATTTCCTGACGTATTCCCCGAAGAACTTCCTGGTCTACCCCCAGAGCGTGAGATTGAATTTTGCATCGACCTTGAACCCGGTACAAAACCCATTTCTAAAGCCCCATATCGAATGGCTCCTATTGAACTTCAGGAGTTAAAAACCCAACTGCAGGAATTATTAGACATTGGCTTTATTCGTCCTAGTACTTCTCCTTGGGGTGCTCCTGTTCTATTCGTGAAGAAGAAAGATGGGAGTATGCGACTTTGTATTGATTATCGGGAGTTAAATCATGTCACCATCAAAAATAGGTATCCATTGCCACGTATTGATGACCTGTTTGACCAGTTGCAAGGAGCCAAATTCTTTTCAAAGATCGATCTTCGTTCCGGGTATCACCAATTGAAGATTAGAACCGATGACATTCCAAAGACGGCTTTCAGAACTCGGTACGGGCATTATGAATTCCTAGTCATGTCCTTTGGATTGACTAATGCTCCTGCTGCCTTCATGGATATGATGAACCGAGTATTCAAGGAATATTTGGATCACTTTGTGGTCGTCTTTATTGATGACATCCTTATTTATTCCAAAAGCCGTGAAGATCATGAGCAACACTTGAGGCTGACACTCCAAAAGCTTCGCTAATATAAGCTTTATGCCAAGTTGAAGAAATGCGAGTTCTGGCTTGAGGAAGTAGCATTCCTTGGGCACGTGGTATCAAGTCGTGGAATATCTGTTGACCCAGCAAAGATTGAAGCTATTCAAAGCTAGGAGCAACCTAAATCAGTGACCGAAGTACGTAGCTTTCTCGGTTTAGCTGGTTATTATCGAAGATTCGTGGAAGGATTTTCTCGAATCGCTACTCCATTGACTCAGCTGACTCGGAAAGATACAAAGTTCGGTTGGAGCGAAGAATGTGAGAAGAGTTTTCAAGAACTCAAGAGGAGACTCATTTCAGCACCTGTTCTGACAATACCGTCTGGCTCGGAGGGATTTGTCATCTACAGTGATGCTTCGGGCAAAGGGTTGGGATGTGTTCTCATGCAACATGGAAAAGTCATAGCCTATGCCTCGCGACAACTCAAAGAATATGAGAAGAATTATCCTACTCATGATCTAGAGTTGGCAGCTGTTGTCTTTGCACTTAAAATTTGGAGGCATTACTTGTATGGGGAGAAAGTGGAGATCTTTACGGATCATAAAAGCCTCAAATATTTCTTCACTCAAAAGGAACTCAACATGCGACAACGACGTTGGCTTGAACTGTTGAAAGATTATGATCATACCATCCAATACCATCCTGGAAAAGCAAACGTGGTAGCTGACGCATTGAGTAGAAGATCACATGCAAGTACGAGTGCGATATTGTCAATGCAAGGGCCCATTTTGTATGACTTGCAAAGGATGGGGATAGAGTTAAAGACTTCAGGGACGCATGTGACGATGGCGAATATACGAGTAGAACCGACTTTAATCGATAAAGTTAAAGTTGCTCAATCTACAGACCTGGAGCTGATGCGTATGAAGAAGAAAGTGCAAGAAGGTGCTATGCCGGAAGCAAGAATCGATGAAGAAGGAATACTTCGAGTCAACTCTAGACTTTGTGTTCCTAACGACCCTGATTTAAAGTATAAAATCATGATGGAGACGCACAATACACCGTTTGCAATCCATCCTGGGAGTACCAAAATGTATCATGATATTCGTCATACATTTTGGTGGAGCAATATGAAGAGAGAGATAGCGTTGTTTATCTCAAGGTGTCTAACTTGTCAACGAGTTAAAACGGAGCATCAAGTACCAAAAGGTCCATTGCAACCACTTGAAATTCCAGAATGGAAGTGGGAGCACATTACCATGGATTTCGTTACCGGTCTTCCTAAGGTTTCTCAAGGCATAGATGCGATTTGGGTTATTGTTGATAGATTGACCAAGTCTGCTCATTTCTTACCGATACGAGAAACTTATACACTTGAACGTCTTGCTCGTATGTACATAAACGAGATTGTAAGACTGCATGGTATGCCGGTATCCATAGTTTCTGATCGAGACCCAAGATTTACTTCAAGATTTTGGGTTAGTTTGCAAAAAGCTATGGGCACAGACTTACGATTTAGCTCGGCATATCATCCTCAGACGGACGGACAGTCGGAGAGGACTATTCAAACTCTCGAAGATCTATTAAGACTCTGTGTCCTTGATTTCAAGGGAAGTTGGGACAAGTTCTTACCATTGGTGGAGTTTTCCTACAACAACAGTTATCAAGCAAGTATTGGCATGGCTCCATTCGAAGCGTTATATGGAAGAAAGTGTCGCTCTCCAGTATGCTGGGATGAGGTGGGTGAAGCAACGTTGTTGGGACCGGAGTTGGTACGTATGACTACGGAAAAGATTCAAACGATCCGACAACGTATAAAAACCTCACAAAGTCGACAAAAGAGTTATGTTGATCTTCATCGAAAGAACGTGGAATTCAATATAGGAGATCATGTGTTGTTACGTGTTACTCCATGGAAAGGAGTTACAAGATTTGGAAAGAGAGGAAAACTCAATCCTCGATTCATCGGTTCATTTTTAATCCTCGATCGAATAGGAACTGTGGCCTATAGACTCGCTTTACCGCCAAGTATGTCTCGTGTTCATAACGTTTTTCACATATCCATGTTACGAAAATATGTGAAAGACCTGAACCACATTATTGAGTTGGAACCGGACGAAATAGCGGAAGATCTGACGTATGAAGAGATTCCTGTTCAAATCTTGGATAAGAAGGAACATATTCTACGCTCCAAGGTTATACCTCAAGTCAAAGTTTTGTGGAGAAACCACGATGTTGAAGAAATGACTTGGGAGTTAGAATCTGAAATGAAATCAAGGTATCCTTACCTCTTTGACATACCAGGTACGTACCCTAATTTCGAGGGCGAAATTTCATAAGAAGGGGAGGTTGTAAGACCCCAGTTTTTATAAATAAAGATGAATTTTCATAATTATTATTTTTGGAATATTATGGAATAAATTTGATATAATTTTATAGTTGTGGGTAATTTTTATAAATTTTGCAAAGTACGCAAGTTGTTATAAAATATTTGTTTGGTCGGGGAATATTCTTTTTGTCGGGGAATATTCGTACGACGGCACAATCATTGGTGGACCCCACAACGGAAGTATTGTCATAGTTAGAAAACGACAAAATTATCTTTCTATAAAATAACGGCGGAGGTGTTACCGTTAAAAACTGTTGAACTACTCGGTAGTAAAAGTACAGTAATACGCGTTGTTGCATAGTAGCACACGGTATTGATTATTGATGCTTACGTAAGAAGACACTCAGCTATACTCAATTATTGCTACAGTAATTGTTGCATCATATCTCTTATATTATTGATTCAATTATTGTCACAGTATCATCTGTATAATATGTTATATTATTTAAACAATAATTGAGACGACAAGTTATAAATGATTAATAATTGTTGAAAGATTAAATATGTGCTGATTAAAAATAAAATAATTTCTGGTAATTTTTATTTAATCCTTGATGTATATAAAGAGTCTATTATTAGACGTTTGTGGTAAGTTGAATTATTTATGGGGGGCCATATGTCATCATCTAAGAGTCTCTTTCGTAAATAGTAATTATTTTCGTAAATAGTAATTACCTTCGTCAATAGTAATTACCTTCGTCAATAGTAATTACCTTCGTAAATAGTAAATACTTTCGTAAATAGTAATAAATCTTCTATAAATAGAGGCCTAGGGCTTCATTATTTTTCACGAATTCGTTCAAGCTATAGAGAGAGAAAGTATAGAGAGAGTAAGAGAGAAAGAAGAAGAGTATTCGGTTATTACACGACTGCAGTATTCAATCTCTTAATACGGTAAGGGGTGTTATTCTTTCTTCTTGAAGAGAACTTATGTTCTTCCGTTCTTTGTTATTCTGTTGGAATAACCTGTAAAAGTGGCATACCCTATACATGACCTGTATACGCGGTACACCCTATACTTGGTGAAATCCTTATGTTATTCCATTCATTATTATTCTGTTGGAATAACCGGTATACGCGGAATACCCTATACTTGGTGACATCCATTTACTATCCTGTCTTTATATTTCTGTCGGAATATCCTGTCTGTGTGTTTTACACCGGACCTGGTTCCATTCTTTATTATTCTGTTGGAATATCCTGTCTGTGTGTTTTACACCGGACCTGGTTCCATTATTTATTATTCTGTTGGAATATCCTGTCTGTGTGTTTTACACCGGACCTGGTTCCATTCTTTATTATTCTGTTGGAACATCCTGTCGGTGTGAATTTCACCTGACCTGGTTCCGTTATTATTATTCTGCTGGAATAACCTGTCTGTGCGGTCTATCGCATGCATGGTGATTTCTTTTGTTATTCCATTCTTTATTATACTCAGTTGGATAAAACTTTGATTTCTATGCTCCATAAAATTAGTGGAATATCCTTGATATTTGCGCTTCATCCAGTATCCTTTCATAGAAATATTCTTCTGATCATTCTTGAATTTTACACCACAAAACAGTATCGTGTTGACAAATTTGAACGTTAATAATTCCTGGATAAAATAATTCTTGAACTTGTTTTATTAAATTCTTATATCATTGTCATCATCCTCATGTTTATATTTTGTCGAAAGTCATCTGTGGCCTGTAGTGCATAGATGGACTTGGTATGATTATGACCAGGGATTATTCGGTGTAATCATGACCGTAATGTTACAAATGATGTAAAAATTAAAAATCCTCATTGGCCCGTAGTGCATTGATGGACAGTTGTTGGCATGATCATGACCATTGATGAATACACAAATATTCTTGGCTGTAGTGCATGAATAATTGTGGTCGTGATACTAAAGAATATCCTTGGCCGTAGTGCGGGGGTGATTCGATGATGTGGAATATTTATTAAGCTGAGTCTCAGCTATAACGATGATGAAAAACCTTTTAAATCATAAAAGATAGTAGATTTTATTTTCTACTTGACTCTTTTAATGGATTGCTGGTTCCGCTGTAGTTAAACTTGATGTTTATTGTATGTTATCAGTTTAACACTGTTGAAGGCTAATGATAATTTATTCTGCATTATCTTAGTCATAATATTTCTTACTGGGCTAGTTGAGCTCACCCTTTCTTTCACTGTTCTCTTCAGGAAATGAGAATATAGCTGGGACGAGTCGGGGAACGGAGTGATGGACCAGAGAATAGTATTAGTAGTCCTCACTATTCTGTTAAATAGTGTGACAATAATTGTATTGAGGACACCTTTTGAGTTTGTATGCTCTCTAGTAGACAATAATTGTATTCAAACTCACAGTTATGTTTTGTCGTATTGTACATGACAGTTGTATTAGTAAGTTGTATTTGAATCCTGTACCATGTATCTGGCGACTCAAGATGGGTGATGTATACCTAATTTTGGGGGCGTCACAAAGCCTCTGCAGGTTCTTCATCTTCTTCCAAGAATGCTTCTCTAAGTCAATATGAGGATGATGACCCGTATGGCACCCTCAACCTACAGGATGCTCAGGACCCATTTGCCTGACATCTCATTTCAGTCACATGCACTTGCTCCTGCAGCCAGTCAGAAGATTCCCTTCAGCCGAAAGCAGTCAGCCACCACTCAAATAGGTTCCTGCTTTTCCACCGAAAGCAGCTCACAAGTCAAAAGTTATGGCCACTTCATCTAAAGTTGCCAAACGCATCCATGAATAGTAAAAAAGTCAGCACTGTTCATCAATAGTAAATTTTGTCTATAATCATTTACTTTTGTAATAGTAACTTTGTAATAGTTCTTTCCTTATTCTATAAAAGGAAAACGAACTTAGTTATTGAGGCAGACTTCAAAAGACGCTGAATTCCATCTCAGTCGAATCTTTAGCCTCTACCGCTGTTAGCCTTTCTCTACCTCTTCTTCTTCTTCTCTTCTTAATGTTCTGAATAAATTTGTAAGTCAATTTAAATTTCGATTTTGTAAATATTTTCAGTATATCAATAAAACTATTTCTGTTTAGTAACTTATCTGTGTTGTTATATGCACCATTACATCTCATTATCTTCTTCCGCCTCAAATGGATAGGTCCATTGTGCAAACTTGATTCCATCGCACCAGTCATACTAGGATAATAGTTCAAGAATCTCGCATCTCTAAGACAAAGATAGATACTTGAATTTATTCCTTTAATGTTTAGAGGTTTAACTGCCACTTGAACTAAACCGATGTGAATGAAATTATAACCTTTCTTCCTATGTTTTTTAATAACATCTGGAGATAAAAGACTATAATTTTCGTATTCTTTGCTAATGGCATAGACCTTTTCAACTATTTTTACGTTATATTATAATAATAATAATAATAATAATATATATTATTATTATTATTATAATAGTAATAATAACAATAATTATTATTAGGCTTAAATATAAATTAGTACTCTAAACTATAAGCCATATTCCACTTCGGTGATCCACCTTTCAATTTTGTCAATTAGATGATTAAACTATTAATTTTTACCAATTGCAAAAAATTGAACATGTCACGTCAGAAATTGCTGACGTGGCAACTTGTGTGGGGTCTTAAGAAATTGGTGTGGTAAAAAAAGAGTTTTTTAATCATAAAATAAACAAATCTGATTTGGTGTGGGGTACAATGGTCAAACAAAACAAATTATATAACATAACTAATTAATACAAAACAAACAATATTATGATTAAATTTTTTTTTCATACCAGCTTCATAAGGCCCCACACAAGTTGCCACGTCAGCAATTTCTGAAGTGGCATGTTCAATTTTTTACAATTGAAAAAAATTTAATAGTTTAATCATCTAGTTGACAAAATTGAAAGTTGGATCACCGAAGTTGAATATGGTATATAGTTTAGGGTACTAATTCATATATAAGCCTAATAATTATAATAATAATAGTAACAACAACAACAACAACAACAACAACAATAATAATAATAATAATTATTGTAATAGTGTGGTGAATTATGATAATTGTTATTGATGATTGTAAGTTTTGTGGACAAGTTTAGATTTTTCTGAATATCTATTTTTAAAGGAAAATAATTATTGTGGTAATGTGGTAAATTATGATAATTGTTATGTGTGATTGTAAGTTATTTTAAGTTACAAAAAGTCTTTAGTTAATATAGTATTTTTCAAATTTTAATCTAATTTTTTGTTACGCCGTGCCTTCAGGTATGGGCAATTACTAGTATATATATATAAATATTAAAAAAGAAAAAATAGCTACCAAAACAGCAGCCAATTAGTAATTGGACAATAGGTTTTTTTAAGCCATGGAAGTTGCTATCGAAGAAGGAGCTGTTTGGATAGTGACCCAAATCATAAATAGATTAAGCTGTTTTGCTTGCGTATTTAACTAAGAAACAAACACCATTTCCCAAACATCTCTCTCAACCTAAATTCTATTCTGTCTGCTTAGATTTTCAGGCCCCGCCACAATTGACATGGCCCACAATACACCTGTCATGCATATCTTTCTGATATAGTCAAATGATCTCAGCCACTCGTTTGGATGTAAGATCAGTGATTTATCCGAATCAACGGTGCTGATTATTCATAGTTTTGTTTGGGCACGTGAGGTCCATTGTTTGTTGGCCACTTAATTTAAATTATAAGCTGGATTTTTCAAAAAAAAAAAAACCATAATATTTTGATTGTTATAAAATTATGGATGTCTAAATTCATATAATGAATCTCTATACATTCTTCTTATCTTTGATTGTAACTCTCATGTCCATTTAGTTTTCAAAACTCATGTCCTTTGAGTTTTGTAACCTCCTAATATTTATGTTCTTATATCTATAAATAAGAGCATTGTAAAGTGATTGATATATACAAAAGATTATGAGAATATTTTCTTTCTTCTAATCATATTTATTCTTGATTTTAGTAATGTTTTATAACACGTTATCAACACGAATTGCTCTTTACTTTTATCTTGTAGTAGATAATCATATTTGGTTTGTTGATGTGACGCCCCCAAAACAGGTATACAACACCCATGAACCATCACTCCATACAAATGTCGTGTGAAATACGACAATACCTACTGTGAGTTTAAATACAAATATTGTCTTCTAGACAATATCCACACGCAAATAAGTCCTCATTACAATTACTCAAACACTATTTTATAGAAATAGTGAGGACTGCTAAAACATCTTCCTAGAACCATCACTCCATACCCCGACTCGATCCTGCTATGTTATCACCTCCTGAGAAGAAAAATGGAACAAAAAGGAAAGGGTGAGCTCAACTAGCCCAGTAAAGAATATTATGACTAAGATAATATACAACAAATTATCGTTAGTCTTCAACAGGGAAAAATATGATAAAATATAATAGACAACAAGTTTTAGATCAACAAATGCAGCGGAAACAGCAATCCATTAGAAGAGTCACGTAGAGAATGAATTATACTGTCTTCTAAGATTTAAAAGTCCATCATCAATATTTCATCCCTGTAACAACAATTAATATACATCTTGAATCATCTTTGCACAGCAGGCCAAAGATATTCATTTGTATCACCAGTTGGTCATGTTCATCTCAACACCTGTTCATCTTTGCACTACGGGCCAAAGAGATTCATCAGTTTAATCATTCATCTTTGCACTACAGGCCAAAGATATTCATCAAGTATCACCATTAAGGACTGAGGATGATGAAAAACATTTTTAAGAACAAATCCAGTGAGATAGAATGACAAATATTAGAGATTCGTACAACAGTTTGACCAAGATCAATAATACTTCATAACAACTGATTTTGAAGCAGTAACTCAAAAATAAAGATCAAAACATAGATACAATCAAAGATAGTAGCCAAACTAGATATTTTGGACAAAAAGAAGAAATTTCATTTTCGATGAATAGTGTCGTGTTCGTGAATAGTGTCGTATACGAGAATTGTGTCGTACACGTGAATAGTAACTCCGACACCAAAAGATAGAAATTTCACAAAAACATTATCACTGCTTTGTGAGTAGTACTCGTGAATAGTAACTCATGAATAGTAACTCGTGAATAGTAACTCTGACATGAAAAAGTTTCAAATTGATAAAAAGTTCAGAATAATATTTCGGCATAATGATATTAAAGAAGATAATATCATTTAAGAAGAAACAACATCCCTTACCTCAAAATAACCGTACTTCTGACTGAATTTCGGTATAGTGCTGACAGAAACTTGCACCGTATAGCAATACTCAAAATATGCTCACAAGAATATGCTCGATAATATAGAGAGAGAAAGAGAGAAAACTTTGTTTCTGGTGTGATTTTCAATTCTAAATTTGCCCTCTATTTATAGGAAAATGCTAGAACGCCAAAGGAGACTAAATTAATAAAATAATAATATTTACCAAATATTCAAGTCCACCACCAAGGAATCTGATTTTAGCATTTCCCACATACCCACCTTCTAGAAAAAAAAATAAACGTTTTTGAAATAAAAAAATAATTAAACTTTCAAAAATAAATTATTTTGGAACCCCGGAACTTCAATAAGTCACAATAAATAGCCCATTTGTCAGAAAATTCGAATCTCGCAAATTTTTATAGGAATTTCAATTCTCTACAACTTTTCAGAAGAAAATTGTTCCAAATTCCAAACAGAAATTATCCGAAATCCACAAACGGATGATTTTTAATTCTTCCAGTCCGACTAAATACTGATAAAACACCTCAGCATTAATTCCTTCAATTATATCCATATAAAATAATATATTCATCAATTATATCCACATCAAATAAATATTTCCTTATCATATGAATCAATAATTAATTATTCTTAAATAATATTACAGAATCACAATTATGACAACCAGGCCGTTCCCAGGAAAGAGGGGGCTTTCCAATAAGGATTTTTCTTTACTGGCGCGCAATTAGATGACCAAACCTCTCCTTGACAGAACTTTCTAGACATTGCCAATAATGCTATCTAATAATATTATTCAAATAATATGAATTATTGATCTGATAATGAGAAATATTGTGTAGTGACAATTATTGAAACAATAATAATATAAATATCAACGCAGCAATTATTGAATCAATAAAATAAAATAATGAACAGTAACTACTGTAACAATTATTGAGTAGTGCCTTCTTACGTACGAATTAATAATTCAACCATACTGTGCAATACCGTGTGTTACTGTACAACCACGCGTATTACTGTATTTTAACCACCAATTATCCAACAGTATTAACGGTAACAATTTACGTCGTTATTTATAAAACTCAATCTTTGTCATTTTCTTTCATCTAACCGTTTTCCGTTATGGGGCCCACAAATGACTGCGTCGTCGTATGGAGATTCCCGACAATAAGAATATTCCACGACCAAACAAATATTCCCTGACAAAAAGAATATTTTGTAATCACTTGCTTATTTTATAAAATTTTCACATTTCACCCATAATCAAAGCATTATATCAAATTAACCCTTATTAATTTAGAATAATGAATAAAGGAAAATTCAATTTTATTTATAATAAGTTGGGGTCTTACAACCTCCCCTCCTTATAAAATTTCGTCCTCGAAATTTACGTACGTACCTGGTGTTTCGAACAGGTGAGGGTACCTCGCTTTCATTTCCGATTCCAACTCCCATGTCATTTCCTCAATTGCATGGTTTTTCCACAAAACCTTAACTTGTGGTATAACCTTCGTGCGTAAGACATGCTCTTTCCTATCCAAAATCTCAACAGGTTTCTCCTCGTATGTTAATCTTCAGCTATCTCGTCTGGTTCTAACGCAATAATGTGGTTCGGGTCTTTCACATATTTACGAAGCATAGATACGTGGAATACATTGTGAACACGAGACATACTTGGAGCTAACGCAAGTCTATAGGCTACGTTTCCTATTCGGTCAAGAATCTCAAATGGACCAACAAATCTTGGATTGAGCTTTCCTCTCTTTCCAAATCTTGTAGCTCCCTTCCATGGAGCAACATGTAACAGTATATGATCCCCAATATTAAACTCCACGTCTTTTCTATGAAGATCAGCATAACTCTTTTGTCGATCTTGTGAAGTTTGAATACGTTGTTGAATCATTTGGATCTTTTCTGTAGTCATGCGTACTAATTCTGGTCCCAACAACGTTGCTTCTCCCACCTCGTCCCAGCATACTGGAGATCGACACTTTCGTCCATACAATGCCTCAAATGGAGCCATGCCTATACTTGCTTGATAACTGTTGTTGTAGGAGAATTTCACCAGTGGCAAGTACTTATCCCAACTTCCTTTAAAATCTAGGACACAAAGTCTTAATAGATCTTCGAGGGTTTGAATAGTCCTCTCTGATTGTCCGTCCGTTTGAGGATGGTATGCCGAACTGAATCGTAAATCCTTGCCCATAGCTTTCTGCAAGATAACCCAAAATCGTGAAATGAATCTTGGGTCACGATCCGAAACTATGGATACTGGCATGCCATGCAATCTCACAATCTCATTCACGTACATACGAGCAAGACGTTCAAGGGAATAAGTCTCACGTATCGGCAAGAAATGGGCAGACTTGGTTAATCTATCAACAATAACCCAAATAGCATTTATGCCTTGAGAAACTGTGGGAAGACCTGTAACGAAATCCATTGTAATGTGTTCCCACTTCCATTCCGGAGTCTCAAGTGGTTGCAATGGACCCTTTGGATGCTCCGCCTTTACTCGTTAACAAGTTAAACACCTCGAGATAAACTCCGCAATCTCTCTATTCATATTGTTCCACCAAAATGTATGTCGAATATCATGATACATTTTGGTACTCCCAAGATGGATTGCAAACGGGGTGTTGTGTGCCTCCATCATGATTCTATGATTCAAGTCAGAATCGTTCGGAACGCAAAGTCGAGAGTTGAATCGAAGTATTCCTTCTTCATCAATTCTTGCTTCCGGAATAGCTCCTTCTTGCACTTTCTTCTTCATACTCATCAGCCCCAGGTCCGTAGCTTGAGCAGCTTTAACTTTATCGATTAAAGTTAGTTCTACTCGTATATTCGCCATCATCACGTGGGTACCTAAAGTTTTCATCTCCATCTCTATTATTTGTAAGTTATACGAAATGAGTCTTTGACAATATCGTACTCGTACTCGTATACGATCTTCTACTCAACACGTTAGCTACCACGTTCGCTTTTCTAGGATGGTATGGTCAGATCATGTGCCGAAATAGTCTCATCTTGAGTTCTTCGAAGCTCTTCCCACATTTCTCGCTTCATTCGAATTTTGTATCTCTACGATTCATCTGAGTTAATGGAGTAGCGATTTGAGAAAATCTTTCTACGAATATTCGATAATAACCAACTAAGCCTAAAAAGTTACGTATTTCGATTACTGACTTAGGTTGCTCTCAACTGTAACTCATATCCCAATCTTGGATAGCACATCACAATAGCACCTATCAGTTTACTACCGCACGAATATGGCGTCCCCTACGGAGAGTTTGCCTTCGGTGCATTCCACAAAGGAAGTCATAAGATAGAGTCTCGGGTATCAAATTCTATAGTTGGGTTTTTAACTCCTGAAGTTCAATAGGAGCCATTCAATATGAGATTTTAGAAATGGGTTTTGTACCGGATTTAAAGTCGATATAAATTCAATATCACGCTCTGGGAGTAGGCCAAGAAATTGTTCAGGAAATACGTTAGGAAATTCACTAACAACAAAAATATCATTCAAATCTGACGTATTATTGTTCAAGTCCATAACATGGCTAAGAAAGCTTGACATTCATTTTTCAATAAACAAATATTTTGTGGTTTGATTTGATAGTGACTGATTTTAGTGGTTTGAATTCGTATGACAGGTTGGTTAGGAATATGAAAACTAACAACCTTACGAAAATAATCAATTTTGGCATATTGAGTGGTTAACCAATCAATTCCTAAAATCACATCAAAAGCAAGTATCTTTAAAGAGATAAGATCAACAGGTAATGTGATAGTGCCAACTTGGATCATGCAAGATTTATAAACTGTAGAAGTAACGAATGTTTCACCCAACGGAGTTTCAACAGAAAAATCAAAATCTAATTTCTCCGAAGTCAAGTTTAAACGTTGAGCACAAGCAGGAGAGATAAAAGAATGGGTAGAACCGGTATCTAGTAAGGTATAAACTTCGCAAGAATTCAAGATTAGCTTACCCGTGATCACCTTATTTGGGTTCCTCACGTTTTGGCCAGTCACGACAAACGCTCTTCGAGGAACCGCTAATTTCGACTTATCCGGGACAACCCTTGGAATCACCACTCCCGCTGAACTTGGTTTCGCTATAGTACAATCTCGAGTGATGTGGCTTTTTTTTCCACAGTTGTAACATACCTTGGATTGTTGTGGACAGTTTGGGCTGATATGTCCCTCCTTCCCGTATTTGTAACATCTAATTGGCGGTTGTTCTCCTCCCCTAGAATTTGTTATTGGTGCTGGTGCTGCTGCTGATGTCTTCCCGTCGTTGTTGAATATCCTCTTTCTGAAATTTCTACTTGACTCACCTCTCCTATTATCATGTCCACGATTACCACCTGAGTGATTACCGCCTTTGTCCGTATTCTTTCCTCCTCGCTGGTTATCATCGTTCTGATGACTGCTGTCACCGATATGACCCTAGTTGTGGTCCCTCGGTTGAGTATACTCACTATCTCGCTCTAATAACTGAGCCCTGTTTATAATATATGAATATAGAGAAAATTTATGAGATATAAGGTATTGACGAATCTCAGGTTTTAGACCTATTAAAAACATCCGCGTCATACGTTCCTCGTTCTCCATCAAATGAGGTGCAAACCTGGATAACTCTGCGAACTTCACCTCGTACTGAGAGACCGTCATGTTGTTCTGTTCAAGTTTAATAAACTCTACCTCTTTCATATGACGAATACTTTTAGGAAAGTACTTGTCATTGAAAAGTTTCTGAAATCTTTCCCAAGACATGTTGAGTGCAGCTGGCTGGGTACGCTTTACAGATTCCCACCAGTAATCTGCTTTTCCACGAAACATAAAGGTGGCGAATGGAACCTTCTGTTCCTCCGTGCACCCCAAGACAACGAATATCTTGGTAATTTGCTTGACCCACGTTTCTGCCTTGATCAGATCCGGCTTTCCATGGAAATCTGGTGGTCCCAACTCCTTGAACTGCTTAGCTGTGACAGACCGCGCGTTGCCATCATTTCCACCCGTATTTTGCACACAAGTCTCCCTCGTCTGATTTTGCATGAACTGTAAAAAGTTCCTAAACATTCCATCATTCATCGTTTGCTCGGTAACGTTGTTTACAGGAGGAGTATTGCCTTCCTGTTGCACGTTCTCCTGGTTTGTGACTAAAGGTTATTCCACCGTTTCATAAACTCCATTGTTAACGTTCTCAGCAGCCATTCTTAAATACTGCCATAAAACAAGGGTTAATTAAACAAATTAACGTATCACATAATATCCCTATATTATGACCGACTAACAAATAAGCTTAGGTAGGACACACTAGCGAAGAATTTACTCATCTCTCCCCTCCTAGTTCTATTCCTCGATCTCCACCAGAGACCATATCCGTAAGCTCTGATACCAACTGTGACGCCCCCAAAACAGGTATACAACACCTATTCTGAGTCGCCAAATACATGGCACATAAAGCAAACTACAACTTCAATAATACAAATATCGTGTGAAATACGACAATACATACTATGAGTTTAAATACAAATATTATCTTCTAGACAATATCCACACGCAAATAAGTCCTCATTACAATTATTCAAACACTATTTTATAGAAATAGTGAGGACTGCTAAAACATCTTCCTAGAACCATCACTCCATACCCGACTCGATCCTGTTATGTTCTCACCTCCTGAGAAGAAAAATGAACAAAAAGGAAAGGGTGAGCTCAACTAGCCCAGTAAAGAATATTATGACTAAGATAATATACAACAAATTATCGTTAGTCTTTAACAGGGAAAAATATGATAAAATATAATAGACAAAAAGTTTTAAATCAACAAATGCAGCGGAAACAGCAATCCATTAGAAGAGTCACGTAGAGAATGAATTCTATTGTCTTCTAAGATTTAAAAGTCCATCATCATTATTTCATCCCTGTAACAACAATCAATATACATCTTTAATCATCTTTGCACTGCAGGCCAAAGATATTCATTTGTATCACCAGTTGGTCATGTTCATCTCAACACCTGTTCATCTTTGCATTACGGGCCAAAGAGATTCATCAGTTTAATCATTCATCTTTGCACTACAGGCCAAATATATTCATCAAGTATCACCGTTAAGGACTGAGGATGATGAAAAACATTTTTAAGAACGAATCCAGTGAGATAGAAGGACAAATATTAGGGATTCGTACAACAGTTTAACCAAGATCAATAATACTTCATAACAACTAATTTTGAAGCAGAACTCAAAAATAACGATCAAAACATGGATACAATCAAAGATAGTAGCCAAAATAGATATTTTGGACAAAAAGAAGAAATTTCATTTTTCGCTGAATAGTGCCGTGTTCGTAAATAGTGCCGTATATGAGAATTGTGTCGTACACATGAATAGTAACTCTGACGCCAAAAGATAGAAATTTCACAAAAACATCATCACGCTTCGTGAATAGTACTCATGAATAGTAACTCATGAATAGTAACACGTGAATAATAACTCATGAATAGTAACTCCGACATGAAAAAGTTCCAAATTGATAAAAAGTTCAGAACAATATTTAGGCATAATGATATTGAAGAAGATAATATCATTTAAGAAGAAACAACATCCCTTAACTCAAAATAACCGTACTTCTGACTGAATTTCGGTATAGTGCTGACAGAAACTCGCACCGTATAGTAACACTCAAAGTATACTCACAAGAATATGCTCGATAATATAGAGAGAGAAAGAGAGAAAACTTTATTTCTGATGTGATTTTCAATTCTAACTTAGCCCTCTATTTATAGAAAAATGCTAGAACGGCAAAGGAGACTAAATTAATAAAATATTAATATTTACCAATTATTCAAGCCCACCACCAAGGAATCTGATTTTAGCATTTCTCACATGCCCACCTTCTAGAAAAAAATAAAAAAAACTTTTTTGAAATAAAAAAATAATTAAACTTTCAAAAATCAATTATTTCGGAACCCCGGAACTTCAATAATTCACAATAAATAGCCTCTTTGTCAGAAAATTTGAATCTCGTGACTTTTTATAGGAATTTCAATTCTCTACAACTTTGCAAAAGAAAATTGTTCCAAATTCCAAACAGAAATTATCCGAAATCCACAAACGGATGATTTTTAATTCTTCCAGTCTGACAAAATACTGATAAAACACCTCAACATTAATTCCTTCAATTATATCCACATAAAATAATATATTCATCAATTATATCAACATCAAATAAATATTTCCTTATCATATGAATCAATAATTAATTATTCTTAAATAATATTACAGAATCACAATTATGACAACCAGACCGTTCCCAGGAAAGAGGGGGCTTTCTAATAAAGATTTCTCCTTACTGGCGCGCAATTAGATGACCAAACCTCTCCTTGACAGAACTTTCTAGACATTGCCAATAATGCTATCTAATAATATTATTCAAATAATATGAATTATTGATCTGATAATGAGAAATACTGTGCAGTGACAATTATTGAAATAATAATAATATAAATATCAACGCAGCAATTATTGAATCAATAAAATAAAATAATGAACAGTAACTACTGTAACAATTATTGAGTAGTTCCTTCTTATGTACGAATCAATAATTCAACCATACTGTGCAATACCGTGTGTTACTGTACAACCACGCGTATTACTGTATTTTAACCACCAATTATCCAACAGTGTTAACGGTAACAATTTACGTCGTTATTTATAAAACTCAATCTTTGTGGTTTTCTTTCATCCAACCGTTTTTCGTTATGGGACCCACAAATGATTGCGTCGTCGTACGGAGATTCCCAACAATAAGAATATTCCACGACCAAATGAATATTCCCCGACAAAAAGAATATTT
Source organism: Panax japonicus (assembly GCA_020205505.1). NCBI lineage: Eukaryota > Viridiplantae > Streptophyta > Magnoliopsida > Apiales > Araliaceae > Panax > Panax japonicus. The sequence goes on from CM035101.1 coordinate 5,830,546, forward strand.
TGTAACCACTTGCTTATTTTATAAAATTTTCACATTTCACCCATAACCAAAGCATTATATCAAATTAACCTTATTAATTTAGAATAATGAATAAAGAAAAATTCAATTTTATTTATAATAAGTTGGGGTCTTATAGTTGATAAGAAGAAAAAAAATAATGGAGCTTGAACTTTTAGCTTCCCTTGAGTAGTTGAGAATGGACTCAGTTTTCATGGTGATTTAGCAGCAACAGTGTAAGTATGGTTCGTACTATTTGTCTTATTATTTGATTTTAACTTTCTGTATGAAAATGATATTTTTGTTTATGAAATTTATCCCATATCACTTTATTTCAATCTATATATGCATCATTTTCTGAGATACTTATTATCAGGTTTCTATTTGATCTTGTGATTAACACAAATGTCAGGTTTCTGGTAGCCACTCTTCTTATTAAACTTTAAAAAATTGGTGCACCGCAATATTAACATCAATGCTAGCTGGTAGTTGACGAGGATCAAAGTTATAGTAATTGGGCATATGTGACTGACTGACTGACTTCCCTATCATACCCATTACATTGAGAAGAAAGTGGTAGAAATTTTTGGAACCCAAATGTTGATTTTTATTTTTTTAGGACCGTTTAAAAATGTGACGTTCAGTTCAGAGAGGTTTAACACATACCGTACGTCCTGTCGTCGACTGATATACGTATAAGTTGCATTTTCTGCTCATCTTCTTTATTTTATGTCAAAGTCTAATATACATACGTATACGATATTTTTGATAGAAAAATTATGTCTCTACTCCTAGAGTTAATTAGTTTGTTTGCAGCATATATATGGTGTCTACTGTCTAATCAAATCAACATAACGCTAAAAATAATGATACATATATCCAATTATATACGTATAATATACGTATACTTATTGTTTCATTACAATTAAATTTGATATACATATAATCATTTTGTTTAACAAAAGACGCGTGAGACAATAATAATAATGGTCAACTCTGAAGTTTCTGAGAATACAAATTACGTAAGTATACTACTTTTGTGATGTAGTAGTATTAGCAAATAAGTATTCCACTTCTCAATTCTCCCACTTTGAAAGTGACTAGAGAAGTGTAAATATTTTTATTGTCTTCTTATAAATTTATACCTAGTTATTTAATTTCTTACGTATTTATATATTTATATAGATGTCAAATCTTATAAATTTGAATTTGTTGCCCTTGATTTATATCGAGCAAGAATTATTTGTAATGGAATCTTGATGTTGAGATTCATATAAAGGCAAAGAACCTTGGAGATACAATTAAAGTTGGCAATCATGCATCCCTGCAGGATCCTGCAAAATTAATGATTTTTATTCGCTATCATCTCTAAAAAAAAGTTGAGTACATTACAGTGAAATACTCACTTGTCTTATGAAATGATTTAAAGGAAAAATTTTAAAAGCTCATTATAATTGGTTGCACCTGAAGTTGCAAGATTTTAAAAGTGTTGAGTGAAAAACACTCGAATATGCTCTTGCAGTAACAATATCGAGAGCGTAAGTTTACATAATTTTCACTGAAGCGATAAAGGAAATTATGTCTTCTAGTAGCTGTACAAAATAATGAGTTTTTGCTGAAAAACCAAAAAGCTCGCTCGACCGATTCTATTACATTCCCTAAAGTGAATAGAACCTCATTTGATAATAATAGAGGAAATTATGATTGTGATAGTGGACGTGAAAGGAACAATCAATATAGAAAAGGGAATGTACCTGTCGTACTCCTAAATATTTGGTAGATTTGTACCAAGACTCCATAAAAGAAAAGGAAATGGAATTGAAATAAACTTTATTGATCATAATGATCCTGAACATCCCATGAATTATTTTGACTTTCAAATGGAATGGAAATAACTAATTTTGATATCTATGGTTTCCTTAATGATATGTTGATAGAAATGTTCATACTAATTAATTATTTTTATTTCATTATAATAAGTATTTTTTTATTATATGTTTTATTTATGTTTCAAGTAATAAAGTTAAATTTATGTTTTGCATATATGAAGTTGTATGAGCCAGAAGCTCATCAAACTTTAAAGGCTCTAGAAAAGCGATTATTCATCAAACATAATTGAAAACTCTTGAAGAGTGATTATTCATCAAATTTAATTAAAGTCTCTGGAAGAGCAATTATTATGTTTTCAAAGGGCACAAAACTTTGTATTGATGATTCTTTATATTCTTCTGAGATAAGCAGAAATTTGCTTAGTTTTAAGGATATATGTTATAATAGTTATCATATTGAAACCAATATTGAAGGCAGTGAAGAATTTCTTTATATTACTTCAATAGTATCGGGCAAGAAGCTCATATTAAAAAAAACTTTATATTTTCTCTTCTGGGATATATTATACTAGAATGAGAATAGTTGAAATAAATGTTGTAATACACCAGAAGTATTCGGATCCAAATATTTTTATGTCTTGGCATGATCATCTAGAATCAATAATGATGCATTGAATTATTGAAAACTCCCATGAACATCCCTTAAAGAACTAGATATTCTTTTATCTGTTGATTATATCAAAGTAAATTAATTACCAATATATGCTTGGGGTCGTGCTATTCATAACCTCAATAAGTGATATTTTTGAGGTATATTTTGATAATTGTTATATATTTTAATGAAACAGTCTTCCCACCATTAGGGGGAAAAAAGTCGTTTCCTGAAGCACGACATGAGATCATTGCCTGAAGCACGACGAGAGATTAATTGGAATGTTTCAACGTTATTTAATCTTGATTCTTATACAAATCAATATGAACTAGAAGTTCAAAGGATAATTCATTTGAAATGAATTGCAAATCAATTACCAGAATTATTCACCGATAATAAAAAAATAGTGATATCTCACATTCTAGCTGCTAATACTCTAGCAGAGATTGAAGTCCCTGTAGGAGGACAATCAGTTAATACAGCAAAAAATTGAATTAAAACCACACCTGAAGCGTGGAAGATCTATCGGTGTTTAATAAAAAAATTCCAGAAGAAGAAAGTACAAGAAAAACAAGTTGCAGCCTATAAAGAGGCTATACCCATGAAACAGGCTACAAAATTTATCAATCTATCCAAAACATATGAACAAAAATCTCCTTTAAATAAAAATCTTGTAGAGTTATCCCCTGAAGAGGACGAGTTATCCCTTGAAGAGGACCAGGTACCTGAAAATAACGAGATCTCGATACATTATGTATATAAGGAGACGTATATATTGGATAGAAATAAAATTATTGTCGACAACATATTTTCATATAAATTTTCTATGGATATTACCAGTAATAATGATCATATATATGAACCACAAATCGTTTATGAATGTAGAAATATTTGGCCAATGTGAAAAAGGCGATTCAAGCAGAATTAAATTCACTAAGTAAATGTGAAGTTTTTGGACCTGTAGTCCGAATACCTAAAGGTGTAATGCCTGTTGAATACAAATGGGTATTTATACGAAATAATAAAAATGAAATTATACGGTACAGAGCGCAACTTGTAGCACAAGGTTTCTTCGTAGAGACATGGTATTAATTATGAAGAAACATATGCTCCTGTAATGAACACAATTACATTCAGATTTTTAATTAGCTTGGTAAAAAGAGAAATTAATGGATGTTGTTACATCATATCTGTATGGATCATTATATAATTATATCTACATGAAAATCTCTGAAGGATATAAAATGCCTGAAGCATATAATTCTACATCTCAAAACATGTATTCTATTAAGCTACAAAGATCTTTATATAGGTTAAAGCAATCCAGATGCATATTGTGGTATAATCGTCTGAGTGGATATCTTTTGAAAGAAGGATATGAGAATAATCTAATTTGTGCATGCATTTTTATCAAAAGATCATAATCTGGATTTGTTATTATTATTGTATTTATTGATGAAAGATCTTGCTCTAGAAGAGTCGACAAAAAACAACTAATTTAAGATGAAAGATATTGGTAAGCCAATTTTTTATCTTGGCCTACAAATTGAACTATGGAATTCTTGTTCATCAATCAACATACACAGAAAAAGTATTGAAGTAACTTTACATGGATAATGTTAATCCTTTGAGTACTCCAATGATGGGTTGGTCACTTGATATCAAGAAATATCCGTTTTGACCACAAGAAAATGATTAATAAACTTTTGGTCTTGAAGTACCATATCTTTGTGAAATTGGTGTTTTGGTCCTGAAGTAATATATCTTAATGTAATTGGTAATTTGATGTATCTTACAAATTTGACATGACCTGATATAACATTTGTAGTTAACTTACTAGCAATGTATAGTTATGCACCAACTCGAAGATATTGTAATGAAATTAAATATATTTTACATGAGACTATTGATTTGGGATTATTTAATCCAAACGGTGATAGAACCAAGCATATTGCACCAAAATTATTTTATACACATGAGCCCCAGAAGAATGACAATATTGATCATGTGATAATTTGGTTGATATACTCATTAAGTCATTACCAACTATGATTTTGAAGAAGATGGTTCACAATATTGGCATACTTCGACTTAATGATATTTTTACTATGAACAATGGAAATTCTATGTTCTTATGAAGGGGAGTAAAAAGGATATATGTTGATTGTACTCTTTTTTCTTTGCTAAGGTTTTTCCCCACTAAGTTTTCCTTTGCAAGGTTTTAATGAGCCAATCCCAAGGCACTAGAAGTTATAAAAGAATATTGTACTCTTTTTCTTCGCCAAATTTTTTCCCGCTGGGTTTTTATTTGGTAAGGTTTTTAACGAGGCATATTCTTAGAAAATTGATACAAAAGAACTCCATCCATTCTGTATGAAGACAATGCTGCATGTATAGCTCAATTAAAAGAAGGATACATCATAGGAGATAGAACAAAGCATATCTCACCGAAATTCTTTTTCACACATGACTTTGAAGTTTGGTGACATTGATGTTCAACAAATTCGATCAAAAGATAATCTAGCATATTTATTCACCAAAGCATTACTAACTGCAACGTTTGAAAGATTGCGTCACAATATTGGAATGCGACAGCTGAAGGACTTAAGGATATATTCTTGAGGGGGAGCTAATACGCGTTACACTCTTTTTTCCTTAACCAAGGTTTTTTCCCATTGGGTTTTTCCTGGTAAGGTTTTTAATGAGACAGCTTTCAATGCGTATAGCTATACAATAGACATACAAGGGGGAGTGTTATAAAATTATGGATGTCTAGATTCATATAATGAATGTCTAGATACATTCTCCTTATCTTTAATTGTAACTCCCATGTCCATTTAGTTTTGAAACTCATGTCCTTTGAGTTTTGTAACCTCCTATTATTTATGTTCTTATATCTATAAATAAGAGCATTGTAAAGTGGTTGATATATACAAAAGATTATGAGAATACTTTCTTTCTTCTAATCATATTTGTTCTTGATTTTAGTAATATATTCTAACATTGATGACTAGAAAATAAATAGTAAAAATAAAAAGAAAAAAATAGTCATTTTGTATTCAACGATAAAAGATAAATAAAATTTTATACGGTAAATAATAAAATATATATGAATCCATTATCGAAGTGAAAAATAGTAATTTTTGTTGGCGAGCTATAAATTTTAATTTTATTTATTTTACTTTGAATTATAGTTGAACTTTGATATGTATTAATATATAAATATTAATTTATATGTTATTTGAGGTCTAGTATATATAAACTTATATTTTCAAAACACGAGCCCACTATTAAAAAAAATACAACAATAAGATAGTGACCAATAATATCAAATAGTGACAAAATGTATTAGATAAAAATAATTAAAAAAAATTGGTCCAAGAGTTGTTTTGGAGATCAGGATCCTCTCTGTTTCAAATAAATGGATACTATTCATTTCATGGTCCAGATTTAAAATGTAGTACTCTCTCTCTCTCTCTCTCCTGTCAGCATAATGTCACGTTCTAACACATTTTAAATCTAGACCATAAAATGTAAAATCTTTATTTACTTGAAATGGAGAGGATCCTAGTCCTTGTTGTGGCCTCCTCTGGTCCCAACATTGTTACGCTACTGATATAAAATTACTAAACTAAGGTTTGACTTAATGAAAATAAAAAAAAAAACTCAAACTCAAACGTTAGGTGAGAAGGTTAGTCTATAAATAAGAGGGATCTTATTTGTGGATCAGACTAATGATATTGCAAGTATTCTCAAAATTCTAAAGAGTTAGAAAAGAAATAATTAGGGCTAGTCACTCAAGGTCTTGTAGAACCTAAATATTAGTTCTTCAATTAATATACTCTTGGTGAATAAACTTTAGAGTATTACACACTTGGGTAGTGAACGTTTGATCGGAGGAATTAGCGAAACGGGAAGGAGAAAAGGATTGGAGTTTGAAGATTACATCAAGGAGTTGATCATCTTCATAAGGTGTGACGCCCCCAAAATAGGTTCATACAACTCATTCTGAGTCGCCAAATACATGGTACATAATTTAAATACAAACTTCATTTATACAATTATTAATTGTCGTGTAAAATACGATAAAATATAAGTTGTGAGTTTTAATACAAATATTATCTCGTAGACAATATCCAAACTCAAAAATAAAGTCCTCATTACAATTATTATCACACTATTTTATAGAATAGTGAGGACTACTATATCAACCATCATGGACCATCACTCCATTCCCCGACTAGTCTCAGATATATTCTCATTTCTTGAAGAGAACAATGAAAAAAAAAGGGTGAGCTCAACTAGCCCAATAAAAAATATTATGACTAAGATAATGTATAATAAATTATCCTTAGTCTTCAACAGAAAAAATTTGATAGAATATAATAGACAATAAGTTTTAGATCAACAACTCCAATGAAATAAGTAATCCATTAGAATAGTCAAGTAGAGCGTAAAGTCTATTATCTTCTATGATTTAAAAGTCCATCAATATTTTATCCATGTAACAACAATCAATAAATGTTTCAAATCAATAAACTATCCATGCACTACGGGCCAAGAATATTCGTTTGTATCATCAGTGATCATGATCATGCCAAACACCTGTCCATCTATGCACTACGGGCCAAATAGGACTTTCACCACATCATTTGTTTGTAACATTATAGGTCATGATTATACCAATGCATAATTTCTGGTCATAATTATACCAATCAACAGTCCATCTATGCACTATGGGCCAAATATGACTTTCACCATAATATAAGCATGAGGATGATGATAATGATATAAGGAATCAATCAAGTGAGATCAAGGATAAATATTAGAGATTTATAATTTAATTTATCCAGAGTTCAAGAATGTCCAAATTGTCAATATGATAACTAATTGTGGAGTAAAATTCAAGAATGATATTCATGTATCAAAAATAATTTGGACAGAAACGAAGCCAATTTTGTCATGAATAGTACCCTAAGTGAAAAGTACCCAAGTGAATAGTACCCCGAATGAAAATATTAAAATTTAATAAGAAAGTTCAGACCAATATTCCAATGAAACGAAACTAGAGGAATCGCAAAACTCAAGGATATTCTACTAATTTCAGGGATTATAGAAGCAATACTTATCAAAGTAAGAGTAGCTTCAGGAATATGAAACAAAATAATATTACTTATATACTATAGATAGGGGTGTTCATTGATAAAATATCGGACTGAACCAGCCCGAACCAAACTGGACCGAATACCGAAAGTACTCAAAATAGGGTACCGATACCGGTTGACCCGGTATACCCGACCGATTAGTCGATTCGGTACCAGATCGGTACCGATTTTTACCGACTTGAATCAGCCCAATCTTTAAACCAGCAAAAGCTTTCAAAACTCCAGCCCAAAAATGCAGCCCAAGATTTACTCTTCTTAAGCCCAACGAAAAGAAGCGAGCAACCCAATATATCAGCCTTAAATTCGTCCCAAGCATACTAGCCTTCTTTTATAAGAAAAACTTTTTTAGACTTTATCAATTAACACCAATGTGGGACTTGATTATAAAGGTTTCACTTGGAAATTTTTTTATAAGGAAAAATTCCTTAGACATTTATAAGTGAACCAATGTGGGACTTTGCTATTAAGGTTTCACTTGGAAGTCTTTTTAAAACTTCCTTAGACTTTAATAAGTTAACCAATGTGAGACTTGGCTATTAAAGTTTCACTTGGAAGTCTTTTTATAAGGAAAACTTCATTGGACTTTTATAAGTTAACCAATGTGGGACTTGGCTATTAAAGTTTCACTTGGAAGTCTTTTTATAACGAAAACTTCCTTAAGACTTTTATAAGTTAACTAATGTGGGAGTTGGAGACCACCAAGTGTTAATACATTCACTTGTTAGTCTTTTTATAAGAAAAACTTCCTTAAATGTTTATTAATCAATTTGGAAGTTACAAACAACCATATTCTATCCAATTAATTAATTATTTAATTCTCTTGACCTTAATTAATATCAACAAAGTATATATACCCAATTTCAACAAGACTAGACTTAGTTTAAGGTTATCTAATTTCTTTATACTTTCACCAATTTAATCATTTAATCAATATGGAACTTGTAAACCACCAACTATCATTTAATCAATATGAAACTTGTAAACCACCAACTAGTAAGGCTTCCTTGGTACTCATTTTAAGGTCACACTTGGTATTCTTTTCATAAGAAAATTTTCTTATTTTTTTTAAAATTGCTATCTAATTTCCTTAACTTTTACCAATTTAATCAATATAAAACTTGTAAACCACCAACTATTAAGGCTCCTCTTGGTACTCATTTTATAAGAAAAACTTCCTTAAATTTTTACCAATTAACCAATGTGAGACTTTACCTTCACTTGGTTCTCTTGTCTTACCAACATCCCACATTGTCTAATTTGTGTTCTATTGTCTTATCTCTATTTTATAAATAGGGGAGACCACCAATTCATATTTCATCAAGTCCTAAATATTTTTTTCTTATGCTATTTATATTTACTAAAATAGAGTAGACTTTAAGCCAATTCTACAAGGCTAAGTAAAGAATTTTATAAATAGAGTAAACTTTAAGCCAATTCTACAAGGCCAAGTAAAAAAATTATTTAAAAAAGAATTTGGACCGGTACAACTGGTTCGGTCTGGTATGTACCGGACCTATGAAATAGGTAACCGGAATCGGTACCAAAAACCGATTTGTACTGAACCTGGTTTTTTATGTACCGAACTGACCGATTCAGACCGGTTTGGTTCACCTTAAAAACTGAAATTACTGAATTTGGTGAACACCCCTAACTATAGAGTATGGAAGAAAATAATATTTCTTACGAATATTGAACGAAAATAATATCCCTTACGAAAAAAATAATATCCTTTACCTTAGTAGGAGACTAAATCTAACTGGTATAGCGGAGATATTCTAGAAGAAAACTGCAATATTTGCTACACTCAAAGTATCCTTATACTCAAAAGAAATACGCACAATATTATAGAAGAAGAATTTTGTGATTCTAGTGTGATTTTCATTTCTTTACTAAGCATTCTATTTATAGGCAAATGACAGGGAACTATTTAAGAAAATTACGGATACACAGGAAAAAAATTCACAGCCAAAGTCACGGACGAATTCGTCGAAAATTCAATTTTTACTATTCATCACTTTGCAATAAAATATTCTAATAAAACAAAAACTTTATATAAATTATAATATATTCTAATTATAATATAATAAAATAAATAACTTTATATATAATATAAAAAGTATTCTGTTTTATATAAAAAAATTTCTGTTTTATTACTATTATAATAATAATAAAACAAAAATGAGATAACTTTCTACCGACGGTTTGAAAAATTGGCACATAGGGGTCCATAGAATAACAAGTTAAACTTACAACAAACGCTTCATAAATATATACCACAAATCACTTATCTTCAATCAACTCATTTTTAATCTTTCAACACATATTTATCATTAATATTATAACTCACAATATTGACAACAAGATCATTTCTAGGAAAGAGGGGGCTTTCTGATAAGTATTTCTCCTTATTGTTGCGCAATTAAATAACCTAACCCCTTTCCTCGACATAACTTTCTGGACATTGTCAATAATGCAAATAATAAAATGAATAATTATGTTGTCTCAATTATTGATTTAATAATATAAAATATTGTGCAGATGATACTGTGATAATAATTAAATCAATAATATGAGATACTATGCAGCAACTACTGTGACAATTATTAAATGAACTGAGTGACTTCTTACGTAAGCATCAATAATAAGAGATACTGTACAATACTGTGTGCTACTGTGAAACCATGCGTATTACTATTCTTTTATCACCGGTACTTCAACAGTTAACAATAAAAGTTTTACTGTTATTTTTATAAAAAGGTTATTTTTGTCGCTTTCTATATCCGACAGTCATTCTGTTGTGGGGTCCACCAATGATTGTTCTGTCGTACGAATATTCATCGATAAAAAAGAATATTCCCCAACTAAACGAATATTTTATGACAACTTGCTTACTTGCAAAATTTGCACATATCACCCATAACTATAGCATTATATCAAATCACACCTTATTATTCAAAATAATATTTAGATAAGACAAATTCTTTATTTATAAAAAGTTGGGGTCTTACATAAGGTATATCTTTTATGTGACGCCCCAAAAATAGGTCCATACAACCCATTCTGGGTCGCTTAATACATGGTACAGAAAATAACTACAACTTCATTATTACAATTATCAAGCAAAATACGACAACACATATGTTGTGAGTTTAAATACAAATATTGTCTTCTAGACAATATCCAAACTCAAATAAGTCATCATTAAAATTATTGATACACTATTTTAAAAAATAGTGAGGACTGCTAAAACAACTTTCTTGAAACATCACTCCACACCCTGACTAGTTCCCGCTATATTCTTGCCTCTTGAGAAGAAAAATGAAACAAAAAGGAAAAGGGTGAGCTCAACTAGTCCAGTAAAGAATATTATGACTAAGATAATGAAAAACAAATTATCGTTAGCCTTCAATAAATCAAAGAAAATATAAAGGACAACAAGTTTTAGATCAATATTCACAGCGAAAATAACAATTCATTAGAAGAGTTAAGTAGAGAATGAAGTCTATTATCTTCTATGATTTAAAAGTCCATCATCAATATTTTATCCCTATAACATCGATCAATATACATCTTGAATTAAATATTCATCTTTACACTACGGGCCAAAGATATTCATTCGTATCACCAATCGGTCATGTTCGTCTCAACACTTGTCTATCTTTGCACTATGGGCCAAAGATATTCATCAAGTAATCATTCATCTTTGCACTACAGGCCAAAGATATTCAGTTATATCATCATTTAAGACTGATGATGATAAAAATATTTTCAAGAAAACAAATTCAGAGAGATAAAAGAACAAAGAATAGGGATTCGTACTTTAGTTTATCCAAGTTCAAAAATATTCCATAATAATCAATTGTGGAGCAAAATTCAAGAATGAAGATCAAAACATGGATATAATCAAGGATAATAACCATAATAGACAACTTGAACAAAGAAAAGAAAATTTAATTTTTCTGTGAATAGTGCTGTATTCGTGAATAGTGTAGTATACGTGAATAATGTTGTATACGTGAATAGTAACCATGACACAGAAAGGTAAAATTTTTATAAGAAAATCATACTTCATAAATAGTACTCGTGAATAGTACCGTATTCGTAAATAGTGTCGTGTACATGAATAGTGTCGTATACATGAATAGTAACCTCGACATAAAAAGATAAGCATTTCATAATAAAATTCATACAAATATTTCAGTATAATGATATTGAAAGAAATAACATCATTTACGAAAAAAATAACATCTCTTACCTCAAAAGAACAGTACTTCTGACTGAAATATCGGATATAATATTGAAAAAAACTTGCACTGCTTATCAACTCTCAAAGTATCTAAATACTCACAAAAATACACTCGATATTATAGAGAGAGAAAACTTCTGATTCTGGTGTGATTTTTAATTCGAACCTAAGCACTATATTTATAGGAAAATGCTTAGATTACTAAAGCAAAAAATTTAGTAAAATAATATTTTATTAAAACAATTTCACGCACACCACTTGACCAAATTCATCAGCATACCAGTGGGGCCCACCAACATAAAAAATGTTTTTCTTTAAAAAAATATTTATAACTCCAAAAATTTATTATTTAAGAATTTTAATAATTCATAATAAATAACCCTTTTATCAGAAAAATTTGAATCGTATGTCCATTTTATAGGAAATTTAATTCTCTACAACTTTGTACAAGAAATTTTTTCTAAATTCCAAATGGAAAATGACCAAAATCCGCATACGGATGATTTTTAACACCTTTATTCCGACAAAATATTGATAAAACACCTCAACATTAATTCCTTCATTTATATCCACATAAAATAAATATTTTTTTATGATATAAATCAATAATTAAGTATTCACAAATAATATTACAGAACTATAATATTGACAACTAGGTCGTTCCCAAGAAAGAGGGGGCCTTCCGGTAAGGATTTCTCCATATTGGCTCACAATTAAATAATCCCTCCTAGACAAAATTTTTTTAGACATTGTCAATAATGCTATCTAATAATATTATTCAAATAATATAAATTATTGATCTGATAATTCAAAATACTTTATAATGGCAATTATTGAATCAATAATATAAAATATCAACGTAACAATTATTGAATCATTAAAATAAAATATTGAACAGTAATTACTGTAACAATTATTGAGTTGTGACTTCTTACGTAAGAATCAATAATTAGAATTATTGTGCAATACCGTGTGCTATTGTGCAACACTGCATATTACTGTATTTTAAACACTGAGTATTCCAACAGTTTAACGGTAACAACTACGCCGTTATTTATTAAAAAAAAATCATACTTGTCATTTTCTTCATCCGACAGCAAGAATATTCCACGACCAAATGAATATTCCCTGACAACAATGAGTATTTTATAACCACCTGCTTATTTAAAATATTTGCGCATTTTATCCATAACTAACCACATTAATCAAATCAACCCCTTACTATTTCAAAATAATAAATAGAGAAAATTTAATTTTATTTATAAAAAAAGTTGGGGTCTTACAACCTCTCCTCCTTATGAAATTTCGTCATCGAAATTGACGTGCATAACTGGTGTTTCAAAAAGGTGAGGATACCTCGCTTTCATTTTCGATTCCAACTCTGACGTAATTTTCTCAATAGCATGGTTCCTCCATAAAACTTTGACTTATGGTATAAACTTTTGATAAACACGTAATTCATACATTTTGTTATCCCTAATTTTGTCCTTTTAATTATATTAGTTTATTAAATTAAAATGTTTTATTTTATTTTGTAAGATTTAATAATTGTTGCAATAAAGTCAAAATCTTGGTGATCAAGGGATATTTAATGCTTTTATTCATATAAGGAATATCCAAGAAGAATTCTACAAGGAGAAAGAAAGAGGTGGAGCAATATTGGTGTGGAAGTCGAATCCAACAAGAGAAAGAAAAGTCTATCTAGAAGATCTTCTTGAGAAGTTGATTGCCACTAGGAAGTTGAATCCTACATGGAAAGGGAACAAAAGTGTCCAAGTTCTATGAACCTAAATTAGGGTTCAAAGTTATTTTCCCTATAAATAGGCCTCTTGTTTTGGAGAAAAAGGATTACTTGTTATTTTATTTTTCTTAGTTTTTCACTAATGTAAGAGGGAGAAGATATTTAGAGTTTGTCTCTCTTATTCCAATCACGTGTGGAACATACTGTCAGGGAGTATTTGTAACTTTCTTTTATTTATATAATAGAAAATCTCTTTTTAATTATTGTTTTTATTTCATGCAAATTGTAGTACTAATATTATTTATTTTTGTTTTTAATTCTATGGCTAGCTAAATTTCTAATACCTAGGATTATGATGAAACTAAGTATTTCATAATTATATTTTCTTTCCGTTCCATAATTAATGCCTAATTATTTTCGCCTTCATATTTTCCTCCGCATAAATTGTATATGATTTTTATATTGATTATGAGGTTTTGATAAGTTATAGTTAATCTGTGAATTTTTCATAACTTATGCTTGTCCATATTAATTATATGAATCATTATTTTTAAAGGGAAGGAAGAATAATTTGGGAATTGATTTAGAAAATAAGAAATTATTTATTATGTTAATATTCGGTGGATTCTGACTCCTAGGTATCTTTTCTCATTAATAGTTTCCGTTATTAATTAATAGTTTGCATAATTTAGTTAATAAATTCTCTCCACCATATTTATTTCTAATTCGCCTAAAATAGATATTAAGGATACATTAAAATTAATCTAGTCTCTGTGGGTTCGACCTGTACTTGTCAGTTCTTCAATTAGACACTTTGCACTTGCAGTACATATTTTTATCACATCAAGTTTTTGGCGTCATTGCCGGGGACTACAATTAATTTTTATTTATTCGAATTAGTTTTAATTCTAATATTTTTTTTCTTCCAGGATTATTGAAGCGGATCGAAGGAGCAAATAGATAAAGATTTTGTTGCTACGCTTTCTTCGGTACTTCATATCTCCATATTTTTTTTCTTTTTTTTAAAAAAAGTACATAAAAAAAATTAGTTTAGTTTTTTTTATTATTATTTTTTATTTGTTGCATTCATGCATTGAATCACGTAGAGCACATCCTGTTAGGTTTTTATTTATTTATTTTTATTTATTTATTTTTGTCAAATATAAACTGTGGTGATTGCTGGAGGATTGAGGTACGTCAAAATTTCTCCTTTCGTAATTCACATAGTTTTAGAACACTTTATTTGTTTAAAGTTTCTTTTATTATTTGTGCATTTTCATCTTTAATCTAACAATAAGGGCAAAACCCTTAACAAGATAAGGTGGGGATTTCATCACCCTTCCTTGGCCCACAAATAACCCAATTTACATTTTGCATGACCATGACCTAATAAAATCAAGGAGACGTTGGCCCCTAGGATTCTCGAGCTCAATTAGGACAAGAAACTCCAAGAGGAGTCTGAATTTTAAATTAATCAAACTACTGGTGTCTAGGCAAGTGGTTTAAAAGGTATACGTCTAAAGATTGTGTGGTTATTCAATTAGTCACTGTTTGTACGGAGAGACTCCCGCCTTTCCTATACTTACCTGGCTAGTGGTGTGATTAATTTCGAATTTGGTGAACCTTGTGGTGTAACTTGGAACAGTTAGGAGCTGTCTAGATTTTATTTAGGTTGACCTTAGAAGTAATTTTTTTTTTTTGTTTATCTGCTTATTTGTTGAGTAGTGTATGCAAAAAGTGTGGATTAGGGACGAAACATCCCCATTAGTGAGAAAACTTGATTTTTCGGATGTCACTTTAAAAGATCTCACTTTAATAAAAATGGACGGCACACAAACTGTTTCTTTAAGGGATCGATGTTATCCTTCTCGCTCTACCCAACCTTCGTGTATCAGTCTACCACCGGTAACTGGTAACAATTTTGAACTTAAGCCACAATTTATAAATATGTTACCTAGGTTCACAGGGATAGAAGATGCATATTTATTTATTCAGGAATTTGAGGAAGTTTGTGCCCTAATGAAAATTCAACAATTATCTGATGACTCAATTAGGCTAAGATTTATAACATTTGCTTTAAAAGATAATTCTAAAAAATAGTTATATAGCCTACCAAATAATTCCATATCAACCTGGGAGGGATTTGTTGTTACATTTCTAAAAAAATATTTTCCAAATCATAAAACTGCAAAAATTAGAACTGCAATTCATCAATTTTGCCAACTTGAAAGAGTCCTTTTGGAAATATTTTTATAGATTTAAAAAAATTTATCCCAGTGCCCACACCACGGAATTAAGAAATAGAGATTGTGTCAAATAGCTTACGAAGGTTTAGACTATCCCACTAAAACAATGTTAGAGTCAATGTGTCAAGGGGATTTTTTGAATAATGATGAGAAAAAAGCTTGGGAGTTTTTAGAAGACTTAGCAGAAAAAATCATGCAATGGGAAACCACCCGAGAGACCGATAAACCTAGTTCATCTAGTGGTGTTCATATAATTGACAATTCAATTACTACCGAAGCTAAGTTGGCTGGTGTACTAAAAAGACTTGAAGCTTTAGAAACTAGGGGACAATCACACATGAACCAAGTCTCAACACAAGCACCTTTGTGTCTAAGTAATTCACCAAGCTATGTGATTGATGAATGTTCTAGAGTCATGCCCCAACCTGAAGAATATGAACAAGTCAATGCAATGTTTCAACGACCTAGGAATGACCCATTTGCACCCACTTATAATCCTGGTTGGAGGAATCATCCTAATTTTGCATGGAACCAAGGACCCTACAAAAATAATTCTTCAAATCAGGTTAATCAGTCTCTAAATCAATCTTTTCAACCATACCAAAAGTTAAATCCTGGTCAATACCAAAATTCAAATCCAACACCTCAATATCCACCATGTTTTTCTAATGAAAGTGAGAGGAGATTTAGCACCTTAGAGAAGAGTGTGGAAACTTTAATCAAATCCATTTCTCTCCTAGAGATCCAAATGAGTCAATTGGCCACTACAGTTAGTGAAAGAGAGAAGGGTAAACTTCCTAGTCAACCCGAGATCAATCTAAAATTTCCAGTCCCTCCTCAAAAACCTTATCATGTTAATTCACTTGAAAACAACCAAGTAAATCATGTGAATTCTATAATTTCTTTAAGGTCTGGAAATTATTTTAATAATCATGCTGGCATTGATAATGAAGAAGAGAAAATTTTAAATGTTGAATCTAACAATCCATCTTCAAAGTCAGCCCAGCCTGAAAAGCCCACAAACTCTGAGTCAGTAGTTCCATCTACTAAGCTTGTGTCAAAAAATGATCAAACCAATTCTTCTGAATTAAATGAAAAAGTCTTTAAACCAAAAGCCCCATTCCCTCAACGACTTATTTCGAACAAGCAGTCAACCCAGTTGGACAAGATTCTAGAAGTGTTCAAATAAGTAAAAATTAACATTCCTCTTCTAGATGCCATTCAACAAGTTTCCTCATATGCTAAATGTCTAAAAGATTTGTGCACACATAAAAGAACCATTCATGTTCCTAAGAAAACTTTTCTAACAGATCATATTAGTTCTATCTTGTCATGTCAAGTCCCTGTGAAATATAAGGACCCCGGTTGTCCTACTATTTCATGCATCATAGGTGACACCTTAATTGAAGAGGCTTTACTTGATTTAGGAGCTAGTGTGAACCTATTACCATATTCTGTGTACCAAACTTTAGGCTTAGGGGAGTTGAAAAATACAAGTGTCACACTCCAACTATCTGACCATTCCGTTAAAGTGCCAAAAGGAATAGTTGAAGATGTACTCATTAAGGTTGGTGATTTTTTCTTCTCTGTTGATTTTATTGTTCTTGAAACTCAGCTTGTTGTCAATCCCAATGGTCAAATTCCTGTCATTTTAGGTAGACCATTTCTAGCAACCTCTAATGAGTTAATTAATTGTAGAAATAGGCTAATGAAATTGACATTTGGAAACATGACAATTGACTTAAATGTTTTTAATGTGGGAGACCAACCTAGTTATTTGTTTGACCAGTCTATTGAAGTGGACATGATTCAGAAAATATCAGGAAATGAACTTACGGGGGAAGATGAAATTATTAACTTTTGTCTAAATTATTTTGGTTAAAATTGGGATGAAACTGAATACTTAAATGAGGTCAATGAGATGTTGGACTCAACAGCCCAAAAATCTTACTCTAGATTGGAACCTATAGTTAAATCAAGTTTGACACATTTTGAGCATTTTCAAGATAATCAAATTAACCTTAAATCCTCTTATGATTATTTTATGTCTACCATGGGTCCATCCGAAGCATCTTCCAGAAACACTAAATGTGATTTAACAAATGAACCAAAGGTTGTGGACAATGATAATCTTCCATGTTTAGATAATGAGATAATATCTCCCATTTCATATAATGCACGTGATAATTCAGTGGAATCTAAACATCTTGGTATAACAATTATTCAAAAGGATGAAAATGTTTTAGTGCCCCTTAGTAACGAATTTGGATGGCAAGTTTGGATAGATTTTATGAAGTTAGAATTTTTCAAAAGGAACTATCATTTTTTGTTATCATTCCGTGACTCAATTTTAAAAGAATCAGTCGAGTATGCTCACAATTGCTCTTCTGTTGCAAATTCTAACTATTTCCAATTACCCAGACCTCCTGAAAATCATACGAAATCCATTATAGGTTGTCTGTTTGTATCACTGATCATTTACAATCGCATAGTTTTTAGGATGCTTAAAATTTATAGATATGTACATTTGTTTTCTTTCTCACCACATTTTCTTGCAGAACAAATGCCCATCGTACGAGGTATAATTCTTTCATATCTTTGTTCTCTATTTTTCATTTGCACATTGAGGACAATGCATGATTTAGGTATGGGGGGAGTTTATTTGTATTATTGTATTAGATTTTTTATTTTTTAGGGAAAAAAATAGAGAAAAAAAAACACCCAATATATATATATATATATATATAAATTGAAAAAATAAAATAAAATAAAAATTTTGTTTGACTTTTTATGGATTGAATTAATTCTAATAAGTGTTTGTGGAGCAAAACTCATGAGTAAAATTGAAAGATTTAGAACTCTTAAATTTTTGATAAGATACAAAATCTTAGTTTGAAATACCATCCGAATTAAAATTGATTTCACAAGCATTTTTGTACTTCACGTTTGCACTAATTCTTAGTTGTGGAGTATAAACCATGATTCGAGTAATTTCAACAAAGAAAAAAAAGAAAAAAAAAGAATGAAAAAAAAGAGGAAAAAAATGAAAAAAAAAGAATAAATAACTGCTTCAATGTCCATTAAATGAAATAACTGGGTATCTAAACCTCGGAAAGCATCGATATTCACGCTGAAAAGTGTGATGGATAAAAGCAGCTTGACTAGTCTTGTTTTGTGGCCTTTGTTACTCGAGTAAGTAAGCCCTTAGGGGTGTCTCTAAACCTAGTGCCCTAAAGCCATCTGGTTTGGGGGTCATTGGTCCAACGTTCGCTCTACATGGGTAACTCTAAAAAGCCTAAGAAAATGAGATATTGCAGAAGTCAAGAATCAAAATTGAAAAAAAAAATTGATGAAAAAAAAGAGAAAAAAAAAAGAAAAAAAAGAGCTTGCTTGATTTTCATGGTAAAAATTCCTACTAAGAGTTACATCATATACACATGCATGCATCATATGGAATTGATTTAATGAAGGATGGTGTCTAAAATGAAGATTGAGTATTTTTGATAAAGTGAAAGTGTAACGACCCCAAAATAGGTCCATTCCATCCAACCCATTTTGAGTCGCCAAATACATGGTACAGAAAACAACTACAACTTTATTACAACAATTGTCGTGCAAAATACAACAACACATATACTGTGAGTTTGGATACAAATATATATCAACTGTGACTCATGTCCCAACCGTGGACAGTACCTCATAATGACACCTTACATAAAGGTATAGTCAAAAACTGTTTTATAAATTAGAATCTTTGGGAAGTGCTCAAGGAAACCTTCGTACATGGGAGGCCATGCGTCTAGGTTATTATAGATATCATATGGCCACACAATTATCCTTGGTTGACCCAATAGACCCCAATGAAAAACAAGAAGAGTACTATCATATTCTTCCCAATGGCAAGTCTTCTCCTGACATATCATTATCTCCACTGTCTCTAATTGAGAGTTATATTTTAAATAGACTCCAAGATCATATAGATAGTGCTGGTAGATATACTCAGCAAGTGGATGAGCACATCCATGTCTTATGATGACACGAGGTGGTATGTCATTAGACATCTTGTATGACAGTGGCAAAACACCCTTCCAACGTTGGGTTCGCTTCACCCTAGTTGATTCGCCAAATATAACTACTAAATGATGACCTCCGTTCTATTCCCCTGTTATCCCCCGCTCGACCCAGCTAAACTCGTATTACCTGAAAGGAATTGTGAAGCAAAAGGGTGAGCACAACTAGCTCAATAAAGAATGTCATGACTAAAGATAATTAAATTATCAATAGCCTTCATCAATAATAAATCAGAGATTTAGAACATATGGTAGATGATAAAAAATTTCAACCATAGTTGCAACGGAACGAGCAATCCATTAGAAGAGTCAAATAGTCTATAAAGTCTATTATCTTCTACATGTTAAAAGTCCATCAACAATGTTTTATCCCTATAACATCAATCAATAATTTCTGTCCACAATCACATATATAACTTATAATTATAATTGTTGTTCTAAATTCCTTTTCTCATCCAGGACAAAGATAATTTTTATCACCTGAAACATCAAAGATCATGGTTATACCAAATCACAGTTCATGTTCATAATCATACTAATAAATTCATCTTTGCACTACGGCCAAAGATATACATCAATAAGTCATCTTTGCACTACAGGCCAAAGATATACATCAATAAGTCATCTTTGCACTACAGGCCAAAGATATTCATCAACAATTCATCTTTGCACTACAGGCCAAATATATTCCTCAACAGTTCATATTTGCATTACAGGCCAAATATATTAATATCTCAAAGGAATACATAATCATTTCAGAATTTATATAAACAATAATTATAACCATGTTGATCAATTCACCTTTGCACTTAAGCTAAAGATATTCAATTATAAATTCAATGGTCATGATCATACCAGTCACAATTCATCTTTTCACTACTGGCCAAAGAGAACCCTAGTCATGATCATACCAATAATCTACCCATCTTTACACTCCAGTGAAAGAGAATTTCAACATCAGGGTTATAAAAATGTTATATATGATAATAAAATCAATATAATCAATATATAGTTCTAATCTCCATAGTAATATTCATAAATCAACTATAATTTGGTTAGAAAAAAGAAACCAATTTTGTCATGAATAGTAACACATGAATAGTAACTTCATGAATAGTAACTCGTGAATAGTAACTTGTGAATAGTAACTTGTGAATAGTAACTCATGAATAGTAAACCCGAATCAAAAAGGTAGAAATCCCACAATAAAATTCATACCAATATTTCGGTATAATGATATTGAAAGAATAATATTTTTTTAAGCTTATAAACAATTTATTTTAATTGTTTACACTTTACTAAATAATGCATTTAATCATTCTAAAATGCCAAAATCATAAGATTTTATCACCAATAACCAAAACCCTCATCAAAAATCTGAATATACCTCATATATGATTCTCAAGCCATAAAATCATATTTTCCAATTTTTTACTTTACATAACATATTTAATTCATTTACTCATAACCAGAATATTTTCATGAAAAATATTAAATCAGTTCCAAAAATATTTTTTTCTGGGATTTAGCAGAATATAGTCCTATATTGAACATATATTTTTCTCAGAATTTTTAAAAGTCATTTACTATTTTTTACATGGCCAAAACCACTGAATATTTAAACATTTATCATAAATTGTACTTTTATCCAAAAATTCCGAAATTCACAGGGTATACTGATATCATATAGATGTACTCCCAATAAAAATTTCATCAATTTTGGAGTTAACCACAAGGAGTTATAAGCGATTACTTTTAAAACAGTCTTTTCTCATAAAATCCATAACTATTAATCTATGTATCCAAAAATCACCATTTTTGGACACAATCAACAAAACTCATCAACTTATCATTTCAAATTTTTCCAGAATTTTTTAAGGTTCAGAATAATTTCGAAATAATAACTCTTAAAATCTCTTATTATCCCTTACCTCAAAAGAGCAGTACTTCTGACTGGAATAACGTTGAACGAACTTGCACCGTATAGCAATACTCAAAATACTCACAAGAATACGCTCGATAATATAGAGAGAGAAAACTTCAGTTTCTGGTGTGATTTTCAATTATAACCTAAGCACCCTATTTATAAGAAATTGCTTAGAACACCAAAGCAGAAAATTTATTATAATAATAATATATATAAGAAATTCTATACGCACACTTTCTAGATTTTGAATTCAGCATTTACATCACATGCTAGGCTGCCCACAAACAAAAAAAAACGTTTTTGTAAATAAAAATATTTTAAACTTCCAAAAATCAATTATTTCGAAGCTTCGGAACTTCAATAATTCATAATAAATAGCCATTTTGCTAGAAAATTCGAATTTTGCAAGTTTTTATAGGAAATTCAATTCTCTACAACTTTGCAGAAGAAAGTTTTTTCAAATTCCAAACAGAAAGTGACCAAAATCCACAAACGGGCGATTTTACAGGCTATAATTAAATTTTCAGTCAAGAAATAGGTCTACCGACACACAAAATCTGTTTTAAATATTTTTGGTAACAAAATACCCCTCCTCCATATATACTCATATATCCCACATTCATCGTAAAAATATCATCATTAATATATTATTAAAATAATATATTTAATTGAATTATTTTATCAGAAAAAGATAAAATATTAATTTTCAACAATTGTCACATTAAAAATTTTCTCCATCTATATCATCATAAAATCAATATTTTCCTCATCATATAAATCAATAATTAATTATTCATAAATAATATTACAGAATCACAATATTGACAACCAGGCAGTTCCCAGGAAAGAGGGGGCTTTCCAATAAGAATTTCTCCTTACTGGCGCACAATTAGATGACCAAACCTCTCCTTAGACAGAAATTTCTAGACATTGCCAATAATGTTATCTAATAATATTATTCAGATAATATGAATTATTGCTTCGATAATGAAAAATACTATGTAATGACAATTATTGAAACAAAAGTAATATAAAATATTAACGCAACAATTATTGAACCAATAAAATAAAATACTGAACAATAATTACTGTAACCATTATTGAGTAGTGCCTTCTTACGTAAGAGTCAATAATTGGTGCAATACAGTGTGCTACTGTGCAACAACGCGTATTACTTTACTTTACCCACCGGGTATTCCAACAGTGTTAACAGTAACAACTACGCCGTTATTTTTAAAAACTTTAATTTGTCGTTTTCTTCATCCGACAGTTATTCTGTTACGGGGCCCACAAAAGGCTGCGTCGTCGTACAAATATTCCCCGACAAAAAGAATATTTCACGACCAAACGAATATTCCCTGACAACAATGAGTATTTTATAACCACTTGCTTATTTTGAAAAAAAAAATTCATATATCACCCTTAACTTTAACCTTCTATCAATTTAACCATTTACTGAATTGTAATTATAAGAAAAATTGAATACTTTTATTTCATAAAATTCGGGGTCTTACAATCTCCCCTCCTTATGAAATTTCGTCCTCGAAATTTACGTACCTGGTATTTCGAAAAGTTGAGAATACCTTGCTTTCATTTCAGATTCTATTTCTCGGGTCTTTATGATTTCTCTATTACTCATCTCCTGTGATAACTTCATTTGCATTCCTCATTTGTTGGGAAGTCATGACAACCGCTATCCCTCGAACTACTCGGCTTTGACTTGTCTGGGGCAGCATTTGGCGTCATCATTATCGTTGGAATATACTTTTCTATAGGGCATATTCCTCCCTCAACTCTCTCTTCGTACTCCTGATTCATGATCTGAATCATCAATCTTCGATCCATATCAAATTCAGGTTGACCGTTCTGTACAGGATAATTCAAAACTCTATGTTGAGTTCTCCCAATTGCTTTCCAAAAAGAGAAATTCATATCATCTATTTTAGCCTTCTTAGATCGGACATCTCTTTCCACAATATCCACGTGTCGTGTAGCTTTTACCCATGCTTCACTCATTCTTACTCGTTCAGTTTTTTCTTCTTTCAGCTCAGATTCCATCTTTATCATCTTACACTCTGCCAAAGAATACTTCTGTTCAAGCATCACATATCGGGTAACACAAGCTTGAATTATTGCATCCTTTTGCTCCACGACTGCCTGCAATTCTTCAGCCTGCTCTTCTAACTCATGAATACGATTTTGTAATTCTACATTTTGATCATAAAATACCTCTAATAAACTCTCCTCAGGTACCTCTTCTTCCTCTTCTTCCTCACTCTCAGCTGTTACCTCTGCGACTATCTCGGGTGCAACTATCAATTCTTCACTCATCACATGGATATCTCTAATTCCTTCTTCGTCTGTCATCACATTAGTGATTAGAGGTATCCCAACAGTCTCATTCACTCCATTGTTAGCATTCTCAGCTGTCATTCTCAAATACTGCCATAAAACAAGGGTTAATTATGCAAATTAACATATCACATAATATCCATATATTATGACCAACCAACAATTTAAGCTTAGGTAGGACACACTAGCGAAGGATTTACTCATCTCTCCCCTCCTAGTCCTATTCCCCGATCTCCGCCAGAGACCATATCCCTAAGCTCTGATACCAAATGTAACGACCCCAAAATACCATCCAACCCATTTTGAGTCGCCAAATACATGGTACAGAAAACAACTACAACTTTATTACAACAATTGTCGTGCAAAATACAACAACACATATACTGTGAGTTTGGATACAAATATATATCAACTGTGACTCATGTCCCAACCGTGGACAGTACCTCATAATGACACCTTACATAAAGGTATAGTCAAAAACTGTTTTAGAAATTAGAATCTTTGGGAAGTGCTCAAGGAAACCTTCGTACATGGGAGGCCATGCGTCTAGGTTATTATAGATATCATATGGCCACAGAATTATCCTTGGTTGACCCAATAGACCCCAAAGAAAAACAAGAAGATTACTATCATATTCTTCCCAATGGCAAGTCTTCTCCTGACATATCATTATCTCCACTGTCTCTAATTGAGAGTTATATTTTAAATAGACTCCAAGATCATATAGATAGTGCTGGTAGATATACTCAGCAAGTGGATGAGCACATCCATGTCTTATGATGACACGAGGTAGTATGTCATTAGACATCTTGTATGACAGTGGCAAAACACCCTTCCAACGTTAGGTTCGCTTCACCCTAGTTGATTTGCCAAATATAACTACTAAATGATGACCTCCGTTCTATTCCCCTGTTATCCCCCGCTCGACCCAGCTACACTCGTATTACCTGAAAGGAATTGTGAAGCAAAAGGGTGAGCACAACTAGCTCAGTAAAGAATGTCATGACTAAAGATAATTAAATTATCAATAGCCTTCATCAATAATAAATCAGAGATTTAGAACATATGGTAGATGATAAAAAATTTCAACCATAGTTGCAGCGGAACGAGCAATCCATTAGAAGAGTCAAATAGACTATAAAGTCTATTATCTTCTCCATGTTAAAAGTCCATCAACAATATTTTATCCCTATAACATCAATCAACAATTCCTGTCCACAATCACATATATAACTTATAATCGTAATTGTTGTTCTAAATTCCTTTTCTCATCCAGGACAAAGATAATTTTTATCACCTGAAACATCAAAGATCATGGTTATACCAAATCACAGTTCATGTTCATAATCATACTAATAAATTCATCTTTGCACTACGGCCAAAGATATACATCAATAAGTCATCTTTGCACTACAGGCCAAAGATATACATCAATAAGTCATCTTTGCACTACAGGCCAAAGATATTCCTCAACAGTTCATATTTGCATTACAGGCCAAATATATTAATATCTCAAAGAAATATATAATCATTTCAGAATTTATATAAACAATAATTATAACCATGTTGATCAATTCACCTTTGCACTTAAGCTAAAGATATTCAATTATAAATTCAATGGTCATGATCATACCAGTCACAATTCATCTTTTCACTACTGGCCAAAGAGAACCCTAGTCATGATCATACCAATAATCTACCCATCTTTACACTCCAGTGAAAGAGAATTTCAACATCAGGGTTATAAAAATGTTATATATGATAATAAAATCAATATAATCAATATATAGTTTTAATCTCCATAGTAATATTCATAAATCAACTATAATTTGGTTAGAAAAAAGAAACCAATTTTGTCATGAATAGTAACACATGAATAGTAATTTCGTGAATAGTAACTCGTGAATAGTAACTTGTGAATAGTAACTCATGAATAGTAAACCCGAATCAAAAAGGTAGAAATCCCACAATAAAATTCATACCAATATTTCGGTATAATGATATTGAAAGAATAATATTTTTTTTAAGCTTATAAACAATTTATTTTAATTGTTTACACTTTACTAAATAATGCATTTAATCATTCTAAAATGCCAAAATCATAAGATTTTATCACCAATAACCAAAACCCTCATCAAAAATCTGCATATACCTCATATATGATTCTCAAGCCATAAAATCATATTTTTCAATTTTCTTACTTCACATAACATATTTAATTCATTTACTCATAATAGAATATTTTCATGAAAAATATTAAATCAGTTCCAAAAATATTTCTTTTCTGGGATTTAGCAGAATATAGTCCTATATTGAACATATATTTTTCTCAGAATTTTTAAAATTCACTTACTATTTTTCACATGGCCAAAACCACCGAATATTTAAACATTTATCATAAATTGTACTTTTATCCAAAAACTTCTGAAATTCACAGGGTATACTGATATCATATAGATGTACTCCCAATAAAAATTTCATCAATTTTGGAGTTAACCACAAGGAGTTATAAGCGATTACTTTTAAAACAGTCTTTTCTCATAAAATCCATAACTATTAATCTATGTATCCAAAAATCACCATTTTTGGACACAATCAACAAAACTCATCAACTTATCATTTCAAATTTTTCCAGAATAATTTCGAAATAATAACTCTTAAAATCTCTTATTATCCCTTACCTCAAAAGAGCAGTACTTCTGACTGGAATAACGCTGAACGAACTTGCACCGTATAGCAATACTCAAAGTATACTCAAAATACTCACAAGAATACGCTAGATAATATAGAGAGAGAAAACTTCAGTTTCTGGTGTGATTTTCAATTATAACCTAAGCACCCTATTTATAGGAAATTGCTTAGAACACCAAAGCAGAAAATTTATCATAATAATAATATATATAACAAATTCTATACGTACACTTTCTAGATTTTGAATTCAGCATTTACATCACATGCTAGGCTGCCCACAAACAAAAAAAACGTTTTTGTAAATAAAAATATTTTAAACTTTCAAAAATCAATTATTTCGAAGCTTCGGAACTTCAATAATTCATAATAAATAGCCATTTTGCTAGAAAATTCGAATTTTGTGAGTTTTTATAGGAAATTCAATTCTCTACAACTTTGCAGAAGAAAGTTTTTTCAAATTCCAAACAGAAAGTGACCAAAATCCATAAACGGGCGATTTTACAGGCTATAATCAAATTTTCAGTCAAGAAATAGGTCTACCGACACACAAAATCTGTTTTAAATATTTTTGGTAACAAAATATTCCTCCATATATACTCATATATCCCACATTCATCGTAAAAATATCATCATTAATATATTATTAAAATAATATATTTAATTAAATTATTTTATCAGAAAAAGATAAAATATTAATTTTCATCAATTGTCACATTAAAAATTTTCTCCATCTATATCATCATAAAATCAATATTTTCCTCATCATATAAATCAATAATTAATTATTCACAAATAATATTACAGAATCACAATATTGACAACCAGGCAGTTCCCAAGAAAGAGGGGGCTTTCCAATAAGAATTTCTCCTTACTGGCGCACAATTAGATGACCAAACCTCTCCTTAGACAGAACTTTCTAGACATTGCCAATAATGTTATCTAATAATATTATTCAGATAATATGAATTATTGCTTCGATAATGAAAAATACTATGTAATGACAATTATTGAAACAAAAGCAATATAAAATATCAACGCAACAATTATTGAACCAATAAAATAAAATACTGAACAATAATTACTGTAACCATTATTGAGTAGTGCCTTCTTACGTAAGAGTCAATAATTGGTGCAATACAGTGTGCTACTGTGCAACAACGCGTATTACTTTACTTTACCCACCGGGTATTCCAACAGTGTTAAAAGTAACAACTACGCCGTTATTTTTAAAAACTTTAATTTGTCGTTTTCTTCATCCGACAGTTATTCTATTACGGGGCCCACAAAAGGCTGCGCCGTCGTACAAATATTCCCCGACAGAAAGAATATTCCACGACCAAACGAATATTCTCCAACAACAATGAGTATTTTATAACCACTTGCATATTTTGAAAAAAAAATTCATATATCACCCTTAACTTTAACCTTCTATCAATTTAACCATTTACTGAATTGTAATTATAAGAAAAATTTAATACTTTTATTTCATAAAATTCGGGGTCTTACAGAAAGTGTGATTTTGAATTTAATCTCGCTTATGTATAATGCTCATAGATATTTAAAAGCTTTCTTTCAATTTCATAATTTGTTGAATCCAAAATTATTTTTGAATTTTGTGGGTATATTTACTGCAAACCCTCACGAGACACAACTCGTCCACTTAGGGTAACTTTGGGGTTTAAAGGCTTGTTGCACATACTAAGTGCAATCGTGTTTCCTACGAAAATTGGGTAGTGTAATTTTTGTTTAATTTATTTTTATTTTTAGTTATTTTACTCGAGGACGAGCAAAAGCTATGTATGGGGGTATTTGATAAACACGTAATTCATACATTTTGTTATCCCTAATTTTTTTCTTTTAATTATATTAGTTTATTAAATTAAAATGTTTTATCTTATTTTGTAAGATTTAATAATTGTTACAATAAAGTCAAAATCTTGGTGATCAAGGGATATTTAATGCTTTTATTCATATAAGAAATATCCAAGAAGAATTCTACAAGGAGAAGGAAAGAGGTGGAACAATATTGGTGTGGAAGTCAAATCCAACAAGAGAAAGGAAAGTCTATCTAGAAGATCTTCTTGAGAAGTTGATTGCCACTAGGAAGTTGAATCCTACATGGAAAGGGAACAAAAGTGTCCAAGTTCTATGAACCTAAATTAGGGTTCAAAGTTATTTTCCCTATAAATAGGCCTCTTGTTTTAGAGAAAAAGGATCACTTGTTTTTTTATTTTTCTTAGTTTTTCACTAGTGTAGGAGGGAGAAGATATTTAGAGTTTGTCTCTCTTATTCCAATCACGTGTGGAACATACTGTCAGGGAGTATTTGTAACTTTCTTTTATTTATATAATAGAAATTCTCTTTTTAATTATTGTTCTTATTTCATGCGAATTGTAGTAATAATATTATTTATTTTTGTTTTTAATTCCATGGCTAGCTAAATTTCTAATACCTAGGATTATGATGAAACTAAGTATTTCATAATTATATTTTCTTTCCGTTCCATAATTAATGCCTAATTATTTTCGCCTTCATATTTTCCTCCTCATAAATTGCATATGATTTTTATATTGATTGCGAGATTTTGATAAATTATAGTTAATCTATGAATTTTTCATAACTTATGCTTGCCTATATTAATTATATGAATTCTTATTTTCAAAGGGAAGGAAGAATAATTTGGGAATTGATTTAAAAAATAAGAAATTATTTATTATGTTAATATTTGGTGGATTCTGATTCCTAAATATCTTTTCTCATTAATAGTTTTCGTTATTAATTAATAGTTTGCATAATTTAGTTAATAAATTCTCTCCACCATATTTATTTCTAATTCGCCTAAAATAGATATTAAGGATACATTAAAATTAATCTAGTCTCTGTGGGTTCGACCTGTACTTGTCAGTTCTTCAATTAGACATTATGCACTTGCAGTACATATTTTTATCTCATCACCTTTGTGCGTAAGACATGCTCCTTCCTATCCAAGATCTTGACTGGTACCTCCTCGTACGTTAAATCTTCGGCTATCTTATCTAGTTCTAATTCAATAATGTGATTCGGGTCTTTCACATATTTACGTAGCATGGATATGTGAAAAACGTTATGAACACGAGACATACTTGACGGTAAAACGAGTCTATAAGCCACAATTCCTACTCGATCAGGGATTTCAAATAAACCAATAAAATCGAGGGTTGAGATTTCCTCTCTTCGTCGACTCTTGCTTCTAGAATAACACATTCTTGTACTTTCATTTTCATATTCATCAACTCCGGGTCTATAGCTTGAGTAGATTTAACTTTATCGATTAAAATCGGTTCTACTCGTATATTTGATATCATCACATGGGTACTTGGAGCCTTTAACTCTATCTCCATCCTTTGTAAGTCGTACAAAATGGGTACAAAATGGGTCTTTGTGTTAACAATATCGCACTCGTACCCGGATACGATCTTCTACTTAATGCATCAGCTACCACGTTCACTTTTCTAGATTGGTATAGTCAGAACATGTGCTGAAATGAGTCTCCTCTTGAGTTCTTAGAAGACCTTCTCACATTCCTCGCTCCATTAAAATTTTGTATCTTTTCGAGTCAGCTGAGTTAATGGAGTAGCGATTCGAGAAAATCCTTCCATGAATCTGTGATAATAACCATCTAAGCCCAGAAAGCTACGTACTTCGGTTACCGACTTAGGTTGCTCTCAACTGTGACTAATATCCCAATCTTGGATAGTACGTCACAATGACACCTATCAGTTTACCACTGCACGAATATGGCATCCCCTACGGAGAGTCTGGCTTTGGTGCATTCCACAAAGGAAGACACCAGCGAGAGGCTCAGGTACCAACTCTGTCAGGAATAAACATGTGAATGATATTTCTATTTGTATATGATTTGATTATGATATATATGAATAAATATACAAGTATGCTTGCATTAAGAAAAGCTGTAAAGTCCTTTGATAGATAATAGAAACATATGTACAAGGACTTAGAATGAATTGATCAAATGTGTTAGCCCCAAGGCGTGATGAATGCAGTTTTCTCACGATCCTCTTTAGTAACCATAATTTGATGGTACCACGCGAAGGAATCAGCGAAGCAGTACATGTCGTATTGAGCAGTATTATTAATGAGAATGTGAATAAATGTCACGGGAAAGCTATCTTTAAGGCAAACTTTATTCAGATCCCGATAATCTACGCAAACTCGCACCTTTCCTCCTGGTTTACGCACAGGGAATATGTTGGATAGCCATTCAGGGTATGTGGACAGCATGATGATGCCTACTCGAAATTGTTTTATGATTTCCTCTTTAACCTTTAAACTCCACTCAGGTTTTAATCGCCTGAGCTTCTACCTGACTGGCTTGAATCCCTCTTTAATAGGGAGGCGATGAATGACAATGTCAGTGGAAAAACCCACCACGTCTTCATGAGACCATGCAAACACATCCTGAAATTAGGTTAATAGTGTAACCATGTCATTCCTTTGGTTTGGGGTGAGGTTTATACCAATCTGGATTAGTTTAGGGTTTTCTAAGGTTTTGAGATTAAATGAAGTGGTTTGATCAAGGTTTGGTTTGAGTTTGTATTTGACCCATTCTTTGATCTCCTAAGGTATCTCAATGTCCTCTTGTATTTCCATCAAGTCTGAGTTCAACTTTTCATCAAAGTTACAATTCTTGTGGAGAAAATGCACCTTACTAGCAAGTATAGGCACATCTAAATTCAGAGTCTTGAAACAAAATACATTTTCACTTAATATATGAAATTGTTCAATCATACAAAGTGTTAGCATGTACTGAAAAAAACAACCGCTAATACTGTACATAAAAGTAAGCAGTTATTATTATCTATATGGCAGAAAGAGTTTATGCCCGTTTTACCCTTGTCGACCAATGAAAGGAGTATTGTTCCAATTGTCAAGGGTGAAGTCCTGATGAAGTGTAATGATGGAGGGGCTGTCATCGTTTTCCTTCTCCCGAATGATGACCATTACGTCTTGACAATCATCATCTGGGGTGTATCTATTTATGTGATCATCATGGACAATGATGCATATGTTTGACATCATCTTGGCAATATCTTGTTTACGTCTCTTCTCTTCTTCTTCTTCTACTTTGGGAACTGGAACCAGGACTTCTTTCCCCTTTACCGGTATTGGTTTAGGGAATAACATAGCCATTACATGGGCAGACACCTTTACCGGAGACCGTACAAGCTCAGGAACTGTAGGTTTAGGCAATCGCTGTATGGCTGAAGATGAAGGAACCTGTTTATGTTTATAAGGATTCTTGAGATTGGAACTGGCAGTATAGCCTAGTCCGGCTATCCCAGTTTGATTGGGAACTTGAATTGGGTGCTTAATGCCCTGATGATCTTTGCCCAACCCTTTTCCAGGTTGATAACCCGATGACATCATTTCTTGAGTGGCTGACATTACTTCGGCATAAATCTGGGGTATGAGAGGTGGCGCCCCAACAGGATGGTAGTGAGTATTGCTCACCTCCAGGGCATGAAAACTGATCGGTTTCAACTTCTGAATTGAAGCTGATGAGTGGTATATCACCTTATTCAGGACAGTCCAGCTCAGTATCGACATTGACTAAGCTATTATTGATAATGTATTTAAGTTGCTGGTAAAGGGTGGAGGGGACGGCTCCGGCCATATGAATCCATGGTCTTCCCAAGACCATGTTGTATCCTGTATCTATTTTGAGCACGTGAAAAGATATGAAGAATGTATGTGGACCAATCTCCACTAGAAGTTCAATCTCTTTGACATCATTTCATCGGGATCCATTGAAAGCTTTAATGATTGTATGGCTTCTTCGGATTCTATTGAGATTGATATTCATTTTCACCAAAGTGGCATAAGGGCAGATATTCAAGGATGATCCTCCATCTATCAAAACTCCCACCATGTATTCGAAAGACAAAAACTCTATGTGCAACAGCTTGCAATGACCGATCCCTTCGGGAGGTATATCATCGTCAGTGAAAGATATCACATTGTTGTTGAAGATGTAATCCACCAGATGCTGGAATTTCTCAACATCTATTGACTTAGGCAATTGGGCTTCTTCCAAAACCCTGAGTAATACCTTCCTATGATCTTCGGAAGAGAAAACCAAGTCCAATATGGAAAATTAATGTGGAGCTTCTCTTAAGCTTAAAACCACCTTGGCCTCATTATGGCCCATAGTACGGAGATATTCTTCCACTTTTTCCATGAAAATCTTCCCCTTTGACTTGATGGTAGGCTTCATCACCTGTTAGGGAAGATACAGTGGATTATCCCTCGACACTACGACATTTATATGGGATGTGGATCCTTCAACCCCTCCATAATTCCATGGAACTTTCTGGAGGTT
This sequence comes from Panax japonicus, assembly GCA_020205505.1. Classification (NCBI taxonomy): domain Eukaryota; kingdom Viridiplantae; phylum Streptophyta; class Magnoliopsida; order Apiales; family Araliaceae; genus Panax; species Panax japonicus. Next base: position 5,863,841 of record CM035101.1, read on the forward strand.
GACAACAGGATGTTGTGGTCTGAATGGAAAGATAATTGGCTCTGGCGCAGCCAATTTTAAATGACAGGATAATCTAACAAAATAATAAATAACGGAACCAGGTCATGCGTAAACGTACAGACAGAATATTCCAACAGAATAATAAATAACGGAACCAGGTCATGCGTAAACGCACATACATGATGTTCCAACAGAATAATAAAAAATGGAATAACAGAAGAATTTCACCAAGTATAGGGTAGCCCGCGTATACAGGTTATTGCAACAGAATAATAAATATTGGAATAACATAAGTTCTCTTCATGAATACGAAAGAAAGAATACCCCTTACCTTAGAAAAACTGGATACTGGAATAGTGAGGTAGCATACTTCTTTTCTTCTTTCTCTCTATAATTTCTCTCTATAATAATTGCTCTAAAGCTTTTGTGAATTGGTGAGAAATGAAGGAAGAATGAACTTCTATTTATAGAAAAATATAGTTTCGATAATTGCACGTTTTGGGGCTCGAAATATTACAGTACAATACCTCCAACTTTTCTTTTATTTTTAATTTAGTCCTGCAAGTATTATCAAACTTGCACCACCTCCCCAAATAGTAAATGAATGTGATTTAATAGTACACACATGTGAACAAATAGTTATATAAGCATGTAAATTAGTAACAATTAATTGCTCATTTATCCGATAAATTACCCGATTTATCAATATAACCCCAGACATCAATTATCATCGGAATAGATGTCAATTTCCACTAACACTAATAATCCCAACACAATGGAACTATCAAATTCATCTTTAATCAACACGAACTTATTCATCATTAATATTATAACTCACAATATTTAACAACCAGATCGTTCCCAGGAAAGAGGGGGCTTTCCGATAAGGATTTCTCCTTATTGGCGCGCAATTAGGTGACCAAACCTCTCCTTGAAAGAACTTCTAGACATTTTAAATATTACAATTTAATAATATGAATAACTTTACCGTCTTAATTATTGATTTAATAATATATCATATAATGCAGATGATACTGTGACAATAATCGAATCAATAATATGAGAGATATGATGCAGGAATTACTATAGCAATAATTGAGTATAGCCGAGTGACTTCTCACGTAAGCATCAATAACCAATACCGTGTGTTACTATACAACCACGCGTATTACTGTACTTTTACTACCGGGTAGTTCAACAGTTTTAACGGTAACACTTTCGCCGTTATTTTTATAAAAAGATAATTTTGTCGTTTTCTTACTACGACAATACTTCTGTTGTGGGGTCCACCAATGATTGTGCCATCGTACGAATATTCTCTGTTAAAACGAATATTCTCCGACCAATCGAATATTATATAACCACTTGTTTACTTTGCAAAATTTGTAAATATTACCCACAACTATAACATTATATCATATCCGCACCATAATATTCAAAAATATATTTCGAGAGAAATTAATCTTTATTCATAAAATTTGGGATCTTACAACCTCCCCTTCTTATAAAATTTCGTCCTCGAAATTAGGGTACGTACCTGGTATATCAAAGAGGTGAGGATATCTTGACTTCATCTCAAATTCTAACTCCCAGGTCATTTCTTTCACATTGTGGTTTTTCCACAAAACTTTGACTTGAGGTATAACCTTGGAGCATAGAATATGATCCTTCTTATCCAAGATTTTAACAGGTAACTCTTCATACGTTAAATCTTCCTCTATCTCGTCTGGTCCTAATTCAATAATGTGGTTCAGGTCTTTCACATATTTACGTAACATAAATATGTGAAAAATGTTATGAACACGAGATATACTTGGCGGTAAGGCGAGTCTATAGGCCATAGTTCCTACTCGACCGAGGATTAAAAATGGGCCAATGAATCGAGGATTGAGCTTTTCTCTCTTTGCAAATCTCGTATCTCCTTTCCATGGAGCAACACGTAACAACACATGATCTCCAATATTGAATTCCACGTCCTTTCGATGAAGATTAGCATAACTCTTTTGTCGATCTTGTGAGGTTTTTATACGTTGTCAGATCGTTTGAATCTTTTTCATAGGCATACGTACCAAATCTGGTCCCAACAATGTTGCTTCACCCACCTCATCCCAGCATACTGGAGAATGACACTTTCTTCCATACAATGCCTCAAATGGAGCCATGCCTATACTTGCTTGATAACTGTTGTTGTAGAAAAACTCCACCAATGGTAAGAACTTGTCCCAACTTCCTTTGAAGTCAAGGACACAAAGTCTTAATACATCTTCAAGAGTTTGAATAGTCCTCTCCGACTGCCCGTCCGTTTGAGGATGATATGTCGAACTAAATCGTAAATCTGTGCCCATAGCTTTTTGCTAACTAACCCAAAATTATGAAGTGAATCTTGGGTCTCGATCAAAAACTATGGATACTGGCATACCATGCAATCTTACAATCTCGTTTATGTACATACGAGCAAGACGTTCAAGTGTATAAGTTTCTCGTATAGGTAAGAAATGAGCCGACTTGGTCAACCTATCAATAATGACCCAAATCGCATCTATGCCTTGAGAAACTTTGGGAAGACCGGTAACGAAATCCATGGTAATGTGCTCCCACTTTCATTTTTGAATTTCAAGTGAATGCAATGGACCTTTTGGCACTTGATGCTCCGCCTTGACTCGTTGAAAAGTTAGACACCTTGAGGTAAACTCCGCGATCTCTCTCTTCATAGTGCTCCACCAAAATGTATGTCGAAGATCACGATACATTTTGGTACTCCTAGGATGGATTGCAAACGGTGTGTTGTGCACCTCCATCATAATTTTATACTTTAAGTCAGAATCGTTAGGAACACAAAGTCTAGAGTTGACTCGAAGTATTCCTTCTTCATCGATTCTTGCTTCCGGAATAGCACCTTCTTGTACTTTCTTCTTCATACGCATCAGCTCCAGGTCTGTAGTTTGAGCAGCTTTAACTTTATCGATTAAAGTCGGTTCTACTCGTATATTCGCCATCATCATATAGGTCCCTAGAGTCTTTAACTCTATCTTCATCCCTTGTAAGTCATACAAAAGGGGTCTTTGCGTTGACAATATCGCACTCGTACCCGAATATGATCTTCTACTCAATGCGTCAGCTACTACGTTCGCTTTTCCAGGATGGTATTGGATGGTATGATCAAAATCTTTCAACAACTCAAGCCATCATCTTTGCCGCATGTTGAGTTCCTTTTGAGTGAAGAAATATTTGAGGCTTTTATGATCCATATAGATCTCCACATTCTCTTCATACAGGTAATGCCTCCAAATCTTAAGCGCAAAAACGACGGCGGCCAACTCTAGATCATGAGTAGGATAATTCCTCTCATATTCTTTAAGTTGTCGTGAGGCATAGGCTATGACTTTCCCGTGTTGCATGAGAACACATCCTAACCCTTTGCCTGAAGCATCACTGTAGATGACAAATCCTTCCGAGCCAGATGGTATTGTTAGAACATGTGCTGAAATGAGTCCGGCATATATATATATATATATATATATATATATATATATATATATATATATATATATATATATATATATATAGTTCGCTTCTCCAACGAACTAGAAGCGAACTAAAAACGAACCAACTATAACGACAGTTTTTCCCGTAGTTATAGTATAGTAAATCGGTTTTTTATGTTATAGCGACGGAAAAAACCGTTGCTATAGCTGATTCACTCTTAGTTCGCTCTCTCTAATTCGTTGGAGAGAACCAGACTATTTATATATATATATATATAAATTTAATAATTTTAAAAACTCCTACTCATATAAATAATAAGTAGGATCTACCTCGTGTAAGAGATCAAGTTTATTTTAGAAAATATTAATTCTCTTCGTCTATATATGAAAGATACTTTTCCTCCCTACTTTTTTGAATAAGTCTTGGGCGACAGGATTTGAGTGACCGATCTAGCGACCGGCCGAATTTTTTTTTTTTTTTTTTAAATGTCTCTCAAATAATTTATAAGATTTATTGGAACTGGAATTTTTACAGAAAAAAATGTTTTGGATATCATTTGGATACACGTAAAAAATATGTCTGTACATTTAAAAAAAAAAAAAAAAAAAAATTCGGCGGGTCGCTAGACCGGTCACTCAAATTCTGTCGCCGTAGAAGGACTGTACTTTTTTACCCTCCCACTCTCACCCTTTATTACTTGTAGGGTCGCCTGCTACACTCTGTACTCTGAGGAGGACCCTTGTATAGAGAGAAGAGATAAATACCATGGAAAAGAAACTTCCCATTTCTTATTTCTTTCTTTCTCTCTCTAAAATGGAAAAGGAAAACCCACCTCAAATTCTCTCTCCAAGCAGCAGTGGAAGAAGGAGAAGAAGCACTGATTCCCCCTCACCCGAATTCGAATTCTGGATGGTCCGAAACCCATCTTTCCCTCAACCCGATTTAGTCTCCGCAGACGAATTGTTCGTTGACGGAATCCTCCAGCCCCTCCACCTCCTCCGCCACCAAGAACCGCCAGACCCACCAAAATCTAGTTCCGACACTCCTCCAAATGAGCCAGAACCCGAGTCGGAGCAACCCGGGTTGGGACACGGGTTATCGGAGGCACCAACGGTTTCGAAGCGGTGGACAGATATATTTAAGAAATCTTCCGATCGAAAGAACAATGGCAACGAAGAAAAGGAAAAAGAGAAAAAGAAGGAGAAAAAGGGCGGCGGTGGAGTAAATGGGGTGAGCTCCGCAGAGCTGAATATTAATATTTGGCCCTTTTTCAGGAGTAGATCCGCCGGTAGCGGCGGAAGTAGGCCGCGGATGGTGACGGCGAACCGAAAGGTAAGTAGCGCGCCGTGTTCGAGGAGTAACTCGGCCGGAGAGTCGAAGTCGAGGAAGTGGCCGACTAGCCCGAGTCGCGGGGGGGTCCACTTGAGCCGGAGTAGTCCGGTTTGGCAGGTCCGGCGCGGCGGCGCCAGCGGAGTTGCTTTGGGTGGAAGGGGATCTGAGGCTGTAGTTCGGAATGCCGAAAAGGGTTTTAAAAAGGAAGTAAGCGAGTCTCGCCGGAGCAAGACTACCGCCGTTCCCTCCGTCGTCGCCGGCGGTGGTGGGGGTAAAGCTAAGGTCTTGAACCTGAATGTTCCTACGTGTATTGGGTACAGGAGCCATTTGAGCTGTAGGAGTGATGAGATTGAGAGTGGTGCAGTGAGTGTTGTTTCCGGTGTAAACGGTGGCGCCGCCGGTCATAGTGGCGGAGTTGGCTCCGGTGATGGTGGACGTGGGAATAATAATTTGTTTAATCTCAGGGGTCTGTTTACTAAAAAGGTGTATTAGTTATTGACTTTTTCTCTCAAATTATTAGTGTTTTATGAAAGTAAAGTAATTAAGTTTTATTTAATTTATGCTTTTCTTTTTAGCTTCTCTTTTTCTGTTTCCAAGTGAGTTCTGTAAATTTGAAACTTGTAATTTCTTTACATATGTAATTATATAGTAATTACAAATGGAGTTGGTCTTTTCATTAAAGTAGGACGTGTAAATGCGTGTTTCTTGTATACATTCAAATTATACCTAAAATATTATTTTTTATAAAAATTTCAGTTGAAGTAAATACTATATATTTTTTGAGAGGTATTACCAAAAAAAACTAAAAAAAATATCGCTACAATGTCGCCACTTCAATGTCGCCGTAGAAGGACTCTATTTTGATTCATGATCCAAATTGATCCATTTAAAAAAGAAAATTGATTTGTACAATTATATTTTTCTATAAAATGTTATTATATATAAATTATATTAACTTATAAAATAATATCACTTAATCTCACACACTTGTAAACACTTTATTTTTCCTACTCCCAAACACTTTATTACAAATTAACAACTCTATATGAGGTCATAAACTCATATAATACTATCTTTATTTTAGAACAAAAGGACTTTTTATTTTGGAAAAATAATATCCATTTTTTATTTATTTTATTTTTTGGGGGTAAAATAATCCATTTGTTTATCCTACTAAATAGTGATGTTTTTGCTCCACAAATCACAAACATTCCATTCATGCTTGTCCTTTCAAAGATAGAATAGAATATAGAACAATTGTATCTTCTTCACAAAAATGTAGAGGTTCTCAAAAGATGACATATATAATATATCCACACCACACTTCTGTAGTAGCTGGCTGGCTGGCTGGCTGGCTGTGCTGTGGTGGTTACCGGGTAGCCTTCACAAAGGAATTGATTCAATCACTCTCTTAAATGTTAACCTTTTCTCGCCGAGGGATCCAGGACCACCTTCTCAGCATATCTATGCGGGGAGCACTATTTTCATATGTATTTTTGATATTTTTACATGATTTCTTCTCACATGAAGATGGAATCCACCGTATGTTTATGGGATAGAAGACCATGCGAAAATATCAATTTCCTATCTATTAACGATGTTTGTTGGCTCTGCAGTTTAAAGATTTATTTGGTCCCGAGTTAACTCAATAGTTCGGGTTTAGCGACTCGATAGCATAAAAGTCATTTTTTTATTGATTGAACTACCTTCTTTGTCATAAATTTTGGTGCTTCCAAAAATTGACTCAACAACTCAAAGTTTAAGTTTATTACAAAATTTAAATGCAACTATGAAAGATACAATACATATTTTCTCACTAAGAATTGAACAAACAACTTAATATATCAATTAATGATGACTTAAATATGATTTACTACCCTATACTATGGACCATATTTTATTTCGACGATCCATCTTTCAATTTTGTCAACTAGATGATTAAATTAATAATTTTTTTTCACTTCCATTCAATTGGGTCTGTCATGTCAAAAATTACTGGCGTGACTGTCTGGGTGGGTCATAATTGAGCCGATGTGTAATTAAAAAGAAGTATTTTAATTTTTAATTATATATTTATTATATATTAAATGGAAAATTCGTCAAACCACAATATATTAAACATTAATACTAATAAAAAACAACAAAAGGCTAAATAAAACCATCAGATATCGATTAAAGCTCTCCTCTCAGTAAAAAGCCACAACTTCGATCAAAAAAACATGGGGTCTCAGAATAAAAATTTCTCAACGATTCCAACATATCACTCAAAGTCTAAAACCATCAGATCAGAAGAAATCGATCAAAGCTCTTCACTCACAGAAAAGTCCCAACTTCAATCCAAAAAAAATCACGATTACAATGAGAAACGAGTTCAATTGTTCATTATGTGTTGAATCTGTGTTTCAAATAAATTCCTATTTCTCTCACCTCCTCTCTACATTAAATCAAATCAAAATAGTCCATACAAAGAAAACTTTGAACGTACTAAAAGGAAACATAACAATTTCTTGTACCGTTGCAATGTCAAATTCGTCAGTATTTTCTTCGTCATCATCTTTTAGGGTTTCTTCTTCCCTTTCTGCAAATACTCTTCTCTCTCTTTATCTCTTGAAACCCTATTAGCAAAATTGAATGGAAACTATATATATATATATATATATATATATATATATATATATATATATATATATATATATATATATATATATATTGGTTTATCTCCAAACTGGAAAAATGAATTTGTCAAGGCTAGTACTTGGTAATATGTTCTTAAGGCAATTATACCCTCCTTACGGTGCTTAGAGTTGATAACACTTGTCTCCCAGGATACAATGACAATCGTATGCTATAGTAACACTCCAAATAGCATACACAACGAACCAAAAAGAAATGCTCTAGACTCTCTATCAATATTAAACTATGAACTGCTTTTGAAATAATAAAGACTTGAACACTTAGAATGCTTAATGCTTCGATGATTTGAATGAATGAAAAGATTGCACCCCTATCTATTTATAGGAGGGATTAGTGACCCATCAAAAGGGACACAACGCCTTAAAAAGGCACTATTTAGCCAAAACGATGTAGTTTTAGGCCTTAACAAAAAGGGCACGTCTGTTCGAACCAATAAACGACGTATCTTTAGTTTTAACAGAACAAAAACAACGTAGTTTTAGGCTTACTGAAAAAGGCGCGTCCGTTCAGGCAAAAACGACGTATTTTTGGGATGTCTATTCAGGCAAATCGCACTTCCCAAAACGACGCAGTATTAAAGCTTCCGCTCAGCAAATAACGCTTCTCAAAACGACATAGTTTTGATAATAAATAACATTTATCAAAATGATACAGTTTTGATAATAGAACTAAATAAAATAATTTTTGTCCAAAAAATAATATATAGAGCTGCGATCTAGGTCTGTCGACGGCGACGCGCGTGTGTGTTCGAACCAAGTCTTGGCTATGTCATCTCCCTTCCACAAAATTGGGATACCCCTTGGGACCTAAACTCAAGAGCAACTCTAATGTATATAAATCAATTAATACTTTAGTTCTTAACCGATGTGGTACTTAGCTTCCCACACTATTTATTATCATTTCCAAGGGTAATCTTTGGGAGTTAATATCTCATTCATTACTCCATGAATTTGAGTTTCCAAATACTTAATTTAATCTACTAATGAAGTAGAACACATTGATATGTGGATTCACTTTAAATAATTAATAAAATCCACTTTAATTTTGACTCAAATTCTAACAACCCACTCTCCTTCCTCTCCGTCTTCTTTCATCGTCGACATTGAAGCTCTGGCGTTAAAAGCCACCCAATGAACTAATTAGAGATTCCAACGATGTCGTTTTTCCTCCTTCATTCTCGTCGATGATTTCGAAGAGGAAGAGGCCAACGAAGCTCGATATTCCGGTGGCGGCTTTGAGTTTTGGGTGTGATTTGGTTGTGCTGTTGGCGACGGAAGAGCGGAGGAGGAAGATGGGTATTCAATATATATTGTAAGAGAGGGATGAGAGAGGCAATGGAGGATCATTACTCAGCTAAAGTCAACATTCAAGAAGATTCCAAACAAATTATTTTCTTTTAATTAATGATTTGGACTGTTTAAAGCTTATTTCTTCGATTTGGACTTTTAGTGTTGTTTTTGTTAAGTTTTAATGTTTAATATAATGTGGTTTGACGAATTTTTCCTTTAATATATAATAAATGTGTAATTAAAAATTAAAATACTTCTTTTTAGTTACACCTTAGCTCAACTATAACCCACCCAGACAGTCAAGTCAGCAATTTCTGACGTGGCAGACCCAATTGAATGAAATTGAAAAAAAAATTAATAGTTCAATCATCTAATTGACAAAATTGAAAGGTAGATCACCAAAGTGGAATATGGTCAGTAGTTTAGGATAATAAATCATATTTAAGTCATTAATAATTGATATACATATGTTGACGATTAGTATTTTGAATTAGTTTTCATGACTCGTAAACCTAAATATTATAATTTATCTCATTCAAATTACTCTAATTCATTATAAATAGGGCAGACTACACATCAAATTACACACAAAAATCATACAAACTCAATATGGATCAATAACATAATCCTTTGAATCAACTATATTTAGCAAAATATGATTTCACTATCAAAATTAAAAGTCTGCTAAAATTTGGAAGGAGACAAATACAAAACAAATAAGATTGTCAACACCAATGCTAGCTTATGGGATGAATAGGTAAGTGTATTTTTTCAATATTTTAATCATTGGATTAAAATGGTATTATGATTATAAATATTGTCCCTCAAATATGCCATATTAAAATTTTCTCTGATAAGTCAATTCTAAGTTTGTCCATGCTTTGCAAGAATTATAAAGCTTGATAAAATTAATATTAGAAAAAACATCATTATTTAATTTTTGCATTTAGATTATTATTTTATCCGTATAATTTTTGTTCTATTTATAAGCATGTGAGTATAATAGAGATTATAAAAATTTTGCTTTTGTTATTTAGTTTTCATTCTCTTTGTATATATTTTTGGACAATAAATTTGGCTAGAAAAGTGACCAAAATTTTCATTTTTTTCCCATTAAAAACCCTAAAAACAAGAAATTAGACATCACTATGTGTAGAAGAATTCTTCTTTCAATTATGAGCCTTAAGATTCTCTTAGCTAAGAAACAATACATACCATGACATGATAAGACTTGTGACACTTTGTTGGATATCAATATTAGACCTAATCAAGATGACCATCATTCAAAGAATGAACACAAAAAAGTTTAATAATGTCAACATCCCAATTTTTCTTTTCTTGAAAAATTCTAGTCTTTACAACCCTATTTTATATATATATATATATATATATATATATATATATATATAATTATATATCCAAAATACACTTAAATTACTGAATTTTATAAAAATTTCAATTAAAATAAATACTATACATTTTTTGAGAGAGAATACAAAAAAATAAATAAAATTTGGACCGATCGCCACTCCCGGTCCCCATAGAAGAACTCTTTTTTCTTTCCTTTTATAGTGCATTCGGAAGAAAGGGAATAAATATGATCAATTCATAAATTTACTCTTTAATATAAAAATATATGTCATCTCTTGTAAATTATAAGATCATTATTAACATTCGATTCTTAATAATAATCAACCAATCAATCTTATAATTAATAGTACTTTTTAATTAACTTGTAATATTCATTATATTAAATAAAATCAAATGAAGATCGTCAATTTTGTGTTTAAAATATCTCAAACTGAATTGTTCTTATAATTTTTAAAAATTCAATAATAATCGACAATGCTAACACGAAATTTAGCTCATTAAGGGTGTCCATCTCGTATCATGCTTAGTATTTTTCATAGATGACTATGTACGTGATATAGTTTTTGGAAACTGATATTTTCATATAAAAAATTAATATTTCTACATGATTTCTCTCACATGAATAATGAGTGGGTTCCACTTCCATATAAAAGTGACTTGTATAAAAATATCAGTTTCCTAGTTTCTTATGGACAACCATATTTTCATGAATGACCATAGTTTAGCCTTGGACTCGTGAATTTTTTTTTATTTTAAAAATATGTTCAACTAGTTATTTGGCCTAAAAAAATAAAAATAGAAAATATATTAAAGTTGACCAATCCAATGGTTACATACTTACATTAATAATTGCCAGGTGGCAGTTTCAATTCATGTTGACGGCCGAACTAAAAGGAACAATTACATATTATAGTACATTTATAAAAGTAATTACAAAAATCATACATTCATAAAATAATTACAAAAATATGACATTTCATCATATATATTTACAATACTAATATAATTAGGAGTCCTTAATTTAAGGGATTAATATTAATGGGCTGATATGGCAAAAGGAAGTTTTTTTTGGAAATGCGTGATAACCGCCATCTATACAACAATTAGTTTTTATATTCCTGAAAGACTCCCTTCTCGTTCAGTCTCTCTCCGCCCAAACTACTTCTCTCTCTCCCTGCCTTTACTAATTCTCTCTCTCATTTCGAAGCCAATCGTCGTCTTCCTTCTCCGCTGCCGCCGCAACACCACTGTCTCTCAACTCTAACAGAAAATTGACGTTAATCCTCTCAAAGGAACTAGAGATTTCCTTCCAGACGAGATGCGCCTTCGCAGTTGGCTTTTTCACAACTTCAGAGAATTTTCACGACGATTTGTACCAGATTTTGATTAGTTCTGGTTGTTGTTGTACTGTCCTTTTGAATTATGTTTCATACTTTGGTTTTTGTTGAATATCCATAACCATTTGACATTGTTTGTTAGTTTGGGTGAGTCTGTAATGTTTATTAGAACTTTTATAAATGAGATTACATATTTGATTATATTACCAGTGATTTGACATTATTTGTTGGTCCGTATTTGCTACTTCTAAGTTGTGTCTGATACATTGTTTGAAAGGTGCAGTTGGTAACCAAACATGCATAGAATGGTAACCATTGTATTTATTGGTAGTAACCAGATAGTTACAAGTTTGTATCAGGACATAATTCAAGTGTTAAATGTACATGTAAGAGTATACATGTGTTGCCTAAACTGGGTTGGATATACAGGTTGTTTCTGTTTTGGTTATCATTATTAAAACATGTTATGGTTACTTTCATATAACTATTTGGTTACTTCTTTATTATATTTTGGTTACTATTATCTTATGGTTTGACTACTATTATTGTGCCCTCAATGTGGGATTTTGGTTACTTTTATTTTTTATTCTGGTTAATATGTAATTGTTTAGTATACATGGATTGCCTAAACTGGGTTTTATTACATGATGTTTCTGTTTTGGTTACCATTTAAAACTATCCTGGTTACTATCATATAATTATCTGGTTACTGTTTTATTATGTTACATTATGGTTACTGTTATTAGTAACCAGATAGTTACAAGGTTGTATCAGGACAAACATCAAGTGTTAAATATACATGTGAGAGTGTCTTATTTATCTAGTTGATGTATACTTATAAATTATATACTCATAAAAATTATCAGAAAATTGTACAGTTGGTATTTAAATCTGCATATGGAGGTAACCATTTTTTTTTGTGAGTAACCAAATTTACATAAAATTGGTTCAGAACAATATCCATCAGTTATTTCAGTTGAAATGTTAAGTTGGTATCCAAACCTACATATATAGTAACCATTTTTTGTTTTTGTTAGTAACCAGATAATTATAAATTTGTATCAGGACTATTATAAAATATTAAATGTATATGTTTTATTTATACCCTTTCATCATGATAGAATAAGAAACTCCAATTAAGAGTTCTCATTTATATATATGATGGTCACTTATAGATTTTATATTAAAATAAAAATAGTTTGAGAGGTGTAGTTGGTATCCAAACCAGCATATAAGGGTAACCATTTTAGTGGTTGTTAGTAACCAAATAATTAAAAACTTATATTAGAACAGTTATCAAGTGCTTAATGTACATGTGAGGGTCCCCATTTATCTAGCTCATGGATACTTTTAAATTATATAATTATTAAAGTTATTTGGAAATGGTCCAGTTGGTGGTTCAGTTGGTAACTAAATATGAATATAGAGGTAACCATTTTATTTTATATGGGTAACCAAATTTACATAAAAATGTTTCAGACCAGTTACTAATTGTTTAATGTATATGTTTACTTTATATTGACAACTCATGATGGAATCAAAAATCAAAATATTAATCAATAACAATTTTGGTTACTGTACACCATCAAAAATGTTACCAACCATGTGGTTAATGGTTACTAACAGTAAATAATTATATATTTACACACTTTTTGTTTATGTTCCGTTGAAATAAAGCACAACTGGAATCATCTCCATTGTCTGACAACTGAATAAACATTGTAAAGTAACTAAATCAATATTATACAGTAACCAAACTACATAATCTTAGTAACCAGAACATAAACCAAATTTTTACATGCAATTTTGAAGGTCTAAATGATGGAATTTGACCAAAAAACCATGCAGTTCATGAGCAAAACTCAAGACTTTTGATCATTTGCCCGTTTCCAATGAAATTAGGCTCCGAAAACGCCAAAATCCGACAATCTAAACTTGAATAAAATTACCAAATTGCCAGTAGATCAAATCTTTCCATAACTGCAAAAAACATCAGTACACGCGTACATTAATATTATTCAGCAACCAAATAAACATTATACAATAACCAATTAAAAAGTATACAACAACCAATATATATAATCAGATTAAAAGAAACAATTATAAAATACAATAACATTATACAGTAACCAAATAAACACCTTACAGTATCTAAATACATATTAGACAGTAACCAACCTTTTAGTATGTTTTTGGTTACTGTTAGCTTATGGTCTGTAAAGTAACCAACTCAATGTTAGACAGTAACCAAACTACATAATGTTAGTAACCATAACATGAACTGGGGTAATATTATGCAGTATCCATTGTAATTTTACAAAGTAACCAAGTCAGCATTATATACAAACCAATCCAGATTAGACAGTAACCAACAGTTGCAGGAAGCTAGGTAACCAATGTATTTAATAAGTAATCATTAATATAAAAAACACAAGTAGAATAAACTTTAAAATTATAAAACAAGCAAATAAACATTATGCATCAACTAAATCAATAAAAAACAGTAACCAATTTATATGTATTTAGTAACCAGAATATAAAACATATTTTCAAATGCATTTAGCATTGTCAATCATTCAATTGTATAATACACAACAACATTGTCAACCAAATTTCATATTATAAGCGATATTCCACTGATCGGTATATCAGATGAAGCAACCTTTTAGTATATTTTTGGTTACTGTTAGCTTATGGTATGTAAAGTAACCAACTTAATGTTAGACGGTAACCAAACTACATAATATTAGTAACCAGAACATGAACTGGGGTAATATTATACAGTAACAATTGCAATTTTACACTGTAACCAAGTCAACATTATATGCTAACCAAATCCAGATTAGACAGTAACCAACAGTGCAAGAAGGTAACCAATGTATTTAATAAGTAATCATTAATATAAAAACATCAGTAGAATAAATTTTAAAATTATAAAGCAAGCAAATAAACATTATACAGTAACCTAATCAATAATAAACAGTAACCAAATTATATGTACTTAGTAACCAGAATATAAAACATATTTTCAAATGCAGTTTGCTTTCAAAACATTCATTATTCTGACTTTGTGACCATTTAATGAGCGAAAAAATTTGAGAAAGGTAACGAATAGATGAATACGTAGTAAACACGAGGTAACACTATGCATATAAATTGGAAACTCAAATACCTCAGTCATGGTGATTTGTAACGAATCAACAATTAGTGCAGTATGATCAACAATCAGTGCAGTAAGTTTCTAGTTACAGATTTTGAAGTTGTTGTCGATCTTTTATGTTCTTCTCCGATCTCAGAGTTTCGTCGCGACAAGAGATTTCGTCTTCTCCGGTAGATACGTCGTTGATCTGTTTTTCTGATATCAAAGTTGAATGTTTTGTTCAGTTGCTTGAATTTAGGTGCGGTTAGTTGGAATTATGAAAGTTGATAACTAATGTGTAGGGAGATAATGATAATGATCCTTAATTGTAGGGAGATAATGATCCCTAATTTTAGCAACGTAATATTGTGTATGTTTTATTTTTGTAATTATGTTGTGTATGTTTTATTTTTGTAAATACTTTCTAATTGTTGTATATTATTGTAAAGGACCCGAACTAAAATGTTTCCGGGATGGGAAAATTCTGGCCCAAAGTTGGTTTGGGCTGGGCCTAATTTTAAGACAACACGTTCTTACAACTAGGGCTGTAAATGGTAACCGAAAAATTCGTATTCGTCCACATCCGTATTCAGAAAAAAATGGATATTATTCGCATTCGAAAAAAACGGATATATCCGTATTCGATTTAAAGGTATCCGTAAATAAACAGATACGAATACGGATATAGGCGTATTCATATTCGATTAACATCCGTCCGTAAATATATCCGACGGATACGGATATCCGGAATCCGTATCCGAATAACTTATATATATATATATACACACACACACACACTTAATATTTACATTAATTAAGTTATTAATTAATGTAAATTATTAATTAATAATTTACCTATATAAATTGTTAATAATTTAATATATATATATATATATATATTAATATATATATATATATATATAATATGTATTTATTAATAACTTACATCATATATATTAATGAATATAACTTATATTCATTAATCAATAACTTACATTAATAACTTATATATATATATATATATATATATATATATATATATATAAATTAATAACTTATATTCATTATTTAATAACTTACATATATAAATTATAAATATTCATCAATAATCCAGTATTACTTAACAAACATAAAAGGGACATCTACTTATTAATGGATATTTAAACATCAATAAGTAGAGCATTCATTCAATAATGAACTATACTTTAATTAAATTTGACAAAGCTCTAAATTAAAACTATAATTTAGAATTCGGTCGAGAGGTGGGAGCAATGGACAATATAATTTTATTGTTAAAATGTGTTAGGTCTGAATTAATAAATATCACAACAATACACACTATTTATTTTATGTTTCTTCATTTTTAAAATTAAAATTGCACATGAATTTATTTAATAAAATAATTAATTATTCATTATTTAAAAAGTCAAATTTATTGTGATATTTTTTTATATAAATTATATTAATTTTAAAAAAATTTAAAAAATAAATTAATTTATAAAAGACAAATTAATTAAAAATTCTTTTTATACAAATAAGGAGGAGACAAATTAAATGCAACAGATGTATTTTATTAATTTTAATTAGAAAGCTTCTCTCTCCAATCCTTCTCTATCAGAGTCTCAGTTTAATTAATAGTTTCTAAACTATTAATTAAATGCATATGCTTTATTTCGTGGGTCTTTTTTTTTTTCTTCTTCTTCTTCTGCCAAGTCCTTTAGCAGATAAATGGTGTGAATTAAGTTCATCTTCTTGTATGATAATGTTTAATGAAGGATGATCAATGGTGTATGCATCAAGTTCAGTTAGGATGCAAATTAATCTTGTAATTTTTATAATGATGTGTTTGATATTTTCCTCCCCTTATGATTAGGATGTTTAATTAATATGTATGGTTTAAATATTAAATTGTGTTTAATTAATATGTATGATTTAAACTTTAATTTTTTTTCGTAAATATTTTGAATGAATTTTATATTAGGTTACTGATAAACGAATTCGGATATTCGGATATCCGAATAATTTATATATTCGGATAAAATAAACGGTAACGGATATTATCCGTATTCGAATATTTTTTCGAATACCGGATACGGATAATATTTTTAAAATTCGTCGGATACCGGATACGGATACAGATAGCGAATTGGTTTTCTGGATACGGATACAGATATACCTGTATCCGTTTAATACCGTTTACACTCCTACTTACAACATACTACTATGGAATATGGATAGGATATAATATTCATTTAAAAATTTTAATTTACTGCATTAATAATTAAATTTAAATGTCAACCCATGGTTTTTTATATTAGAATTAAAGTGAAGGAGAAAAATTGATGTTAACAAATTTAATTAGATAAATATTAATAAATCGCGGCTATTAAGAGGTAATGAAATTTTAATTGAATTTATTTAAGAAGTTCTATTAAATGTCTCAAAAAAATATTGTGAAAATATCAATTTCTTATATAAAAAATATCACTAATTAGATTATGTTATGTGTCATCTTCTATTTACACCAAATCTTAAAATATTTGTTGACAATGTATTGATCCGTCGCAAAAGTTACAAAATATCTTAACAATTACTAAGGTTTTATTCAACTGTCTAGCTATGAGATACTAGTTCCACTGGCGGAACTAAAGGGGCGGGGGGTCATACGACCCTCTAACTCTAAAATTTGAAACATGTTAATATTAGTTAAATTTGATCTTTGTTATAAGATTATATTAATTCATTTGATTTCTCATATCCTTCCACATATAATAAATTAACAATATTACTATAAGATAAAATAATATTAAATAAGTTTGATAATTAATTAATTAATATTGCACTCATTTGTCTTACTGATTTAATCATACATTGGTATCAATTTTTTGTAAATGAGAATAACTTAATTCATTTTCTTGCTTTGAGTGACTCCTCTCAGTTGTCTCTAAAGAAGATGACCAGAACCACAATATAAGGTTTTGAATATATAATATTATAATTTATAATTTATCCATAAAAGTAGCTAATCAGTTAAATAAAAATTTTAAAGTCTGATTAATAGTCCTATAGTTCGGAGGAAATTAATATATATATATATATATATATATATATATATATATATATATATATATATTTAAAGTCATTAGACTCGCAACTCAAATGTTGACAAGGGTTGGAATAAGATGTTGTGAAATACTATAATTGGGCAAAATTAATTTGAAAGAAGCACTCCAAGCGTCAATAAATAAATTTTCTTTACTTATGTATTTTGACCCCCTCTAATAATATTCTGGTTCCACCACTATCTAGTCCCAAATTAAATGTATTGCATATCTATGACATAATATTAATATGGAATAACAAATTTAAGCGTTGTTAACGTTTGATTTTGTATGCCTGAAGAAATCACTAAAACATGAGGGAAAAATATAAAGATACACAGATATAAAATCAAACTCACAAAATATACACAGATAAACATATATAAAATATAGACACAAAAATTTATGTAGAAACCCAATTGAAAAAAAAAATACGGAGAGAGATAAGAAATATACTAACATAATATGTAGAATACAAATTGTTTATTTATGTCATATGTTATTGTGTCCTCCCAAATCATTGCTTATTGCTGTATTTATAGATGTCATGTCCACCATAATTCAATTAGGAGTATAAGTCTTTTTTAGAATCATCTTATAACTGTAATTAATGATTGATCGATTCTTTCTCAAATTAGATCTTCGTATCCCATAAAGAAACACAATTTTACTTTAATAAGGATTTTTCCACTATTTAAGCAAGCTATTACTTTATATATATAAATACAACACATCCCCTTAACTCAATCAATTGAAATCAATTTGATAATCAATTTCAAATCAATTAATCAATCTGGCTTCCAAATTTCAAATCAATTTATCCTTAACTCAATCAATTTCAAATCAATTAATCAATTTGTCTATCATTAACTCAATCAATTTCAAATCAATTGAAATCGATTTGATTTTTAACAGAGTTAGTCATACATGTAAGTTATGAAAAGGAAGAATCATGAACATTAACATTTAAAATATATTTATTAACATTCATGAACATTAGTCATACATGTAAGTTATGAAAAGGAAGAGTCATGAACATTAAGATTTATATATATAAATACAGCACATCCCCTTAACTCAATCAATTAAAATCAATTTTAAAAATTAATCAATCTGGCTTCCAAATTTTAAATCAATTTATCCTTAACTCAATCAATTAATCAATTTGCCTATCCTTAACTCAATCAATTTCAAATCAATTGAAATCGATTTGATTTTTAACAGAGTTAGTCATACATGTAAGTTATGAAAAGGAAGAGTCATGAATATTAACATTTAAAATATATTTATTAACATTCATGAACATTAGTTATGAAAAGGAAGAGTCGTGTACATTAAGATTTATATAAAAATACGACACAACCCCTTACCTCAATCAATTGAAATCAATTTGACAATCAATTTCAAATCAATTAATAAATCTGGCTTCCAAATATCAAATCAATTTATCCTTAACTCAATCAATTTCAAATCAATTAATCAATTTGCCTATCCTTAACTCAATCAATTTCAAATCAATTGAAATCGATTTGATCTTTAACAGAGTTAGACATACATGTAAGTTATGAAAAGGAAGAGTCATGAACATTAACATTTAAAATATATTTATTAACATTCATGAACATTAGTCATACATGTAAGTTATGAAAAGGAAAAGTCATGAACATTAAGATTTAAAATATATTTATTAACATTCATGAACATTTAAAACATCATTAAAAAAATAATTAAAAATCTGTAAAAGGAAGAGTCATGAACATTAAATTTTTTTTTAATAAAATCATTAAGTATATGACTTCTCTCTAAACAGTTACAAATGAAAATTTAAATACATTTAATAAAAATACTATTTATCATAGTACTTCACCCTATAAAAACCTCATACTACACACAAAAGTACTCTACATCTACATTTATTTCACTTTATATGTAAACTTTGTCAATTAAAAATGGTATTTGTGCATCTACTATTCAGTTTAGTTTCAGGTTACTGTTGGCAAACATATTGTACATTACTTATGCATATTGGATTTCTTCTTGATTCTAGAGATTGTGCAGAAAAGATTTCTTTGGGGTGAGGCTGCTGCAGATGATGATGATGGGATTGAGGATGGTGATGATTTGTCTTCAGAGTCATAAAGATGATTATACAATAAAGGTCAGATTAACAAGAAAGTGAGATGGGATCATTTTGAGCACTGGACAGATTGTCAACACCACAACTATATTGCTTGATGAAGAGGTAGTATTCTAAATTTTATATTACTTCATAAAAAAATATTACCAAGAATTAAAAGTTGTTATCTTATAAATAGATGATTTATCTTATATATATTATGTGCAAGATAATCACGTGATGCTCATTTTGAGATTCAACCAACAAGCACAATACATCAAAAGATTGAACGAAGACAACGCATACATTATCAAAAGATTTTACATGTAGATATAAAATAATGTATTATAAAAAAAATATTCTTCTCATTGTAATTTTAATAAATTATATAATTTGTTATTCAAACTAGCCCGTGCGTTGCACAGGCTACCAACTAGTTAAAATAGGGTCCTTTACATAAGTATACAATAAATAGAAAGTAATTACAAGAATAGTACATCAATTAAATAATTATAAAAAAAGTGTAAATAGGATCCATATTACAAAAATAGTACAATTCACATTAATAAAGAAACCTATAATCAAGGAAAATAACTGTCATAATTAATAATTCAAATTCAAATTCAAATTCAAAGATTTGGGATCTAACAACAAAAATAAATTCAAATTCAAAATAATAACAGTCACAACTATTTTCTAAAACCCAAAAACTACAACTATTTTGTAACAACAGTGGACATCCATTATCATTTTCTCTCTCTTCCTCCTCTCTAGTACCTTCTTTGCTCCGACTTCATTTCTCTACTACAACCATGTCCACTTTTATACCAATGTAACCAATAAAAAATAGAACACTGCATAGGGAAGGGAAGAGAGAGATAAGAGACTGATGTGAAATGTAATATTGATAACCAAACTTTCGTATCAAGGTAATCAAACATTTATACCAAGGTAACCAAATCTACCTTCACACATGCAGTATAAATTTGTTACCTTGGTCTAAAAGTTTGGCAACCAATTTCATGAAGGTAAATAAAAAATAGAACACTGCATAGGAAAGAGAGAGATAAGAGAGTGATGTGTAATATAATATTGATAACCAACCCTTCGTACTAAGGTAACCAAACATTTTTACCAAGGTAACCAAACCTTTAAACCAAGGTAACCTTTTTTTATGAATATTTGGTTACCCACAAAAACTAAAATGATTACCTTTGTATGAAGGTTTGGCTACCAGCTGCATCACATTCAAACGAAATTGGTAACTTAATAAAATTGAATTGGTTACCTTGGTTTGAAAATTTGACTACCAACTACACTATGAAAAAACTGCAGGTGTGAATGTGAATTGGTTACCTTGATATGAAGATTTTATTAACTTGGTATGAAGGTTTGCTTACCTTAGTAATTAAACCTTTGCTGATTGTAGTCACCTACCGTTCTAGACCAGCCCATAACTTGGTCTCTCATGAGAGCTTGCGGACAGGATGTCTCAGTTTGCTAAAAATTACCATAACTGCTATTGTTATGTCCACGCAAGTGTTCAACTGTTGAAAAGTTGCCATTTTGACTATGCTGGTCATGATCTGCAACTTTTTGTGGCATTATAGTTGCAGTGTAAGATTCCAATAATCGCCATTCTTGGGCAATTGAATCATAGTACCAACCGAAAATTGGGATCGGTGATCGGGAGGGAGTCTGATCATGAGTCGTCGGAAATTGGGATCGACGATCTTTTCTTTTTTTTTTTTATTATTAAAAGGTTGAATTTGTTAAATAACTTGAGGAGAGAGAGAAGAAGCTATAACTAATCCCTAAATTAAGGAATTTTAATTCTCTAAATTAATGAGTCCTAATTACACTAGAATATGTAAATAAATATGAAAGTGTATTAGTTATGTAAATATTATATGAGTGCACTATTGATGTAATTATTTTTAAAAATGTATTAAAATATGTAATTGTCTCTAAAATAAATGTACATGGGCTAATACCATATCCGGAACATTAAATAACTTGAACTACACTTTGAATAGACTCAAATAATTACATTCTAACAAGGGTAATTCAAGCAAATTGCAAAATGTTTTCCAAAAATCCTAATTTAACTGACAATTAGGGTTTGCGTGGGTCTACTCAATCAATTGTCTAGAAATAGGTCAGATGCCAACTTCACTGTTGTATCTGAAATATTGAATTTAGCTGGAAACAATTAGACAAGATAGGGTGTTGGGATTGACTTTTACAGTTAAAATTCAACAATTGACTTTTAGGATTAAAAGTCAAATTTTGTGTCTTAGGCAAAGTAGGAATCAATTGTAAACATAAAGGGGTTCCAGGAGTTGATTTTTAAAAGTCAAAATCAACCATTGACTTTTTTTAATTTTATAAAATTAAAATCTTATCTCTGTTATAAAGTATTGCTAAAATCAAGAGAACAAAGATGACAAGAACAAAGAGAGTGTATTTCCATAATCTTTTGTGTATCCCTCCATCACTTTACAATTGTCATATTTATAGAAGTAAGATCATCAATACACTAGTAAGTTACAAAACTAAAGAGCCATGAGTTACAAAACTCAATGGATATGAGAGTTACTAGACATCCATTATATAATGAATCTAGACATAATTTTATAACACTCCCCCTTGAATGTCTATTGTGTAGTTATACGCATTGAAAGCTGCCTCATTAAAAACCTTACCAGAAAAAACCCAATGGGAAAAAACCTTGGTTAAAAAAAAAAATTGCAGCGCGCATTAGCCCCCAATGTATACTTAAGTTCTTCAGCTGTCGTATTCCAATATTGCGATGCATTCCTTTAAACGTTGCAGTTGGTCTGCTAGATTATATTTGATGTATCCTCCCTTTAATTGAGCTATACATGCAGCATTGTCTTCATATAGAATGGATGGAGTTCTTTTGTAGCAATTTTCTAAGAATATGCCTCGTTAAAAACCTTGCCAAAGAAAAACCCTGTGGGAAAAAAATTTGGCGAAGAAAAAGAGTACAATATTCTTGTATAACTTCTAGTGCCTTGGGATTGCCTCATTAAAACCTTGCAAAGGAAAACCCAATGGAAAAAAACCTTAGCAAAGGAAAAAGAGTACAATCAGCAAATATCCTTTTACTCCCCGTCAAAATCATCAATCAAATTATCAAATTATCATATATGCTTGATATCAATATCTCCATTCTTCTGGGGCTCAAAATAATTTTGGTGCAATATGCTTGGTTCTATCAGCCATGATATAACATCCTCTAATTTGAGTGATACAAGAGACATTATCTTTATATAATATCGTTGGACTATTTATTATTGATGATGATCCACATTTCACTCAAATATGATGAATTACTGATCTCAACCAAATACATTCACTTCATAAATTGTGATAATCTCTGCATCAGCAGATCCAACTAACTATGGTTTTGATCCATATTATTTGTCAGTTAACTGCAAGTGCTATATCAGGTCATGAGAAATTTTGCAATATATATCAAAGTAATAATTGAACAAAGATATGGTACTTCAAGACCAAATGTTTCTTCATTATTTTCTTGTGATCAAAACGGATCTTTCTTGATATCAAGTGACCAATCTATCATTGGAGTACTTAAAGGATTAACATTATCCATGTAAAGTTACTTCAGAACTTTTTCTGTTTATGTTGATTGATGAACAAGAATTTCATAGTTCAATTTGTAGGTCAAGACAAAAATTTGTCTTACCAATAACTTTTAACTTTGTTGTTTTTGTCAACTCTTCTGGAGCAAGATCTTTCATCAATAAATACAGTAATAATAGCAAATACATATTATGATCTTTTGATAAAAATGCATGCATAAATTGGATTATTCTCAAATCCTTCTTTCAAAAGATATCTACTTAGGCGATTATTCCACAATATGCATCTGGATTGCTTTAACCCATATAAAGATCTTTGTAACTTAAAATACATACTTCGAGATGTAGAATTATATGCTTCAGGCATTTTATATCCTTCAGTGATTTTCATGTATATATGATCATTATCTAATGATCCATACAGATATGTTGTAATCACATATCCAAATTTTCTTTTGCTACCAAGCTAATTAAAAATTTGAATATAATTGCGTCCATTACAGGAGCATATGTTTCTCCATAATTAATACCAAGTCTCTGCAAGAAACCGCGTGCTACAAGTCACGTTTTGTACCATATAATTTCATTTTTTTTATTTTGTACAAATACCCATTTGTATCTAACAGGCATTACACCTTCAGGTGTTCGGACTACAGGTCAAAAAAATTTCACGTTTACTTTGTGAATTTAGTTCTACTTGAATCGCCTCTTTTCACATTGGCCAAATATTTCTACATGCATCAATAATTTGTGGTTCATATTCATGATCATTACTTCTGGTAATATAAAGAACAACTTTATATAAAAATATGTTGTCGACAACAATTTTATTTCTATCCAATATATACGTCTCCTATATATACATAATGTATCGAGATCTCGTTAATTTCAGGTACCTGATCCTCTTCAGGGGATAACTCATCCTCTTCAGGGAATAACTCTTTAAGAATTTTATTTACAGGAGATTTTGTTCATAAGTTTTGGATAGGTTGATAAATTTTGTAGCCTGTTTCATGGGTATAACCTCTTTATAGGCTGCAACTTATTTTTCTTGTACTTTCTTCTTCTGGGAAATTTTATCTTTAACACCGATCATTCTTCCATGTTTCAAGTGTGACTTTAATTCATTTTTCTGCTGTATTAACTGATTTTCATACAGGGACTTCAATTTCTTCTAGAGTATTAGCAACTAAAATATGAGATATCACACTTTTCTTATTATCGGTGAATAGTTCTAGTAATTGATTTGCAATTCATTGCAAATGAATAATCATTTAAACTTCTAGTTCATATTGATTTGTATGAGAATCAGGATTAAATAACGTTGAAACATTCCAATTAATCTCCCATCGTGCTTCAGGCAATGATCTCACGTCGTGCTTCAGGCAACAAATTTTCTCCCCCTAATGGTTGGAAGACTGTTTCATTAAAATAACAATCCTCAAAATATATTTTTAAAATATCACTTATTGAGGTTATGAATAGCATGACCCCGAGCATATATTGTTAATTAATTTACTTTGATATAATCAACAAGTAAAGGAATCTTCTGATTCTTTCCGGTATGTTCATGGGAGTTTTCAATAATTCAACGCAATATTATCAATCCTGGATGATTAATACGATCATGCCAAATCATAAAAACCTTTGGATCTAAACACTTCTGGTGTATTGTACACTTCTGGTGTATTTGTTTCAACTATTCTCATTTTAATATAATATAACCCAGAAGAGAAAATATACAGCTTTTCTAATATGAGCTTCTGGCCCGATATTATTGAAGTAATATAAAGAAATTCTTCAATGCCTTTGTTATTAATTTCAATATAATAACTATTATAATGTATATCCTTAAAGCTGGGCAAATTTCTGCTTGTCTCAGAAGAATATAAAGAATCATCAATATATACAAAATTTTGTGCCATTTGAAAACATTATAATCGCTCTTCTAGAGACTTTAATTTAATTTGATGAATAATCACTCTTCAAGAGTCTTCAATTATGTTTGATGAATAATTGCTCTTCTAAAGCCTTTAAAGTTTGATGAGCTTCTGACCCATACAACTTCATATATGCAAAACAAAAATTTAACTTTATTCCTTGAAACATAAATAAATCATATAATAAAAGTACTTATTATAATGAAATTAAAATAATTAATTGGTATGGATATTTCTATCAACATATCATCAAGGAAACCATAGATATCAAAATTAATTATATCCACTCCATTTGAAAAGTCCAAATAATTCATGGGATCTTCCCATTTCCTTTTCTTTTATAGAGTCTTGGTACAAATCTACCAAATGTTTAGTAGTACGACGGGTACATTCCCTTTTATATATTGATTGTTCTTTTCAAGTCCACTACCACAACTACAACCATAATTTCCTCTATGTTTATCAAATGAGGTTCCATTCACTTCAGGGAATGTAATAGAATTTGTCGAGCGAGATTGTTGGGTTTTCGGCAAAAACTTATTATTTTGTACAACCACTAGAAGAAATGATATCACTTCTGGGAATATAATTTCCTTTATAGCTTCAGAGAATATATTATGAACTTACAATATTGCTACTACAGGAGCATATTCGAGGCATGAAATATAGTAAATATATTTTTTTTCTAACATGTCTTTATCAATATTGTTTTCATGGAGATGATAACGAATAAAAATAATTAATTTTACATGATCCTGCAGGGATGCATGATTGCCAACTTTAATTGTATCTCCAAAATTCTTTACCTTTATAAGGCATTGCAACAAAAACTATCCTCGTTCTCTCATACGGTACTTGATTTAAACTTTAGTAAATTTCTACAGAAGTAGGAAAGATACTTATTTAGTTATATAAAGAAAGTACTATGCTACAATTATGCAAAAACAATCAGAAGTCTTCTTCTTTTTCCTGCTTTCTGTTTTTCAGTTCACAGGTTACCCAACTTAACAAAAAATAATCTTTTAGAGAAGGAACTGTAAAAACAATTATTAGCTATGATCACCTTTAATTTTCAAGGATTAAATTTTCAAATAACTGGGTGGGGTATGTGAAGTGTTTTGTCTGAAAATATTGCCAAGCGATGAAGTGATTGTAATTGGAGCATCCAACAGGCAAATCAATAGTTCATAGATGATGCAAAAAGATCTCAATTGTTGTTTCATCCACAAGACTACTCCAGAAATGGTCAAGGTACATAACTACGGCCACTGCTAATTTTTCTAAGACTGTCCCTTGCAATTGAATATACGGCAGTTGAATGCATCCAAACAACATATTCATTTCAGTTCTCATGTAAATTTCACACCATTCTTTTGTTTTCTAGCCGTCCAGACACATTTTACATTTAAGATCATTAGAGTGTAAGCTAAAATTTACTGTCTACCACAGCAATTATAAAGATATACATGCATAAGTAAGGAGGAAACTTCAAATAACTAACATAATCACATTAAACCTTCAATACTTTTACGCATATAAGATACCCAGTTGAAATTGTACTACACCCTAGATTTCATTATTTCATTAAAAGAATTGATAAGTAAAATTTATAGTCCTCCCTAGACTTCATTAACTCAGGTCAATAAAATCATTTACTTTCCAATTGCATATATACACAAACAAGCCATAATCAACAACACCTATAAACCCACTATAAGAAAGAAAAACTAACATGGGCTGTCAGAAAATCTAATTATTATAGGGAGAATAGAGAAGCATGTACATGTACCCTAAAATACAAAAAATAGCATATAGACAACTGCATGTAGATAATATATATATATATATACCTTCTCCTTTAGGCCATGGATGGTAGGTAGTGAGATATTGCAAAGAGATGGAGCGTCACTTCTTGCTAACAATAATCTTCTAACGACTAGGGAACTTAAACTTTGCACGTCGCAAGGCCTCCTAGACATGGTGGTTGTTTGAGTCTTTGCTTGTTAATGTGTCGTGCTGATAACGTGTTATAAAGTATTGCTAAAATCAAGAGAACAAAGATGACAAGAACAAAGAGAGTGTATTTCCATAATCTTTTGTGTATCCCTCCATCACTTTACAATTGTCATATTTATAGAAGTAAGATCATCAATACACTAGTAAGTTACAAAACTAAAGAGCCATGAGTTACAAAACTCAATGGACATGAGAGTTACTAGACATCCATTATATAATGAATCTAGACATAATTTTATAACAATCTCTAAATTGTTTGGTTGTTGGTTAAGGAAAGGGAAGAAGGTGGAGAGGGACACGTCTTGCCGGAGATAACACGTGGTTTGAATTTCTGACATAATTATGAGTTGTTTTCAACGGTGTTCGTATATTTATAGTTCCCAATTGCTTTTGGATCATCGGAAAAGACGGACGAAATAAAAATCTAGCGTCAACTCTGACGAACGTGGATAGTGGTATTTATAAGTTGTTTTTGAGCATGCTTTAGAAACAAGGATTTTGTTCAGAATAAAATTTCTGAATTTCTGAATTTTTTTTGGAAAAAGAAAGTAATTGTTATGTAATTTTGAAGTTGTTATACTTTGAAAAATTATATTTTTATTGCTGGATAATATTTGAAGTTGAAATTTTTACTATGACAACTTGGAATTATTTATGACTTTTTGAGAAAATTTGGGTAATTTTTGAATACCAGAAGAAACATTTATGATTTTGAGCAAATTAAAAATAGATTTTTAGTGATTTTAATTTTCAGAAAATCAGGTAAATCGAAAAAAAATTCTGATTTTTTTGTGGAAAAGTCTATTTTAATATTAGAATAATATTGGGATAATTTTCAAGTAAGAAAAATAATTGAGGATATTTATTCTAATTTCCAAGGCTTCTTAAATGATTAAATAAAGAAAATTAAGAAAAATGGTGAAATTGTAAAAATAAAAAATATAAAGTTTGAATGAAAAATCACAAGTGAGTTGAGTCTATTGTTAGATGTCATTTGACTTATCCGGAGTAAATAGACTATAAATTGTGAGGGTAAATCGGTATAATTATATAAAAGTATGAAATATTAAAAAAAAAGGAAGTTCTAGTTACAGGTGACAATATTGATTAGGGTTTCAAAGCGTTGGGTCATCATTTTTTTGCACTAATATTATAAATAAATATAAAATTGTATTAATTGGATAAATATTTTATAAATATATTATTGTTGTAATTATTTTTAAAAACGTAATAGAATACGTAATTAACCCTCAAATCTTCTAGTCAAATGGGCTAAAACTTTCAAAATTCAAAAGAAAAGAATCTTCAATCCTCCTCCGTTATCTCTCTCGGCCGAAGCTAGGAAAAAGGATAAATTTAATCTCATCCATCAATTTTTTATGGACTAAATTACCTCAATACTTCATTTTTGTTAGTATTAACAATTTGTGATGAACATATTTGATTTGATGATGATATGAGTTAAGTGTATATTTTTATTCAAGTAACTTTTGTTAAAATGAATTTGATGTAAAATAACTTAGTTTAGGGATCAAAAATGTTAGGTTGATCCAAAATTTGTAGAGTTAAAACTCTATAATAGCCAAGTTGTCTAGGCCCGAAGACGATCATAGTGCCAAAGAAAACATCACTCTAAGATCATAGAGTTGACTGAAGACGACCAGAAGACAGATCGTAGAGTTCAAGCTTGATCGTAAAGTTAAAATCGTAGTCACCTTCATTTATAGAGCAGAAGAATTACTCTATGATTTCACTTTGAGGAAGCCAAAAATCGTAGAGCGTAGACATCTGATAAGTCAGTGGCAGGTTATGACAAGTTCATCAACCTTAACACTAGACCTTTCGAGGTTATCTGCATATGATTTTGTGACAAGGACAAGTCGACAAAGCCTTTATCTAACAACTATTTTAGCAGAGTCAAAGGACACGTGACTACTACTGCACTGTTCACAGTATTAAAGAAAGCAACCTGAGATGGTCTAAGCAGGCAACAATTCAAAGTCAATCATTTGTTGAAAGACAACTGTCCAAGTAAGAATGGAGAAACAATAACTTTTCAACTGGAATATCCCTAAAGAAATCTATATAAAGTCATCTTTTTCAAGTTCCAAACATACACAACTGATCGATCAAGTCCAAGTGCTAAAACTCTGAGTTCATACTAGCTCCACTCTATGATTCCAAGAAACATTGTGTAAGTTAGCAGCAACTCAAAACAAACTACTTCTCCTAGTGATTAGTCAAATCTGAGTGATGTTTTGTGTTGCCTAAATTTTTAATAGCACTTTACCACGCAAGTATACGCGTTCAATTGTAATATTCAGCAAGCAAGGATATCGTTCCCACGAGGAAATAGACTAATATTTATCAATTACTAACTCTAATGCAATTAATCCTATTTTAAACTAAGAAAATTTTGTTTATGATTTAAAATTAAACTTAACAAACTAATAATTAAAACCAAAATTTCACAAGAATAACTGCAGATTTAACAGGTTAAGATTACAACTTCCCTTGGTATTTCATTCAAACTAACTTACTTCCCATTTAAAATAAATCAATTAATATGAATTGTTATCCAAGAATGCTTTATGAATATTCACGCACTTTTTCCAAAGACACGTGAACAAATCCTCCTAAATCCAATCTTTAAGATGCAGAATTACAAGGAACACCCCAATTAATCAACTCACTATATTCCTATGTGAATCAAGTTAATTAGGGTTTACGCACAAATTCTTTTAATGGATACAAAAGACACATAGGTATATTCCTATCCTACACGCTAATCATATTAACCCTATTTAGATTATATGAACAGATGTTATCATATCCAGATCTCAATCTATACTCCATCTTCCAATTTTATATAGATTATCACAGTAATTGTTGGCCAAACAATTAATCAATAAGCATAAGATATAATAAACAATTCAATAAAAACTAACTTTCATTCAATGGGAAGCTTGCAATTTAAACTACATACCAAGTTCCGTTGCAATCTTAATTAAAATTTAGTTCATGATAATAATAAAGAAAAACATCATCCAAGTTAATAAACCAAACATCCCAGATAGTTACAAAAGATAAAACTAGAGAAGAGAAGAAGAAACTCTGAATTTGCTCCAATACTCTCTCTTAGATCTTTAGCCTTTGCAATTCTCCTTCGTGTTTTTCTTCCTTGTTCTCTCTGCAAATCTCTTGAAAAATTGATTGATTCCTTGCAAAATTCGTTCCCCTTCCTTTTCTAGAGTCATCTCCTACTTGTATTGGTCTCAGCCCTCATTCAGACTCCTATTTGGCTTCAAAAACCCACTTAGCAGCAGAAAAACGCACCTTTTTACGCACTAGAGCGCCTAGGCGCTCATCATAGGCCATTTTCAAGCGCCTAGGCGCTTGGGCTGCATTATGTTTCTGACTTGGAGCGCCTAGGCGCTTGGTCTAGGCTTGTATGGAGCGCCTAGGCGCTTGCACCTTTTTCTAACATTTTCTGCTCTGACGTCCTTTGGGAAAATGGCCATAACTTCTTCATCCGAACTCCGATTTAGATGATTCAAGATGTTCTGGAAAGAGGAAAAGTAGATCTACAACTTTCATTCTTGAAGTTTCGTAAAATAATATCCGGAGCTATAGTCAAATTGGGTCTGAAGTGACTTCTGTGTAAATAGCAAGCCGAAAACGCGAATCTAGCCACCCCAAACATCGATCCAAGTAACTTTTGTCCCAATTCCTACAAAACAATATAAAACATGCATGAATAGACACAAACACATAAAAACAACCTAAAAGACTTGAGAACAACAATAAATTAAGCTCGAATGTATCCAATTCATGTGTATAAAACTCACTCATCATTTTGTAAATCAAGTCTATGTGACTTGAAGGATTCTTTGTGAATCATTGTGTAAAAGTTCTTTTTGAAGTGTAATCTTGGCGATTACCTTCCTTGGTGGACAATCCCTACTCTCGAAGTAGAAGAGATGATTATGAGACTTTTGTGCTCTGAACCTCTTAAAAATTTATTGTGTTCTTTAAATTCTGCATTTCAGTTTCTATCACTCTACGTTTTATATCTGTCTTATTTCTACATTATCTCATTAAATTTAGAACTGTGAATTTCCTTATAATCTTTGAAGGAATTTTCTTAAGCAGTATGATGTGTTAATCCAATTAATTAAATTGCTTAACTAATTTGGTAATTGTTGGACGATTTTGCAATCGATAAAACACGCGCAAGCATACGCAGAGCACAAGTAATATATGATAAGTAGAGTGTCGTACCCACGAGGAAGAAGTGTTAGGTGCTAGTCAAATACTAAAGTATGTTCAATACTATCTTATCTAAACAAGTGAATGGAGATGGTGTGTTAAACTATATGATTAAAAACTAAAGGAATAAGAGATGTAGTTGTACAAGGAAGTCAAGTTAGGATTACAAATTCCCTAACGCGTCGCCTAATCTCCTAACTCTTCACATTATAAACGAATCAAGGAATGGTCAACCGAGAACAATAACTACACATAAGTTCCATTCGAAAGTCAAATGCACATCCCTAACTAGATGAATCACAATATTTCTATGGTGAAAATAACTAGTCTAGGGTCATTAAGCTTAGTCTCAAAGCTAGACAAGGCAAATAGAGATATGTCTATCCTATTAAGCAATTTATGCACACATTCCCATAGGCATGGTCATAACAAGTGTTCTTGTATTTAAAGGTTAGATATTAATATCTATTTTTCAATATCCATTAATATCAATATCGATTCTTTATCAAGCAATCAATCAATAAGCACGAAATACAACAACCTATTCTAAAATGATTCATTAATATAAATAGGAGAGAAAGTTAATTAAGCTAAACAATATGTTACATTGCAATCCTAAAAATGGAATTAGTTCATAACCATGGTACTAATACACATTTTAAAGTATCCAACATGCTCATAAATACACTAATGAATGAAAGATTTGGAATAAGAAAACTCATGTTGTGAATTTTTTTGTCTCCAAGTCTTCTCTTCTCCGTGTAGAGTCTGAGTTGTGTAGGATGCGATGGACTTTTTTTCCTTGAAGTACAACTTCTTTCTCTTCTAAACAAAAATAAAAATGAAAAACTCTATTCTAAGCTCTGTAATAACTGATGGCGGCTACTCTGTCTGAAGATAATAACTTCTCATCTTTTAGGTCATTAATATCAAATCTCTGCCTGGACACCGGAGGTGGCACTGCGGCGTAGAGAGTATAACTAGGGATGGCGCTGTAACGCCACGCCAGCATTAAAAAACACCGGAGCTCACGCTGCATCTCGAGCTTACAAAGGAGCTGAGGAGTTGTAGCGCCAAGGTGACGTCAGCATAAACCCGGAGGTCGCGCTGTAGCGCCAGACTAAAGCTTGGCATTGGCGCTGCAGCTCCAGTGTGTAAAACTTGACCCTTTTGCCCCTTTAAACTAGAAATGACCTAATAAGCTATGCATCATAAAGATTAAGCAAGATAACAACAATATATATAAAAGCTAAACAAATAACGAAAAACAGGCAACGTCTTAAACCACAGAGGATCTGATTCGTGGATATAAATCCCACTCATCAGTAATACATCTTTAAAAAGAAAATTTAAAGAAGGTATTCAACCCTCCTTTCCAGATCTCATTTGTTCTTATTTAGAAATAACAAGTTACATCACAGCAGAGTTCTCTTGAACTAGTTTTACAACTTGAGTATATCCATAGCACTAACCAAAACTAGTTCTAAGTTTAGTGATAGAAATAAGCCACCCTTGTGCAATAAAGATAAATTTGCTAATTGAAAAGTTCGTATATAGGCGTTTATGGATGAAATTAATGGTGAGCTATTCGTTGTTGTTATTAATGGCCCCTACTGTAAGACCCCAACTTTTTATGAATAAAGATTTAATTTTTTCTAAATATTATTTTGAATAGTAAGGTGTTGATTTAATAAATGTGGTAGTTGTGGGTGATATGTACAAATTTTGCAAAGTAAGCAAGTTGTCATATAATATTCGTTTCGTCGGGGAATATTCTTTTTGTCAGAGAATATCCGTACGACGGCGCAATCATTGGTGGACCACATAATGAAATAACTGTCGGATATAGAAAGCAATAGAAATAACCTTTTTATAAAAAATAACGGAAAAACTTTTATCGTTAACTGTTGAAATACCCAGTGATAAAAATACAGTAATACGCGTGGTTGCACAGTAGCACACAGTATTGCATAGTATCTTTCATCATTGATTCTTACATCACCCATCTTGAGTTGCCAGATACAAGGTACTGGATACAAATACAACTTAATTATACAACAGCCGTGTAAAATACGACAAAACATAGGCTGTGAGTTTTAATACAAATATTGTCATCTAGACAATATCCACACTCAATGGAGTCCTCATTACATTTATTATCACACTATTTCACATAATAGTGAGGACTACTAATGCACCATCTAGGATCATTACTCTGTTCCCCGACTAGTCCCAACTACGTTCTCATTTCTTGAAGAGAACAGAGAAAGAAAGGGTGAGCTCAACTAGCCCAGTAAGAAATATTATGACTAATATAATGCAGAATAATTTATCGTTAGCCTTCAACAGTGTTAAACTGATAAAATATAATAACTATCAAGTTTAACTGCAGCGGAATAAGCAATCCATTAGAAGAGTCAAGTAGGGAATAAAATCTACTATCTTCTATGATTTAAAAGGTTTTTCATCACTTTTATCGCTGGGACTCAGCTTAATAAATAATCCACATCATTGAATCACCCCTGCGCTATGGCTAAGGATATTCTTTAGTATCACAACCACGAATTATCCATGCACTACGACTTAAGATAATCATGTTTTCATCAACGGTCCTGATCATGCCATAAAACAATTCATCTTTGCACTACGGCCAAAGAGAATCCATAGCCATAATCATACCAAAAACTGTCCATCAATGCACTACGTCCAATGAGGACTTTTTCCACATCATTTGTAACATTACAGTTATGATTATACCGAATAATCCCTGGTCATAATCATACCAAGTCCATCTATGCACTATAGGCCACTGATGACTTTCAACATAATATAAACATGAGGATGATGAAAATGATATAAAAATTCAATAAAATAAGTTCAAGAATTAATTTATCCAGGAACTGATAACGTCCAAATGGTCATCATGATACTGCTTTGTAGAGTAAAATTCAAGAATGCTCAGAAGAATATTTCCATGAAAAGATACTGGATGAAGCGCAAATATCAAAGATATTCCACTAATTTCATGGGTATAAAAGTCAAAGTTTTAACCAACTGAGTACAATAAAGAATGGAATCACAAACGAAATCACCATGCATGCGATAGACTGCACATGCAGGTTATTCCAACAGAATAATAAAGGATGGAATCAGGTCCGGCGTAAACGCACAGACAGGATATTTCGACAGAATAATAAATAATAAAACTAGGTCCGGCGTAAACGTACAGACAGGATATTCCGACAGAATAATAAATAATGGAACAAGGTCCGGCGTAAACGCACAGACTAAATATTCTGACAGAATAATAAATAATGGAACCAGGTCCGACGTAAACGCACAGATAGGATATTCTGACAGAATAATAAAGAACAAAATATTAGAAGAATGTCACCATGTATAGGGTAGCCCGCGTATACAGGTTATTCCAACAGAATAATAAATAATGGAATAACAGAAGTTCTCTTCATGAATACAAAAGAAATAATACCCCTTACGAGTACAACAAATAATATCCCTTACCATAAAAGAAACTGAATATAAGAGTAGGGAAGTAGCAGAATACTTTTTTATAGGTTTTTCTTATAATTCTCTCTCTAGAGTTTCAGTGAATTCGTAAGAAATAATGAAGGAATGAACTTCTATTTATAGGAAAATGGAATAAATAGTAACTAATTCATGAACGGTCCAGATTGATTTACTATTAAACGGACGGTCCATATTTGTTTACTATTAAAACTTAAAACAACGGTCCATACTGATTTACTATTAAAACTTTAAACGAGTGATCCATATTGATTTACTATTATAACTCCACCAGCGGTCCATATTGACTTACTATTATATCTTCAACCAACGGTTTGAAAAATTAGCACATCTCCTCATGAAATAATATTGTACCCAAATACCCGAATGCACAATACTAGAGTGAATAGTAATCGGATGAATAGTAACTTGTGAATAGTAACTCATGAATAGTAACTCATGAATAGTAACTCGTGAATAGTAACTCATGAATAGTAACTCCGACACGAAAAGTGTCCCGAATACCCAATTGAACAATATATCCTCCAGACATGAATTATACTAACACAAATAAGTCCAACACAATGGAACTATAAAATTTATCTTTAATCAACACGAATTTATTCATCATTAATATTATAATTCACAATATTTAACAACCAGGTTATTCCCAGGAAAGAAGAGGCTTTTCGATAAGGATTTCTCCTTATTAGCGCGCAATTAGGTGACCAAACCTCTCCTTGACAGAACTTCTAGACATTGTCAATATTGCAAATAATAATATGAATAACTTTGCCGTCTCAATTATTGATTTAATAATATATCATATAATGTAGATGATACTGTAACAATAATTGAATCAATAATATGAGAAATATGATGCAACAATTACTGTATCAATAATTGAGTATTGCTGAGTGACTTCTCACGTAAGCATCAATAATCAATACCGTGTGCTACTATGCCACCACGCGTATTACTATACTTTTACTACCGGGTAGTTCAACAGTTTTAACAGTAACATCTCCGCCGTTATTTTTATAAAGTATTTTTGTCATTTTCTCAATCCAAAAATAATTCCGTTACGGGTTCCACCAATGATTGTACCGTCGTACGGATATTCCCTGACAAAAAGAATATTCCCCGACCAATCGAATATTATATAACCACTTGCTTACTTTGCAAAATTTATAAATATTACCCACAACTATAACATTACATCAAATTAACACCATAATATTAAAAAAATTATTTAGAGAAAATTAAATATTTAGTCATAAAATCTGGGGTCTCACAATCTCCCCTTCTTATGAAATTTCGCCCTCGAAATTTACGTACGTACCTGGTATGCCGAACAGGTGAGGATACCTTGACTTCACTTCAAATTATAACTCTTGAGGTATAACCTTTGAGCGTCGAATATAATCCTTCTTATCCAAGATGTTAACACGTATCTTCTTATACGTTAAATCTTCTGCTATCTCGTCCGGTTCTAAATTAGTAATGTGGTTTGGGTCGTCCACATATTTACGTAACATTGATACGTTAAAAATGTTATGAACATGTGACATACTTGGCGGTAAAACGAGTATATAAGCCACAGTTCCTACTTGATCGAGGATTTAAAATGGGTCAATTAAATCGAGGGTTGAGATTTCATTTCTTCGTCGATTCTTACTTCTAGAATAACACCCTCTTGAACCTTCTTCTTCACATTCATCAGCTCTGAGTATGTAGCTTGAACGGCTTTAACTTTATCGATTAAAGTCGATTCTAATCGTATATTCGTTATTTTCACGTGGGTTCGTATATTCAAAATTGTAACCACATATGATCTTCTACTCAACGCGTCAGCTACCACGTTCGCTTTTCCACGATGGTATGATACGATCATAATCTTTAACAGCTCGAGCCAACGTCTTTGGCGCATGTTACGTTCGCTTTAGTTGAATAAATGTTTAAGGGTTTTTAGAAATGGGTTTTGTACTGAGGTCAATACGAAATTCGATTTCACGCTCTAGGGGTAGGCTAAGAAGTCTTCAAGAATACGTTAGGAAATTTATTAACAATAGAAATACCATTCAAAACTGTGACTCTCATCCAAGACTTGGATAACACGTTATATTGATACCTATCAACTTGCCATCGTCATTCACGACGTTGCCTTATAGAAAGTCTATCTTCGGTGCATTCCACACAAGAAAGTCAACAACGAAAGGATCGGGGCTCTTTATTTATGGCTTGATATGACAATGATTGACTTTAGTGGTTTGGTTACTTTGAATTCGCATAACAGGTTAGTTAAGAGTATGAAAGCTTTACGAAAAATATGATGAGTAGTTAACCAATCGTTTCCAAAAATCACATCAAAGGCAAGTATTTTCAAAGAGATAAGATCGACATGTGACGTAAAAGTGTTGATTTGAACAAGATTTATAAATAGTGGAGGTAACGAAGGTTTCTCCCAACTGAGTTTAAACAGATATATCAAAGTTTAACTTCTCCGGAGTTAACTTCAAACATTGAACACAACTAGGTGTAATAAAAGAGTGAGTAGAACCGGTATCTAGCACGGTATAGACTTCGTAAGAGTTTATGACTAACATACCCGTGATAATTTTATTCAGGTTCCTCGTCACGAAAAAAAATGCTCTCTCTTAAACTACTGGCTTTGGCTTGTCTGGGACATCCTTTGGTGCCTCCATCCTAGCAGAAATTGTCTTCGGTGAACGACAAAATTGGGCTAAGTGACATTCTCTTCCACAATTATAGCAATAATTTGGATGTCATCGCGCAGTTTGGACTGATGTGTCCCTTCCCTCCGCATTTGAAGCATATGATAGGTGGTCGTTCTTCTTCCTTAACAACGGGTGATGGTGCTGATGTCTTTCCATCATTGTTGAATCTCCTCTTCTTGAAATGTCCATTCTTATTGTTTTGACCATGATTACCACCGAAGTGGTTATCATTTTTGGCATGTTGATTCCCTACATGCTTATTGTCACCGCTTTGATGACTGTTATCACCAGTATTATCATTTTTTCAGCTGCTCTCTTTTGGTTGCTTTGACTCGTTATCGCGCTCCACTAACTGAGCCCTATTTATAACATCTGAATACAAACAAAATTTATGAGAAATAAGATATTGACGTATCTCCGGCTTCAAACCTCTTAAAAACATCCGCGTCATTCTCTCTTCATTATCAACCAAGTGGGACGCAAATCAGGATAACTCAGCAAACTTGGCTTCGTACTGCAACACGGTCATGTTGTTTTGCTCCAACTTGATAAATTCCACCTCCTTCATGTGACGAATGCTTTCGGGAAAGTACTTGTCATTGAACATCTCTTGGAACTTCTCCCAAGACATCTTGAGTGAGTCAGGCTGGGTACGTTTAACAGATTCCCACCAGTGATCTGCCTCTTCACGCAACATAAAGGTGGCGAAGGGAACCTTTTGCTCCTCAGAGCATCCCAAGACATCAAATATCTTGGTGATCTGCTTTAACCACGTCTCCGCCTTAAGTGGTTCTGGCTTTCCTAAAAACTCTGGTGGTCCCAGCTCCTTGAATTGCTTAGCGGTGACCAACAGTGGGTTGCCATTGTTTCCTCCTGTATTATGAACAGGAGCCGCCTTCGCCTGATGTTGCATGAATTCTAAAAAGCTCCTAAACGTACCGTCATTCGTCAATTGATCATTGTTGTTGTTTACAGGAGGATTATCGCCATCTTGTTGCACATTATCCTGATTATTGATCTGTGGAGAATCAACGGTCTCCTATGCTCCATTGCTATTCTCAACATTCTCGGATGTCATTTTTAGATACTGCCACAAAACAAAAGGTTAATTGACATGTAACATATTATCCCTATATTCTGACCGACCAATTAAATACCAAAAAACTTAGGTAGGTCATACTAGCGAAGGAATTCCTCGTCTCTTCCCACCTAGTTCTATTCTCACATCTTAGTCAGGGATCATATCGCTAAGCTTTGATACCAACTGTGACGCCCCCAAAACAGGTATACATCACCCATCTTGAGTCGCCAGATACAAGGTACTGAATACAAATACAACTTAATTATAAAACAGTTGTGTAAAATACGACAAAACATAGGCTGTGAGTTTTAATACAAATATTATCATCTAGACAATATCCACACTCAATGGAGTCCTCATTACATTTATTATCACACTATTTCACATAATAGTGAGGACTACTAATGCACCATCTAGGATCATCACTCTGTTCCCCGACTAGTCCCAGCTACGTTCTCATTTCCTGAAGAGAACAGTGAAAGAAAGGGTGAGCTCAACTAGCCCAGTAAGAAATATTATGACTAAGATAATGCAGAATAATTTATCGTTAGCCTTCAACAGTGTTAAACTGATAAAATATAATAACTATCAAGTTTAACTGCAATGGAACAAGCAATCCATTAGAAGAGTCAAGTAGGAAATAAAATCTACTATCTTCTATGATTTAAAAGGTTTTTCATCATTTTTATCGCTGGGACTCAGCTTAATAAATAATCCACATCATCGAATCACCCCTGCACTATGGCTAAGGATATTCTTTAGTATCACGACCCTGAATTATCCATGCACTACGGCTTAAGATAATCATGTTTTCATCAACGGTCCTGATCATGCCATAAAATAATTCATCTTTGCACTATGGCCAAAGAGAATCCATAGCCATAATCATACCAAAAACTGTCCATCAATGCACTACGGGCCAATGAGGACTTTTTCCACATCATTTGTAACATTACGGTCATGATTATACCGAATAATCCCGGGTAATAATCATACCAAGTCCATCTATGCACTACAGGCCACAGATGACTTTCAACATAATATAAACATGAGGATGATGACAATGATATAAGAATTCAATAAAACAAGTTCAAGAATTAATTTATCCAGGAACTGATAACGTCCAAATGGTCAACATGATACTGCTTTGTAGAATAAAATTCAAGAATGCTCAAAAGAATATTTCCATGAAAAGATACTGGATGAAGCGCATATATCAAAGATATTCCACTAATTTCATGGGTATAGAAGTCAAAGTTTTAACCAACTGAGTATAATAAATAATGGAATCACAAAAGAAATCACCATGCATGCGATAGATGGCACATGCAGGTTATTCCAACAGAATAATAAAGGATGGAATCAGGTCCGGCGTAAACGCACAGACAGGATATTCCGATAGAATAATAAATAATGGAACCAGGTCCGGCGTAAACGCACAGACAGGATATTCCGACAGAGTAATAAATAATGGAACTAGGTCCGGCGTAAACACACAAACAGGATATTCCGACAGAATAATAAATAATGGAACCAGGTCCGGCGTAAACGCACTGACAGGACATTCTGACAGAATAATAAAGAACGGAATATTAGAAGAATGTCACCATGTATAGGGTAGCCCGCGTATACATGTTATTCCAACAGAATAATAAATAATGGAATAACAGAAGTTCTCTTCATGAATACAAAAGAAATAATACCCTTTACGAGTACAACAAATAATATCCCTTACTGTAAAAGAAACTGAATATAAGAGTAGGGAAGTAGCAGAATACTTTTCTATAGGTTCTCTTATAATTCTCTCTCTAGAGTTTCAGTAAATTCGTAAGAAATAATGAAGAAATGAGCTTCTATTTATAGGAAAATGGAATGAATAGTAACTAATTCGTGAACGGTCCAGATTGATTTACTATTAAACGGACGGTCCATATTTGTTTACTATTAAAACTTAAAACAACGGTCAATATTGATTTACTATTAAAACTTTAAACCAGCGATCCATATTGATTTACTATTATAACTCCACCAGCGGTCCATATTGACTTACTATTATATCTTCAACCAACGGTTTGAAAAATTAGCACATCTCCTCATGGAATAATATTGTACCCAAATACCCAAATGTACAATACTAGAGTGAAAATTAATCGGGTGAATAGTAACTCATGAATAGTAACTTATGAATAGTAACTCGTGAATAGTAACTTATGAATAGTAACTCGTGAATAATAACTCATGAATAGTAACTCCGACACGAAAAGTGTCCCGAATACCCAATTGAACAATATATCCTCAAGACATCAATTATACTAACACAAATAAGTCCAACACAATGGGAATATAAAATTCATCTTTAATCAACACGAACTTATTCATCATTAATATTATAATTCACAATATTTAACAACCAGGTTATTCCCAGAAAAGAGGGGGCTTTCCGATAAGGATTTCTCTTTATTGGCGCGCAATTAGGTGACCAAACCTCTCCTTGACAGAACATCTAGACATTGTCAATATTGCAAATAATAATATGAATAACTTTGCCCTCTCAATTATTGATTTAATAATATATCATATAATGCAGATGATACTGTAACAATAATTGAATCAATAATATGAGAAATATGATTCAGCAATTACTGTAGCAATAATTGAGTATAGCTGAGTGACTTCTCACGTAAGCATCAATAATCAATACCGTGTGCTACTATGCCACCACGCGTATTACTATACTTTTACTACCAGGTAGTTTAACAGTTTTAACGGTAACATCTCCGCCTTTATTTTTATATAGTATTTTTGTCGTTTTCTCAATCCGACAATAATTCTGTTACGGGGTCCACCAATGATTGTACCGTCGTACGGATATTCCCCGACAAAAAGAATATTCCCCGACCAATCGAATATTATATAACCACTTTCTTACTTTGCAAAATTTATAAATATTACCCACAACTATAACATTACATCAAATCAACACATAATATTAAAAAAATTATTTTGAGAAAATTAAATCTTTATTCATAAAATCTGAGGTCTCACATTCATTCAATAATTTCCACGGTAATTGTTGCATAGTATCTCATATTATTAATTCAATTATTGTCACAGTATCATCTGCACAATATTTTATATTATTAAATCAATAATTGACGCGACAAAATTATTCATATTATTAGTTAGCATTATTGACAATGTTTAAAAAATTCCGTCGAGAAAAGGGATTAAGTTATATAATTAGGCGCCAAAAAGGATAAATCCTTATTAGAAAGCCCCCTCTTTCTTGGGAATGATCTGGTTGTTAATATTGCGAGCTTATAATATTAATTATGAATAATTATTAAGTGATGGATATTGGTTTAATTTTGAGATAAATGAAGGAATTTTAGCATGAAACATTTGTTGAAAGTTTGACATATTTTTATGTGGAATTATAATTATCTCCTCCGATAAAATATTTATTCAAATATATTATAATTATTTAAATAATAATACTATATATATATATATATATATATATATATATATATATATATATATATATATATATATATATATATATATATATATATATATAGTAAAATCCCTATTTAGGAATACTCTATATAAAAATAACCTCTATAATATTATAAAAAAATTGGTCCCAATTTGGGCCAGTTATAAATAGAAATAACCTCTAAATTATAATATGTTATATACTTTTTAAGTCCCGTATTAAGAAACTATACATCTATATAGTAATAATTTCACACCCACACACACACACACACACACACACACACACACACACACACATATATATATATATATATATATGAGAGAGACAATATTAATTTTAAAAGACTACATTTTCTATAAAACATTTTTCTATAAAAGACTATATTTCCTATAAATGACTATTTTCTTATAAAAGACTATATTTTCTATAAAAGATAATATTTTCCTATAAAATACTACATTTTCTACGAAAGACTATATTTTTTGAATATGCGGTAACAACTCTAAAGAGTAAATCGTTGTGCCAAACAACTTTTCATAAAAAAAAATTGAATAATAATTATTAGGGAGTTCTTATTAATATTTTTGTTAAAGTGAATATGTTTGGGTGTTCAGAAAATATTTTGTACCAATACCTCTATTTAGTAATAATCTCTAAATTAGAATATAAATAGTTTGGTCCCAAGTCTATAACTAAATAGAGGTTTTACTATATATATATATATATATATATATATATATATATATATATATATATATATATATATATATATATAAACATGTGACTAAAGGGACGGAGGTGAGCAAATGGTATTTGAATGTTGTGTATTCTTTTCTTTTCTAAGTTGGTGGGTAGAAGAAATTTTACTGCATAGTCCATCCTTTTTGAATGGCAACATTCTTCCTATAATCTTTTCTCCAATTGTGGGCCCTCAAAATGAGAGTTAGGCATTGAAATGAGAAGTTAGGCGGAGAGGAAAAATGAAAAAAATTAGGCAGATGAGATTGTTTCTTCCTCTGAGGTTTCACTATAAAAGGGGGTTAACCCTCCTTCCTAAACACACCATTAATATAAGAAATTCTTATTCTATAATATTGTGTGTATTTCTTTTAAGTATAAGGATACTTTGAGTGTAACTTTTTATGCAAAATTTTCTTAGAATAATATCCGATATTCCATTCAAATCTGGTGTCAACTAAGGTAAACGCTATTATTTTTTTCGTAAAGGATATTATTTTATTTCAATACTCGTAAGAAATATC
Organism: Panax japonicus; assembly: GCA_020205505.1. Classification (NCBI taxonomy): domain Eukaryota; kingdom Viridiplantae; phylum Streptophyta; class Magnoliopsida; order Apiales; family Araliaceae; genus Panax; species Panax japonicus. The sequence goes on from CM035101.1 coordinate 5,907,668, forward strand.
ATTTTCTTTTATACTCCATATTATGTAAGGGATATTATTTCATTTTATATTTCTAAATTTAAACTTACTATGGTAAGTATTGCTTCTATAATTCCTGAAATGATTAGAAATTCCTTAAGTTTTGCGCTTCATCTAATATCATTTCACTAGAATATTAGTCTAAACATTATTATTAAATTTTAATCTTTTCATGTTGGGGTACTATTCCTGGGTACTATTCATACGATACTATTCATACGGTACTATTCATAAGTATTGTTCACAACAGAATTTAATTTTTTTTTCTGTCCAAATTATTTTTGATACATGGATATCATTCTTAAATTTTACTTCACAAATAGTTATCATGTTGACAATTTGGATATTTTTGAACTCTAGATAAATTGAATTCTAAATCTCTAATATTTATCATTGATCTCACTTGATTGATTCTTTATATCATTGTCATCATCCTCATGCTTATATTGTGCTGAAAGTTATTTTTGGCCCGTAGTGCATAGATGGACTTTTGATTAGACCAGGAATTGTGTATTGGTATAATTATGACCTGTAATGTTACAAATAAATGATGTGGTAAAAGTCCTCTTTGGCCCGTAGTGCATAGATGAACAGTTGTTTGGTATGATCATGACCACTAGTGATACATACGAATATCCGTTTGCCCGTAGTGCATGGATAATTCGTTGATCTGAAATGATTATTGATTCGTGTTACAGGGATAAAATATTGATGGACTTTTAAATCATAGAAGATAGTAGATTTTACGCTCTACTTGACTCTTCTAATGGATTGCTTATTCCACTGCAGTTGTTGATCTAAAACTTGTTGTCTATTGTATTCTATCAATTTTTCCCTGTTGAGGACCAAGGATAATTTTTTTCTACCTAATCTTAGTCATAATATTCTTTACTAGGATAGTTGAGCTCACCTTTTTCTTTCATTGTTCTTCTTAGGAGACGAGAATATAGTTGGGACTAGTCAGGGAGTGGAGTAATGGTCCAAGATGGTTCTTATAGTAGTCCTCACTATTTTGTAAAATAGTGTGATAATAATTGTAATGAGGACTTTATTTGAGTTTAGATATTGTCTATGAGACAATATTTATATTAAAACTCACAACTTATATTGTATTTGAATTATGTACCATGTATTTGGCGACTCAGAATGGGTTGTGTAGACCTATTTTGGGGGCGTCACTGTTGGTATCAGAGCTTAGGGATATGATTTCTGGTGGAGCTCTGGGATTAGAACTAAGAGGGGAGAGACGAGTAAATCCTTTGCTAGTTTGTCCTACCTAAGATTATTTGTTATTTAATTGGTCCATCGAAATATAGGGATAATATGTGACATGTCAATTTTTTTAATTAGCCCTTGTTTTGTGGCAAAATTTGAGAATGACATCTGAAAATTTTGAGATAAACAATGGAGCACATGCAACCATTGAGTCACCGCCAAGTAATAACCAGGATGATATGCATCAGAAAGAAAATAATCCTCCATGTAAACAACAACACCGACCAAATGATGAACGATGGTATGTTTAGAAGCTTTCTACAATTCATGCAACACCTAAACGAGAGAGACTCACTGTTCAAAATGCAAGGTGGAAACAATGACAACTCACGCCTTGGTCACTACTAAGCAATTCAGGGAGTTGGGACCGCCATAGTTTTTGGGAAAGCCAGAGCCACTCACAGCAGAAGCTTGGATTAAGCAGGTCACCAAGATATTTGATGTCTTGGGATGATCAGAGGAAGCAAAAGGTTCCATTCGCCACCTTTATATTGTGAGGAGAGGCAGATTACTTGTGAGAATATGTAAATTGTACTCATCTTTTCGCACTGAAGATGTCTTGGGAGAAGTTTCAGGAATTGTTCAACGACAAGTATTTTCCAAAAAGTATTCGTCACATGAAGGAGGTAAAATTCATCAAACTGGAACAAAACAACATGACTGTATCATAATACGAGGCAAAGTTTGCGAAGTTATCCCAGTTTGCATCCCATTTGGTTGATAATGAGGAGCGAATGACACGAATGTTAATTTGAGGTTAGAAGCCTAAAATTCGTCAATACCTCATTTCTCACAAACTTTGTTTATATTCAGATGTTGTGAATAGAGCTAAGTTATTTGTGACGCCCCCAAAATAGGTATACATCATCCATCTTGAGTCGCCAAATACATGGTACAAAATTCAAATACAACTTAATAATACAACTGTCGTGTAAAATACGACAAAATATAAACTAAGAGTTTTAATATGAATATTGTCTTCTAGACAGTATTCGACTCAAATGGAGTCCTCAATACATTTATTATCACACTATTTTATAGAATAGTGAGAACTACTAATGCTATCATCTGCACCGTCACTCCGTTCCCCAACTAGTCCCGGCTACGTTCTCATTTACTGAAGAGAACAATGAAAGCAAAAGGGCGAGCTCAACTAGCCCAGTAAGAAATATTATGACTAAGATAATGCAGAATAATTTATCGTCAACCTTCAACAGTGTTAAACTGATAAAATATAACAAACATCATATTTAACTGCAGCGGAACAAGCAATCCATTAGAAGAGTCAAGTAGAACATAAAATCTACTATCTTCTATGATTTAAAAAGGTTTTTCATCACTTTTATCGCTGAGACTCAGCTTAATAAATAATCCACATCATCAAATCACCCACACACTACGGCAAAGGATATTCTTTAGTATTACGACCACAAATTATCCATGCACTACGGGCCAAGGATATTCGTGTATTCATCAATGGTCATGATCATGCCAACAACTGTCCATCAATGCACTACGGGCCAACGAGGACTTTTACCACATCATTTATAACATTACTGTCATGATTATACCGAATACTCCCTGATCATAATCATACCAAGTCTATCTATGCACTACAGGCCACAGATGACTTTCAACATAATATAAACATGAGGATGATAAGAATTCAATAAAACAAGTTAAACGATAAATTTTTAAGGATTTATAATTTAATTTTTCCAGAAATCAATAATGTCCAAATTATCAACATGATACTTCTTTGTGGAGTAAAATTCAGGAATAATATTATATCAAAAATAATTTGGACCGAAAAGAAATCAATTTTTGTCATGAATAATACCCCTGGGTGAATAGTGACCGAGTGAATAGTACCCGCGTGTAAGACCTCAACTTTTTATAAATGAAATTGAATTTCCTCTGTTTATTATTTTGAAATAGTAAGGGTTGATTTGATTAATATGGTTAGTTATGGGTAAAATGCGCAAATATTTTTAAATAAGCAAGTGGTTATAAAATATTCATTGTTGTCGGGGAATATTCGTTTTGTCGTGGAATATTCTTCCTGTCGGGGAATATTCGTATGACGATGCATCCTTTTGTGGGCCCCATAACGGAAAGAAATCGGATAAAGAAAACGACAAGTATGAGTTTTTATAAATAACGGTGTAGTTGTTACCGTTAACACTGTTGGAATACCCGGTGGTTAAAACACAGTAATACGCGATGTTGCACAGTAGCACACGATATTGCACCAATTATTGATTCTTACGTAAGAAGACACTACTCAATAATTGTTATAGTAATTACTGTTCAATATTTTATTTTATTGATTCAATAATTGCTACGTTGATGTTTTATATTATTGTTGTTTTAATAATTGTCACTACACAATATTTCCCATTATCAGATTAATGATTCATATTATTTTAATAATATTACTAGATAACATTATTGGCAATGTCTAGAAAATTCTGTCTAAAGAGAAGTTTGGTCACCTAATTGTGCGTCAGTAAGGAGCAATCCTTATTGAAAAGCCCCCTCTTTCCTGGGAACTACCTGGTTGTCAGTATTATGATTCTGTAATATTTTTTTTAATAATTAATTATTGATTTATAAGATAAGGAAAATATTTATTTTATGTGGATATAGATGGAGAAAATTTTTAATGTGACAATTGTTGAAAATTGATATTTTATCTTTTCTGATAAAATAATTCATTTAAATATATTATTATATTATAATAATATAATAATGATGATATTTTTATAATGAATGTGAGATATATGAGTAAATGAGGAGGAAGAGTATTTTTGTTACTAAAAATTTTAAAACATGTTTTTCATGTTTGTGGACCCCATTTCTTGACTGAAATTTGATTATAGCTTGTAAAATCGTCCGTATGTGGATTTCGGTCAATTTCTGTTTGGAATTTGAAAAAACTTTCTTCTGCAAAGTTGTAGAGAATTGAATTTCTTATAGAAAGACATAAGATTCGAATTTTTCTGATAAAAGCTATTTGTTATGAATTATTGAATTTCGGGAATAATTGATTTTTGAAGTTTTAGTTATTTTTTAATAAAAACGTTTTTGTTATGATTGATGGGCTTAGTTGTTGTTAAACATGTTTAAATCTGAATTCAAAGGTTGGCGTAGAAAATTATAATAAATATTATTATTTTATTAAATTTTCTGCTTTGGTGTTCTAAGCATTTTCCTATAAATAGGGTGCTTATGTTAGAATTAAAAATCACACCAGAAACTAAAGTTTTCACTCTCTATAATATCGAGCGTATTTTTGTGAGTATTTTGATACTTTGAGTGTTGCTATACGGTACAAGTTCCTTCAGCATTATATCCAGTATTCCAGTTAGACGTACTGTCTTTTCGAGATAAGGGATGTTATTTTCTTCGTAAATGATATTATTTCTTTCGATATCATTATGCCAACATATTGGTCTGAACCTTTTATCAAATTTGGAACTTTTTGTTTCGGGGTTACTATTCACGTATAAGACACTATTCACGTATACGACACTATTCACCGAAAGATAAATTTTTCCTTTTTGTCCAAGATGTCTATTATGGTTACTATCTTTGATTGTATCAATGTTTTGATCTTTATTTTTGAATCCTGCTTCAAAATTGGTTATTATGGAGTATTATGGATCTTGGATAAACTGTAATACAAATTCCTAATATTTGTCCTTCTGTCTCACTGGATTCGTTTTCTTTAAAATATTTTTCATCATCCTCAGTCCTAAATGATGATATAACTGAATATATTTGGCATGTAGTGCAGAGATGAATGATTTTCTGATGAATATCTTTGGCCCGTAGTGCAAAGATGAACAGGTGTTTAGATGAACATGACCAACTGATGAATATCTTTAGCCTGTAGTGCAAAGATGGTTATTTAATTCAAGATGTATATTGATTGATTTTACATGGATAAAATATTGATGATGGACTTTTAAATTCATATATAGAAGATAGTAGATTTTATTCTCTACTTAACTATTTTAATTAATTATTATTTTCACTGCGAATATTAATTTAAAACTTGTTGTCTATTGTATTCTATTAGATATTTCCCTGTTGAGAACTAACGATAATTTGTTCTATATTATCTTAGTCATAATGTTCTTTATTGGGCTAGTTGAGCTCACCCTTTTCCTTTTTGTTCTATTTTTCTTCTCAGGAGGCGAGAATGTAGCGAGTACCAGTCAGGGTATGGAATGATGGTTCTAGAAGTTGTTTTAGTAGTCCTCACTATTTTGTAAAATAGTGTATCAATAATTATAACGAGGACTTATTTGAATGTGGATATTGTCGAGATGACAATATTTGTATTTAAACTCACAGTTTATGTGTTGTCATATTTTGCACGACAATTGTATTAATAAAGTTGTAGTTGATTCTGTACCATGAATTTGGCGACTCAGAAGGGGTGTTGTATACCTATTTTGGGGGCGTCACAACGCGAATAGTAACTTCGGGAATAATAACCCCGTGAATAGTACCCCAACATGAAAAAGTTAAAACTTATCAAGAATTCTCATAATACTATTTCCATGAAAATATATTGGATGAAGCGCAAATATCAAGGATATTCTACTAATTTCATGGAGTATAGAAGCCAAAACTTTAACAAAACGAGTATAGAATTCGAAATCTGAAACGAAATAATATTACTTACAAACGACAAAGTATGGAAGAAAATATTATTTCAAGCGAATATTGAACAAAAATAACATCCCTTACCTCAGAAGAATAGTACTTCTGGCTGAATATTGGATATAACTGCTGAAAGGAACTTGCACCGTATATCAACACTCAAAGTATCAAAATACTCACAAGGATACGCTCGATAATATAGAGAGAGAAGATTTCAATTTCTGGTGTGATTTTCAATTCTAACCTAAGCACCCTATTTATAAGGAAAATGCTTAGAACACCAAAGCAGAAAATTTAATAAAATAATATATTTATAAAACAAATTCACGCCCACCTCTTGACAATCTGAATTCAGCCACCACTCGGGCCCATAATAATGACAAAAATGTTTTTCCTAAACAAAAATATTTAAAACGTCAAAAATTAATTATTCTGAAACTTCAATAATTCATAATAAATAGCCCTTTTATCAGAAAATTCAAATCTTATATCTATTTCATAGGAAATTCAATTCTCAACAACTTTGTAAGTTTAAGTTTATCTAAATTCCAAGCAGAAATTGACCGAAATCCACATACGGACGATTTTACAGGCTATAATCAAATTTCAGTCAAAAATGGGGTCCACCAACATGTTTAACATGTTTTTAGTATTTATTGTAACAAAAACACTCTTCCTCATTTATTCATATATCACACATTCATTGTAAAAATATCACCATTATTATATTATTATAATATAATAATATATGTAAATGAATTATTCTATCAGAAAAGATAAAATATCAATTTTCAACAATTGTTACATTAAAACTTTTCTCCATCTATATCCACATAAAATGAATATTTTTCTTATCATATAAATCAATAATTAATTATTCATAAATAATATTACAGAATCACAATATTGACAACCAGGCTGTTCCCAGGAAAGAGGGGGCTTTTCAATAAAGATTTCTCCTTATTGGCGTGTAATTAGGTGACCTAACCTCTCCTTAGACAGAACTTTCTAGACATTGCTAGTAATGCTATCTAATAATATTATTCAAATAATATGAATTATTGATCTGATAATGGGAAATACTGTGCAGTGAAAATTATTGAAACAACAATAATATAAAATATCAACGCAACAATTATTGAATTAATAAAATAAAATATTGAACAGTAGTTACTGTAACAATTATTGAGTAGTGCCTTCTTACGTAAGAATCAATAATTTGTGCAATACCGTGTGCTACTGTACAACACCGCGTACTACTGTGTTTTAACCACCGGGTATTCCAACAGTGTTAACGATAATAATTACGCCGTTATTTATAAAACCTCAAACTTGTCAGTTTCTTTCATTCGACCGTTTTCCGTTATGGGGCCCACAAATGGCTTGCGACGTCGTACGAATATTCCCCGACAGAAAGAATATTCCACGACCAAACGAATATTCCCCGATAACATGAATATTTTATAACCACTTGCTTATTTTGCAAAATTTATAAATATTACCCCCAACTATAACATTATATAAAATTTACTCCTTAATATCAAAAATATATTTCGATAAAATTAAATCTTTATTCATAAAATTTAGTGTCTCACAATCTCCCCTCCTTATGAAATTTTGTCCTCGAAATTTACGTACGTACCTGGTATGCCAAAGAGGTGAGGATACCTCTTCAGATTCTAAATCTTGAGGTATAAACTTTGAGCGTAGAATATGTTTCTTCTTATCCAAGATTTTAACAGGTACCTCTTCGTACCTTAAATCTTTCGTTATCTAGTCCGGTTTTAAATCAATATTATGGTTCGGGTCGTCCACATATTTACGTAACATAGATACGTGAAAAACGTTATGAACACGCAACATACTTGGCGTTTAAATGAGTCTATAGGCCACTGTTCCTACTCGATCGAGGATTTCAAATAGAACAATTAAATCAAGGGTTGAGATTTCTTCTTTTCGTCAATTCTTGTTTTAGAATAACGCCCTCTTGAACCATCTTCTTCACATTCATCAGCTCTGAGTCTGTAGCCTAAGCGGCTTTAACTTTATCGATTAAAGTTGGTTCTAAACGTATATTTAACCTCATCACGTGGGTCTCTAGAGTAAGTCGTACGAAATGGGTCTTTGTGTTAACAACGTCGCACTCGTAACTGCATACGATCTTCTACTCAACGTGTGAGCTACCATGTTCGCATCTTCTACGATGATATTAAATGGTATGGTCGTAATCTTCAACAGCTCGAGCCAACGTCTTTGGCGCATGTTACATTCATTTTGGGTGAAGATATATTTGAGGGTTTTAGAAATGGGTTTTGTACTGGGGTTAAATTTAAACGTTGAGCCCAAGTAGGAGAAATAAAAGAATGGGTAGAACCGGTATCTAATAAAATATAAACTTCGCAAGAGTTTATAATTAACTAACCCGTGATAACTTCATTTGGTTTCCTCATATTTTGGGAAGTCAAAACAAACGCTCTTCCTTGAATCGCTTATTTTGACTTGTCTGGGATAGCCTTTGGTATCATCGTCCCAACTGGACTTAACTTTTCTATAGAGTACATTCCACCCTCATTCTTCGTTGCATTCTTGATCCATGATTTGAATCATTACTCTCCGATCCATATCAAATTGGGGTTGACCGCTCTGCACAGGGTAATTCCGAACTCAATGTTGGATTCTCCTAATTGTTATCTAAAAAGCAAAATCCATTTCATCTATTTTGTCCTTATTGGATCGGACGTCTTTTTCTACAATATCAACGCGTCGTTTGGCTTTTACCCATACATCCTCCATTCTCATTCGTTCGGTTGCTTCTTCTTTCATCAGAACTTTGATCATAGCATTCTCAGATTCCAGCTCAATATCTTATACTCTGCCAAAGAGTGCTTCTGTTCAAGCATCGCACATCGGATAACACAATTTTGAATTGTTGCATCTTTTTGTTCCACGACCGCCTGCCGTACTTCAGCTTGCTCTTCTAACTCATGAATACGATTTTGTAATTCTAAATTTCGATCATAAAATTCTTCTAATAAATTCTCCTCAAGTTCCTCTTCTTCTTCTTCTTCCTCACTCTCAGCTGCTACCTCTGTGACTATCTCGGGTGCAACTATTAATTCTCCACTCATCACAATGATATCTCTAATTCCTTTCGCCTGACATAACATTATCCTGGTTGGCGATTAGAGGTGTGTCTCAACGGTCTCATTCACTCCATTGTTAACATTTTCAGCTGCCATTCTCAAATACTGCCATAAAACAAGGGTTAATTAAAGAAATTGACATGCAACATAATAACCCTATACTCTGACCGACCAATTAAATACCAAATAAACTTAGGTAGGTCATACCAGCGAAGGAATTCCCCGTCTCTCCCCTCCTAGTTCTAGTCTCACATCTTAGCTAGGGATCACATCCCTAAGCTTTGATACCAACTGTGACGCCCCCAAAATAGGTATACATAACTCATCTTGAGTCGCCAAATACATGGTACAAAATTCAAATACAACTTAATAATACAACTATCGTGTAAAATACGACAAAACATAAACTGAGAGTTTTAATACGAATATTGTCTTCTAGACAGTATTCAACTCAAATGAAGTCCTCAATACATTTATTATCACACTATTTCATAGAATAGTGAGGACTACTAATGCTATCATCTGGACCGTCACTCCGTTCTTCGACTAGTCTCGGCTACGTTCTCATTTCATGAAGAGAATAATAAAAGCAAAAAGGTGAGCTCAACTAGCCCAGTAAGAAATATTATGACTAAGATAATGCAAAATAATTTATCGTTAGGCTTCAACAGTGTTAAACTGATAAAATATAACAAACATAAAGTTTAACTGCAGCGGAACAAACAATCCATTAGAAGAGTCAAGTAGAGCTATAAAATCTACTATCTTCTATGATTTAAAAAGGTTTTTCATCACTTTTATCGATGAGACTCAGCTTAATAAATAATCCACATCATCAAATCACCCACACACTACGGCCAAGGATATTCTTTAATATCACGACCACAAATTATCCATGCACTACGGGCCAAGGATATTCGTGTATTCATCAATGGTCATGATAATGCCAACAACTGTCCATCAATGCACTACGAGCCAATGAGAACTTTTACCACATCATTTATAATATTACGGTCATGATTATACCGAATAATCCATAGTCATAATCATACCAAGTCTATCAATGCACTACATGCCACATATGACTTTCAACATAATATAAACATGAAGATGATAAGAATTCAATTAAACAAGTTCAAGGATAAATTTTTAAAGATTTATAATTTAATTTATCCAGAAATCAATAATGTCCAAATTATCAACATGATACTTCTCTGTGGAGTAAAATTCAAGAATAATATAATATCAAAAATAATTTGGACCAAAAAGAAATCAATTTTTGTCATGAATAGTATCCCGGGTGAATATTAACCGAGTGAATAGTACCCGTGAGTAGTAACTTCAGGAATAGTAACCCCGTGAATAGTAACCCGACATGAAAAAGTTAAAACTTATCAAGAATGTTCAAAATAATATTTTTATAAAAAGATACTGGATGAAGCGCAAATATCAAGGATATTCTACTAATTTCATGGAGTATAGAAGCCAAAACTTTAACAAAACGAGTATAGAATTTGAAATCTGAAACGAAATAATATTACTTACATACTTCAGAGTATGTAAGAAAATATTATTTCAAGCGAATATTGAACAAAAATAACATCTCTTACCTCAAAAGAATAGTACTTCTGGCTGACTATTGGATATAACACTGAAAGGAACTGTGCACCGTATAGCAACACTCAAAGTATCATAATACTCATAAGAATACACTCGATAATATAGGAGAGAGAAGCTTTCAGTTTCTGGTGTGATTTTCAATTCTAACCTAAGCACCCTATTTATAGGAAAATACTTAGAACATCAGAGTAGAAAATTTAATAAAATAATATATTTATAAAACAAATTCACGCCCACCTCTTGACAATCTGAATTCAGCCACCAGTGGGGCCCACAATAATGACAAAAATGTTTTTCTAAACAAAAATATTTAAAACTTCAAAAATTAATTATTCCGGAACTTTCAATAATTCATAATAAATAGCCCTTTTATCAGAAAAATTCAAATCTTATGTCCATTCTATAGGAAATTCAATTCTCTACAACTTTGTAAGTTTAAGCTTTTTCCAAATTTCAAGCAGAAATTGACCGAAATCCACATACAGACGATTTTACAGGCTATAATCAAATTTTCAGTCAAAAATGGAGTCCACCAACATGTTTAACATGTTTTTAGTATTTATTGTAACAAAAACACTCTTCCTCCTCATTTATTCATATATCACACATTCATTGTAAAAATATCACCATTATTATATTATTATAAAATAATAATATATTTAAATAAATTATTTTATCAGAAAAGATAAAATATCAATTTTCAACAATTGTCACATTAAAAATACCGGTTCTACCCATTCTTTTAAATATATTATTATATTATAATAATATAATAATGGTGATATTTTTTACAATGAATATAATAATATAATAGTATCTTCCAACCCGATTGATGGTGCTACACGGTGCTACAGTTCACATAAACATTCAATTGAAATGCCTCAAAAGAACGGATATGTCTTATATATATATATATATATATATATATATATATATATATATATATATATATATATATATATATATATATATATATATATATATCAAAAGAAATTTACATTTCCCCAGGTTCTTTACAACCAATACATTGTCTTTGTCATAATATCAATATTATTTCTTACAAAATCTATACTATTACATAAGCAAGCTACGGGTTTGCCTTTGCCTTCCCTTTATCCTTGCCGGATCCATCGGTACGTTCGGTCTTAGCTGCATTCATATGGTTCAAGCAAGAATGAGCCTAACTAGCATAACAAGTACAACAATTCTAGGAAAATAGCATGCTTGAAACATAGGAATCGTATATCTTCAATAACTGGACAAGAGTTACGAAGTACTGTTGAAAATTCAAAATAACACTTCTTTTCATTCAAAACGTTTTACAACAACAATATTCAGTAAAACATCAATTTCGGTTCAAGACCGTAAGCATTTCATAAGTACTTTGAAAAGAACATCCAGGCACGAAGTCCATAAGTTCGGTATAGCTTACGAGCACGTCTAGGTGATCAGCCTATAGTACTCTATATTGATCAACACTACATTCATTAAATGTGTATACGTTTAAGTTGTGGAAACCTCACGTGCATGTCGTTTGACGACAAAATAGTTTGAGCATACACAATATACTTTTGAAAACCACACAAATATTAGTTCGGTAAATCCTTATCAACACTTGATAGAATAACATAGCATATAACTAGCCAAAAGGATTGGGTTTGACATTCCTCGGATACTAACTCATTCAAAGAATACATGAATCACAAAGACTTGCCCAGATCGAACTGGAACAAGGGTTAGAGTACTTGCCTTTAGCGTCTGCTACAATTTATAACACGTGCACTTTACGTCTTTAAGGTCTCTACATTAGATGATAGCATAACATAGAACATTAGGTCATGAATGATAACACATGGTTCCCAAAGAATCTTACCCTTCTTCTCAATCTAATTACATATTAGATTTGTTATTATAGGTTCCGGCTTTCCATTACGTCATTCATACATTCATAAGTAATTGACTTAGTCTTAACCTTAAGTGTGCATAATTAAGTTCTAATATGTCTTAAAAATGTTTCATTAAGATCTTCATTTAATTTTTTATCAATTACTAACCATGCTCTATATGTAAACATTCATTATTATCTTGGTCTTGAGGCTGGCGCTGCGGCGCCGACTTTTACACTTGGTGCCGCGCTGCGGCGTCACTTATTGCTGCCTAGAACCCGGACTCGGCGCTGCGGCGCGAGTCTCAGTGTTAATGGTCGGGCTGTGGCGCCACTCTCTAGAGGTTATGGCTTTGCTCGGCCAAGCTTGGTGCTACGTAGCGGGCTAAATGGACTTGGACGGGCGCCGCGGCGCCAGCCCTGTGCACCAGAAAATTTTTACAGACTTTTTATTTTGTGAGATTCCCGAACTCGTAACTTCTTCGTTATAAGTCCGAATTGGCTCGTTCAAGAGCCTATGGTTCAAAAATCACGTACTCTAAGTATTCATTCAAGAATTTTATCTATTCGACTTCGTTTACTAAAATTTCACCTATTAGTTCAATTTTAACAAAAATGATAAACGTTCGTGAACGTTCAACGCTCGTTTGTTCGTTTTAAGTCAGAATCCGGCCATTTTTGAGTCCGCAACTCTATAATGCCAAATATGACTTGCCTCCATCGAAAACCCATGTTTCCAATGTCAAACACAAAATACGACTTCCATTCCGAGAATTTCACGAATTCGACGATTATCGTCCAATCGAGTAAATTCCGGCGAAACCTCAATACTAATCATTCTAAGTGGATTTTAATCAACATGTAAACATTACAAGTTACTTATTACACCAACTTAATATTAAGGCAGGTTTTGACTTATTCTCATAAGCCAATGACTTATTTCATTTATTAACTACCATTCTCATGTTTATGATAACAAAGGCAATTCTTCATAAGTTATTAACTTATTTAAGTTCAAGTTGCTTATTCAACTTATTCGTCTTAAGTCCATTGCTTATCAACTTCTCCTATGTTCTTAGCATCTAAGTTCATTAGATTACACTTCTCTTATCCTTCCTAATATGATAGAGATGAAGAAGACAAGATCATTTACCTTTGATGAACTAGTACTTCTTCTTTGAGAACTAACAATGGAAGGTTTAAGCTTCAAAGTTCTTTTGGGCTCTAACAAATAAGTTGTTTATCTTGAGAGAAGTTGGATGAAATAACAAACCTCAAATGAATAAAAAGGCTTGCTATTTATAGAGCTTTCAAGGTTAGGGTAATTAGGTCATTATGTCATCCCACCTCCTTAAACCAACCTCCTTACTATTCATGTCTTGATCATTAAGTAATCTTGCTCAACACTCATAATACTTGACCACCACATTAAATCCTTGGTCATTACTTAAAGTTCTTGCCCAACAAGTTTATCCATGGGTTGCCCCATGGATCCTCATTAACTAATGGATCATACTTGGACTTAGTGCTTAATTCAATTAACTTATCTTTGGGCTTGTATTAATCTACCATGGGCTTCATGTTATTAATACTTGGGCTTTAAGAATAATCCCACCTATGTTTACACCTTTGAGCTTATGGACTTGCACAAGATAACCCACAATTTCATTTCATTAGATTTTAATACATACACTCTCATTCCCAAATTAAGTCCGCATGCGAATTATTGCGTTTTCCATACTTAGATTATTATTACATAATCCATCTCGTCTCGATATTCTAACGTTACGTATTTCTCGGAAGTTCAAAAATAATTCCGGAGCGATAATCGGTGAATAGTGTTTTTCATAAACTTTCTCGAAAAACATTTATTTTCAGTCTTGGAAATTCAAACACTTTAATTCACTCACGTGGTTCGAATACTACGATATTTCGACGTTTCTAGGTTATAGAACGACATACATCTTACCAACACATATAATTACAAGTAATATTATTTTATTCATTATTTAATTCATTCAAATATTTTTACAAAGGATCTGAATTTCTCGGTCGTTACATTCTTCCCCCCTTATAAAGATTTTGTCCCCAAAATCTTGCCCTATCTTACTCAAACAAAAGAGGATAATTCTTTCTCATCTTTTCTTCAAGTTCCCACTTTGCTTCCTCCACATCGTGATTCTTCGATAACACCTTTACTGACGGTATTACCTTGTTTCGCAGAACTTGCTCTTTTCTATCGATAATTTGAATCGATATCTCTTCATATGTTAGATCCTTCTCAATTTGAATAGGCTCATATTCTATCACGTGCTTGTAATCCGGTTTGTAAGGATGTAGCACTGAAATGTGAAATACATTATGTATTCGCTCTAGGTCTGGAGGTAACGCTACCCTATAAGCTACCTCACCTACCCGTTCTAATACCTCAAAAGGTCCTATAAACCTTGGGCTTAGTTTTCCCTTCTTTCCAAAGCGTATCTTTCATTTCCAGGGAGATGCCTTTAGAAATACATACGAGCCTACCTCAAACTCTCTATTCTTTCGATGTAAGTCTGCATATTTCTTCTGTCTGTCTTGAGCTGCGACGAGACGCATACGTATCAACTTTACCACTTCTTCTGTTTGCTACACCAATTCTGGTCTTAGCATTAGACGTTCTCTCACTTCATCCCAATATAATGGCGTTCTACATTTCCTTCCATACAAAGCTTCATACGGCGGCATACCTATACTTGCATGATAACTGTTGTTATACGAAAATTCTACTAATGGTAGATGATCATCCCAACTACCCTTGAAATCCATGAATTGTCCTCTCACTCTGTCCATCGGTTTGTGGATGCTAAGCTGTACTCAACTTCAACTGCTTCCCCAACTGTTCTTGAAGACTTCTCTAGAAGTTCGATGTGAATCATGGGTCACGATCTGACACTATCGAAATAGGTGCTCCATGTCTGGAAATAATTTCCTTAACATAGAGTGTATGTGACAACCCCAAAATAGGTCCAATCCATCCAACCTATTCTGAGTCGCCAAATACATGGTACAGAAAACAACTACAACTTTATTACAACAATTGTCGTACAAAATACAACAATACATATGCTATGAGTTTGGATACAAATATATACCAACTGTGACTCGTGTCCCAACCGTAATGTGATAAATGTCCCATCAGTGGACAGCACCTCACAGTGATACCTACATAAAGGTATAGTCAAAAACTGTTTTAGAAATTAGAATCTTTGGGAAGCGCTCAAGGAAACCTTCGTACATGGGAGGCCATGCGTCTAGGTTATAATAGATATCATATGGTCACAGAATTATCCTTGGTTGACCCAATAGACCCCAAAGAAAAATGATAAGATTACTATCATCTTCTTCCCAATGGTGAGTCTTCTCTTGATATATAATTATCTCCACTGTCTCTAATTGAGAATTATACTCCAAACAAACACCAAGATTATATAGGTAGTGCTCGTAGATATACTCCGTAAGTGGATGTGCACAACCCAGTCTTATGATAACACGATTTTGTATGTCATTAGAAATCTTGTATGATAGTGGCAAAACACCCTTCCAAAGTTGAGTTCACCTCACCCTATTCGGTTCACCAAAATTAAATATCAAATGACGTATATAATACGACACACTTATCTAAAGTCTTAATAAAATTATTTTTATACTATTTAAGGAGAACCTCAACAGCTATAGACCACCGTTCTATTCCCCTGTTATCCCCCGCTCGACCCAGCTACACTTTTATTACCTGAAAGGAATTGTGAAGCAAAAGGGTGATCACAATTAGCTCAGTAAAGAATATCATGACTAAAGATAATTAAATTATCAATAGCCTTCATCAGTAATAAATCAGAGTTTTAGAACATATTGTAGATGATAAAACTTTTCAACCATAGTTGCAGCGGAACGAGCAATCCATTAGAAGAGTCAAATAGACCATAAAATCTATTATCTTCTCCATGTAAAAAAGTCCACCAACAATGTTTTATCCCTGTAAAATCAATCAACAATTCCTGTCCACAATCACATGTATAACTCATAATCATAATTGTAGTTCGAAATTCCTTTTCTCATCCAGGACAAAGATAATTTTCATCACCTGAAACATCAAAGATCATGGTTATACCAAATCACAGTTCATGTTCATAATCATACTAAGAAATTTATCTTTGTACTACGGGCCAAAGATATTCATCAACAAGTCATCTTTACACTATATGCCAAATATATTATTATCTCAAAGAAATATATAATCATTTCAGAATTTATATAAACAATAATTATAACCATGTTGATCAATTCATATTTACACTTAAGCTAAAGATATTCAATTATAAATTCAATGGTCATGATCATACCAGTTAACAATTCATCTTTGCACTACAGGCCAAAGATATTCCTCAGTCACAATCATACCAATAATTTACCCATCTTTACACTCAAGTGAAAGAGAAATTCAACATCAGGGTTATAAAAATGTTATATGTGATAATAAAAATAATATGATCAACAACTGCATTTATTTTCAAGAGCAACAATCATAAATCAATGATAATTTGGTCAGAAAAAGAAACCAATTTTTGTCATGAATAGTACCTGTGAATAGTAACTTTTGATTAGTAACTCGTGAATAGTACTCCGTATTCGTACATAGTACCGTATACGTAAATAATGTCATATACGTAAATAGTGTCATATACATGAATAGTGCCGTATACGTGAATAGTGTCGTATACATGAATAGTAACCCCGACTCAAAAAGATAGAAATTCCACAATAAAATCAATTCCAATATTTCAGTATAATGATATTGAAAGAATTACATCATTAGAAAGAAAATAACATCACTTACTATCCCTTACTATCCCTTACCTCAAAAGAGCAGCACTTCTGACTGGATATCGGATATGACGCTGAAGAAAACTTGCACTGATGAATAGCAACTCACCAAGTATCTAAATACTCACAAAATACACTCGATAATCTAGAGAGAAAAAGAGAGAAAACTTATGAATTCTGGTGTGATTTTTAATTCTAACTTAGCCCTCTATTTATATGAAAATGTTAGCACGCCGAAGCAGACTTGACCCGCTACCTGATGGCTTTACCTGCTACTATTCCACCGACCAAAAATCAGCCATCTTCCCCAATAACCAAAAGTGGGGCCCACCCATTTCTAGAATTTTCCACCAAAATCACTTATAAACCTAATTTTCGAATCAGTCATCTCTTAAAATTCATAACAAATCATTCGTTCATTTTTAACGGTTCAAAATTTGTGAACATATACTCAACTTATATATGTATAACATATCCAAAAATCACAACGATCCAACGGTCAGATTTAAGTATTTTAACTCACACAATAAAGCTGTAAAAACATCGATTTGATCTTTTAATACCTCCAATCCGACAAAATACTGATAAACCACCTCAACATTAACTCTTTCATTTATAACCACATAAATAAATCCATTATTTATATCCACATCAGATAAATATTTCATTATCATATAAATCAATAATTAATTGTTCACAAATAATATTACAGAATCACAATAATGACAACCAGACAGTTCCCAGGAAAGAGGGGGCTTTCCGATAAGGATTTCTCCTTACTGGCGCGTAATTAGGTGACCAAACCTCTCCTTGACAGAACTTTCTAGACATTGCCAATAATGCTATCTCATAATATTATTCAAATAATATGAATTATTGATCCGATAATGGAAAATACTGTGCTGTGACAATTATTAAAACAACAATAATATAAAATATCAACGCATCAATTATTGAATCAATAAAATAAAGTATTGAACAGTAATTACTGTAACGATTATTGAGTAGTGCCTTCTCATGTAAGAATCAATAATTGAAAAAATATTGTGCAATACCATGTGCTACTATGCAACCACGCGTATTACTGTACTTTTAACCACCGGGTATTCCAACAGTGTTAACGGTAACAACTACGCGTTATTTATAAAAACTCAATTTTGTTGTTATCTTCATCTGACAGTTATCCGTTATGGGGCCCACTAAATGACTGCGCCGTCGTACGAATATTCCCTGATAGAAAGAATATTCTACGACTAAACGAATATTCCCCGAAAACAATGAATATTTTATAACCACTTGCTTATTTTGAAAATTTTATATATATCACCTCTTAACTTTAATCTTTTATCAATTTAACCATTTACCAAATAGAAAAATTGAATACTTTTATTTCATAAAATTTCGGGGTCTTACTAGTGTAGCTAACTGATCTAAGTTATACTTAATTCGAATTGGTAAAAAGTGAGTCGACTTCGTCAACCGGTCCACTATTACCCAAATCGCATCATACCCCTTCTGAGTCGTCAGGAAGTTCCACCACAAAGTCCATCGTGATATGCTCCCACTTCCACTCCGGAATCTCCAATGACTGTAATAAGCCACTTGGTCATTGATGTTCTGCTTTAACTCTTTGACAAGTCAAACAATTACTCACATACTCGGCTATTTCTCTTTTCATGTTCGGCCACCAAAAACTCTGTCGAAGGTCTTGATACATCTTAGTGCTACTAGGATGAATCGAGTACCTCAAACTATTAGCCTCTTATAAAACTTGCTCCTTTAATTCCGTCTCATTCAGAACCCAAATTCTTCCCTCAAATCTTAATAATCCCTCATTATCAAGACTAAAACAAATATCTTTTTCAGTGGTCAACCGCTCTTTCATCTGATCACACTCATCGATTTTGAGCTGCACCTCCTTGACTCTCTCTACGATGGTAGATTGAATCTCCGCCACAAAAAGTCTTTGCTCTGCCTCACTTGGCAACTTCACCTCCAACTCCATCCTAGCCATCTCTGTTATTAACTCAGTTTGAGCTATTAACAAAGACAACTTCTCCCGACCCTTTCTACTCAAGGTGTTGACCACTACATTGGCTTTTCTAGGGTGATACAGGATTTCACAGTCGTAATCCTTTATCAACTCCAGCCACCTCCTCTGTCTCATATTCAACTCCTTCTGTGTGAAGATATATTTTAGACTCTTGTGGTTCGTGTATATCTCAAACTTTTCCCCATAAAGATAATGTCGCCATATTTTTAAGACAAACACCACCGCGGCTAGTTCCAGATCATGAGTAAGGTAAACTTTGTCATAATCCTTCAACTGCCTAGATGCATACACAATGACCTTGCCATGCTGCATGAGCACACAACCCAGTCCTTTATGCGAAGCATCGCTATAAACTACGAAATTTCCTGTGTCATTGGGTAATGACAAAATAGGAGCTTCACTCAATCTCTTCTTCAGTTCTTGAAAACTGTCTTCACATTTCTCAGTCCATACGTACTTCACCGTCTTCCTCGTCAAGTTAGTCAACGGAGTAGTTATCTTCGAAAAGTCCTGAATGAACCTTCGATAGTAACCCGCTAACCCTAGGAAACTCCGCACTTCAGTCGGCATTTTCGGTTGTTCCCAGTTCATCACGGCTTCCACCTTCGCTGGATCTACTGAAATCCCCTCATGGTCAATAACATGACCTAAAAATTGAACCCTCTCTAACCAAAATTCACACTTAGTGAACTTCGCATATAACTTCTCCTTTCTTAATGTCTCCAACACGATTCTTAGGTGTTCAGTATAATCTTCTGGCGTCTTAGAGTAGACTAGAATATCATCAATAAATACCACGACGAACTTGTCCAAATATTGTTTGAACACCCTGTTCATCATGTCCATAAATGCAGCAGGTGCATTAGTCAACCCAAATGACATCACCAGAAACTTGTAATGACCATAACGAGTTCTGAATGTTGTCTTTGGCATATCTTCATTCCTAAACTTCAGCTAATGATACCCCGACCATAAATCTATTTTAGAAAAATATTTTGCCCCCTTTAACTGATCAAAATGATCATCGATCCTGGGCAATGGATACTTATTATTTATTGTTAACTTGTTCAACTCTCGGTAGTCGATACAAAGTCTCAACAATCCGTCCTTCTTCTTGACAAACAACACTGGTGCTCCCCACGGTGAAACATTCATTTGAATGTACTTCCTGTCCAATAATTCTTGCAGATGTACCATCAACTCCTTCATCTCCACCAGCGTCATACGATACGGTGCCCTGGAAACTGGTGCCGCTCCTGGCACAATATCTATTATGAACTCGGTCTCCTTATCCGGCGGAAGACCTGGTAACTCACTTAAAAATACATCCATGAACTCACTCACTATAGGTATTTGTTCCATGGTCACTCCCACTCTCTGGGTATCCACCACATGACACAAATAACCTACACACCCGTTCCTCAATAATTTCCTAGTTTGTGTCATGGTAAGACAACACGAACGTCCCGGCGATTTATTCCCGTAAAATATTACATGAGATTGAATTGATGTTTTAATACTAACGGATTTCTTTTGACAATCTATAATTGCCCCATAATTTATCAACCAATCCATTCCGAGAATTACATCAAATTCTCCTAACTTTATCGGTATCAGATCTACCGATAATTTACAACCTCGAATGTCTACGCAACAACTCCTATGAATATCTTCAACAGGAATTATCTCTTCGTTTGCTACCTTAATGTTCAAAGGTATAAGCAACTTTTCGGGAAGTAATCCTAGTCGTCTAGCAAAATCACATGCGATAAACGAACAAGTAGCACCCGAGTCAAACAGCACGTATGCATTTAAGACATTGATTGGAATAATACCTGCAACTACGTCCCCGAGGCCATCGTGTCTTGGACAGTCATATTAAAGGTACGGGCCATCGGCCTACCCGGCTGCGCTGGACCCCCAATAGTTAACTTTCCACTATTGGCGCCCTTATTCCCGTCTGTCCCTTTCTTTGGGCAGTTCTTTGCCATGTGGTCCGTAGACCCACATATAAAGCACCCATTATTCTTCTTCGGGCTTGGACAGTTTGGCGCAATATGCCCCTCCTGTCTGTAGTTATCATACACGGCCTTACCCTTGAGACAGACTCCTAGGTGAGTCTTCCCACAAGTTTTACAAGCCTCAATCCTCCTCTTAGGGTCTCCTTGTTTCACTCCAGTATTCCCCGAGCTAACTACCTTCCTTTTATACCCTTCGTCACTCCCGCTGGCACCTTCAACTTTCACTCCTCCATCCACATTCCCCTTGTTTTTCTTGTCCTTGTGGTATTGGCTCAACGCCTCGCTACTACCTTCTACAATTATTGCCTTCTCTAAAACAACTCCAAAGGAAGTACTTTGGAACACAGAGATACGATTATAGAGCCAGGGTTTCAAGCCCTGCTCAACAGTCGAGCTTTCCTCACCTCGGTATCCACTTGATGTGGAGTGAACCTTGCCAGTTCATTAAACTTGGCGGCATACTGGGGAACCGTCATATCCCCTTGTTTTAAATCTAAAAATCGTATCTCCATCTTTCCCTGCATGCTCGTGGGAAAGTAGTTCTCGTAGAATATTTCCTTGAATCTCACCCACGTTATCACATCTATTCCGACCCTTGCCTGATTGGCCTCTCACCAGAAGTTGGCCTCTCCCTTCATCATGTAGGTTGCAAAGGCAACCTTTTGGTCCTCAGTCGACATTTGCTATTACAAATGCCTTCTCAATCTCCCTAACCCACATTTGGGCATCGATAGGGTCCGTAGTTCCTTTGAACTCTGGCGGACTCATACTCTTAAAGTCCTTAAATGTAGTAGCTCTTACTATACCAGGATTTATGGGGATATTAGCCCCAGTTTGGTTAAACGCTGCGGTTAAAAGGTTTAAAAATTCCTAGATGGGGTTAACCGGACCTCCCTCCGGTTGATTCGTGTTCGCACCTTGGGTACGTGGTACTCTTCTTGGCAGCATTTTGCTGTTACAATAAACACATATTTCGTTATTATGCATTTCCTGTTAGTTAGTTATTATTCAATGCTAAATAATAACTTAAACATTCGTTACTTAACATTTTTCAAAAATGAAAACTTATATTTATTCATTGTAGTATAATACTACATCGGTTACATAACACAGCCTAAGCTGGATACATTACTTTCTCGTTATTGTTTTCCAAAAATTGGGAATTACAAAAGACTACCCTTGATTATACAAAAGAGGCTTTACGTCACTACTATATACATAAATATGTTCATACCTAAATACTCTAACAACTACTCGATCATATCTGCCTTAAGGCATTCTCGAAGTCTGCCTTGGCAAGACCGGCAATAAAATCACGGCTGATAGTATGCCGCGTCTGCCCTGTCTCTACAGGATACCCAGCTACCTGCAACTGGAAATCCTCATGAGAACTTCTATGAATATAGGACGTTATCCCTATATTCTGTTTCTTGGTCTTTAGCTCGTTCCTAAGCTCAAGGACCTATTTTTTTAGCTCATGGACCTTGTCCTTAGCCAAAACTCTCTCGTTATATTCCTATTCCCACATGGACTCCACGTCCGTCTTGTCCTCTATAACCGCTTGGAGCTCCGCCTTCAACTTCTTGACCTCCTGACAGTAGTGTACGTTCTTATCTATCACTGACATGAACAGTGACATCATCGACTCCCCTGGAGTTATCTCTGCTGCTATAGCCACTGGATTGAAGGATACTACCTCCACTTCTTCTTCCAACATGCCTTCAAATACCGACATGAGGTCTAAGCTTTCGGAGTCTCCAGACTCCACCACGACTATCTCAGGATCTGCTGCTATAGGGTTTGGTATGATTTCTATCTGGTTTACCGACCCTTCGCTGACTACCTGTACATCTCTATTTTCACCTGACATCTACAACAACACAAAAGTTGATTAGTAAACGTCGGTGTAATAAAACACATAACATATATGATGCATTTTTTTTATAAGGTTAACTTCCATATTTTATTCTTTGACTTTTCTTAAAGTTATGACTTAAGGTTTTTTTTTTGTTTCCCCCCCCCCCCTTAAGTTTTATAACCTAATGCTCTGATACCAACCTGTGATGCCCCCAAATCCGGGTATCTTCCAACCCGACAGTTGGTGCTACACAGTGCTACAGTTCACATAAACATTCAACTAAAATGTCTGAAAAGAACGAATATGTCTTATATATATATCAAAAGAATATTTATATTTCCCCAGGTTCTTTACAACCAATACATTGTCTTTGTCATAATATCAATATTATTTCTTACAAAATCTATACTATTACATAAGCAAGCTATGGGTTCTCCTTTGCCTTCCCTTTATCCTTGTCGGATCCATCGGTCCATTCGGTCTTAGCTGCATTCATATGGTTCAAGCAAGAATGAGCCTAACTAGCTCAGCAAGTACAACAATTGTAGGAAAATAGCATGCTTGAAACATAGGAATCGTATATCTTCAATAACTGGACAAGAGTTACGAAGTACTGCTGAAAATTCAAAATAACACTTCTTTTCATTCAAAACTTTTACAACAACAATATTCAGTAAAACATCAATTTCGGTTCAAGACCGTAAGCATTTCATAAGTACTTTGAAAAGGACATCCTGGCACGAAGTCAGTAAGTCCGGTATAGCTTATGAGCACGTCTAGGTGATCAGCCTACAGTACTCTATGTTGATCAACACTACATTCATTAAACGTGTATACGTTTAATTTCTGGCAACCTCACGTGCCTGTCGTTTGACGACAAAACAGTTTGAGCATACACAATCTACTTTTGAAAACCACACCAATATAAGTTCTGTAAATCCTTATCAACACTTGATAGAATAACATAACATACGTCTAGCCAAAAGGATTGGCTTTGACATTCCTCAAATATTAACTCATGCAAAGAATACATGAATCACAAAGACTTGCCCAGATCGAATTGGAACAAGGGTTAGAGTACTTGCCTTTAGCGTCTGTTACAATTTATAACACGTGCACTTTATATCTTTAAGGTCTCTACATTAGATGATAGCATAACATAGAACATTAGGTCATGACTTATCACACATGGTTCCTAAAGAATCTTACCCTACTTCTCAATCTAATTACATATTAGATTTGTTATTATAGGTTACTGCTTTCCATTGCGTCATTCTTACATTCATAAGTAATTGACTTAGTCTTAACCTTAAGTGTGCATACTTAAGTTCTAATATTTCTTAATAATGTTTCATTAAGATCTTCATTTAATTGTTTATCAATTACTAACCATGCTCTATATGTAAACATTCATTATTATCTTGGTCTTGAGGCTGGCGCTGCGGCGCCGACTTTCACACTTGGTGCCGCGTTGTGGCGTCACCTATTGCTGCCTAGAACCAGGACTCGGCGCTGCGGCGCGAGTCTCAGTGTTAATGGTCGCGCTGCGGTGTCACTCTCCAGAAGGTTATGGCTTTGCTCGGCCAAGCTCGGCACTGCGACGCCAGCTCTGTGCACCAGAAATTTTTTACAGACTTTTTATTTTATGAGATTCCTGGACTCGTAACTTCTTCGTTATAAGTTCGAATTGGCTCGTTCAAGAGCCTATGATTCACAAATCACGTACTCTATGTATTCATTAAAGAATTTTATCTATTCAACTTCGTTTGTTAAAATTTCACCTATTAGTTCAATTTTAACAAAAACGATAAACGTTCGTGAACGTTCAACTCTCATTTCTTCGTTATAAGTCGGAATCCGGCCATTTTTGAGTCTGCAACTCTATAATGCCAAATATGACTTGCCTCCATCGAAAACCCACATTTCCAATGTCAAACACAAAATACGACTTCCATTCCGAGAATTTCACGAATTCGACGATTATCGTCCAATCGTGTACATTCCGGCGACACCTCAATACTAATCATTCTAAGTGGATTTTAATCAACATGTAAACATTACAAGTTACTTACTACACTAACTTAATATTAAGGCAGGTTTTGACTTATTCTCATAAGCCAATGACTTATTTCATTTATTAACTACCATTCTCATGTTTATGATAACAAAGGCAATTCTTTATAAGTTATTAACTTATTTAAGTTCAAGTTACTTATTCAACTTATTCGACTTAAGTCCATTGATTATCAACTTCTCCTATGTTCTTAGCATCTAAGTTCATTATATTACAGTTCTCTTATCCTCCTAATATGATAGAGATGAAGAAGACAAGATCATTTACCTTTGATGAACTAGTACTTCTTCTTCCGGCGTAACCTCAATACTAATCATTCTAAGTGGATTTTAATCAACATGTAAACATTACAAGTTACTTATTACACCAACTTAATATTAAGGCAGGTTTTGACTTATTCTCATAAGCCAATGACTTATTTTATTTATTAACTACCATTCTCATGTTTATGATAACAAAGGCAATTATTCATAAGTTATTAACTTATTTAAGTTCAAGTTGCTTATTCAACTTATTCGGCTTAAGTCCATTGCTTATCAACTTCTCATATGTTCTTAGCATCTAAGTTCATTAGATTACACTTCTCTTATCCTTCTAATATGATAGAGATGAAGAAGACAAGATCATTTACCTTTGATGAACTAGTAATTCTTCTTTGAAAACTAACAATGGAAGGTTTAAGCTTCAAAGTTCTTTTGGGCTCTAACAAATAAGTTGTTTATCTTGAGAGAAGTTGGATGAAATAACAAACCTCAAATGAATAAAAAGGCTTGATATTTTTAGAGCTTTCAAGGTTAGGGTAATTAGGTCATTATGTCATCCCACCTCCTTAAACTTACCTTCTTACTATTCATGTCTTGATCATTAAGTAATCTTGTTCAACACTCATAATACTTGACCACCACATTAAATCCTTGGTCATTACTTAAAGTTCTTGCCCAACAAGTTTATCCATGGGTTGCCTCATGGATCCTCATTAACTAATGGATCATACTTGGACTTGGTACTTAATTCAATTAACTTATCTTTGGGCTTGTATTAATCTACCATGGGCTTCATGTTATTAATACTTGGGCTTTAAGAATAATCCCACCTATGTTTACACCTTTGAGCTTATGGACTTGCACAAGATAACCCACAATTTCATTTCATTAGATTTTAATACATACACTCTCATTCCCAAATTAAGTCCGCATGCGAATTATTGCGTTTTCCATACTTAGATTATTATTACATAATCCATCTCGTCTCGATATTCTAACGTTACGTATTTCTCGGAAGTTCAAAAATAATTCCTGAGCGATAATCGATGAATAGTATTTTTCGTAAACTTTCTTGGAAAACATTTATTTTCGTCTTGAAAATTCAAATACTTTAATTCACTCACGTGGTTCGAATACTATGATCTTCCAACGTTTCTAGGTTATAGAACGACATACATCTTACCAACACATATAATAACAATTAATATTATTTTATTCATTATTTAATTCTTTCAAATATTTTTACAAAGGATCCGAATTTCTCGGTCGTTACAATGAATGTGGGATATAAGAATAAATGAGGAAAAGTATTTTTGTTGCAAAAAATGTTTAACACATATTTTGTGTGTTGGTGGACCCCATTTCTTGACTGAAATTTGATTATAGCTTGTAAAATAGTCCGTATATGGATTTCAGTCAATTTCTATTTGGAAAAAAACTGAAACTTACAAAGTTGTAGAGAATTGAATTTCCTATGGAATGAACATAAGATTCAAAATTTTCTAATAAAAAGGCTATTTATTATGAATTATTGAAATTTTGGAATAATTAATTTTTGAAGTTTTAAATATTTTTGTTTAGAAAAACATTTTTGTTATTATTGTGGGCCCCACTGGTGGCTGAATTCAGATTGCCAAGAGGTGGGCGTGAATTTGTTTTATAAATATATTATTTTATTAAATTTTTTGCTTTGGTATTCTAAGCATTTTCCTATAAATAGGGTGCTTAGGTTAGAATTAAAAATCACACTAGAAACTGAAATCTTCTCTCTCTATATTATCGAGAGTATTCTTGTGAGTGTTTTGATACTTTGAGTGTTTCTATACGGTGCAAGTTTTTTTCAGCGTTATATCAAATATTCAGCCAGAAGTTCTATTCTTTTGAGGTAAGGGATGTTATTTTTGTTCAATATTTGCTTGAAATAATATTTTCTTCCATACTCTGTAGTATGTAAGTAATATTATTTCGTTTCAGATTTTGAATTCTATACTCGTTTTGTTAAAGTTTTGGCTTCTATACTCCATGAAATTAGTAGAATATCCTTGATATTTGCGCTTCATCCAGCATCTTTTTATTAAAATATTATTCTGAGCATTCTTGATAAGTTTTAACTTTTTCATGTCGGGGTACTATTTACGGGGTTACTATTCCTGAAGTTACTATTCACGGGTACTATTCACTCAATTACTATTCACCCGGGGTACTATTCATGACAAAAATTGATTTTTTTTCGGCCCAAATTATTTTTGATATAATATTATTCTTGAATTTTACTCCACAAAGCAGTATCATGTTGACAATTTGGACATTATTGATTTCTGGATAAATTAAATTATAAATCTTTAAAAATTTATCATTGAACTTGTTTTATTGAATTCTTATCATCCTCATGTTTATATTATGTTGAAAGTCATCTGTGTCCTGTAGTGCATAGATGGACTTGATATGATTATGACCAGGGATTATTCGGTATAATTATGACCGTAATGTTACAAATGATGTGGTAAAAGTCCTCATTGACCCGTAGTGCATTGATGGACAGTTGTTGACATTATCATGACCATTGATGAATACACGAATATCCTTGGCCCGTAGTGCATGGATAATTTGTGGTCGTGATACTAAAGAATATCCTTGGCCATAGTGCAGGAGTGATTTGATGATGTGGATTATTTATTAAGCCGAGTCTCAGCGATAAAAGTGATGAAAAACCTTTTTAAATCATAGAATATAGTAGATTTTATGCTTTACTTGACTCTTCTAATGGATTGCTTGTTCCGCTGTAGTTAAACTTGATGTTTGTTATATTTTATCAGTTTAACACTGTTGAAGGCTAACGATAAATTATTCTTCATTATCTTAGTCATAATATTTCTTACTGGGCTAGTTGAGCTCACCCTTTTGCTTTCATTGTTCTCTTCAGGAAATGAGAACGTAGCCGGGACTAGTCGGGAAATGGAGTGACGGTCCAGATGATAGCATTAGTAGTCCTCACTATTCTATGAAATAGTGTGATAATAAATGTATTGAGGACTCCATTTGAGTTGAATACTGTCTAGAAGACAATATTCGTATTAAAACTCTCAGTTTATATTTTGTCGTATTTTACACGACAGTTGTATTATTAAGTTGTATTTGAATTTTGTACCATGTATTTGGCGACTCAAGATGGGTGATGTATACATATTTTGGGGGCGTCACATTCCTCCTACAATCTTTTCTCCAATCGTGGTCCCTCAAAATGAGAGTTAGGCATTGAAATGAGAAGTTAGGCGAAGAAGACAAATGAAAAAAATTAGGCAGATGAAATTGTTTCTTCCTCCGAGGTTTCATTATAAAAGATGATTAAACCTCCTTCCTAAACACACCATCAATATCAGAAATTCTTATTCTATAATATTGTGAGTATTTCTTTTGAGTATAAGGATACTTTGAGTGTAACTTTTTGTGTAAGATTTTCTCAGAATAATATCCGATATTCCATTCAAATCTAGTTTCCATTCAAATATTATTTTATTTCAATGCTTATAAGAAATTTCATTTTCTTTCATACTCCATATTATGTAAAGGATATTATTTCATTTCATATTCCTAAATTTAAACTTAATATGGTAAGTGTGAGACCCCAGATTTTATGAATAAATATTTAATTTTTTCGAAATAATTGTTTTAATATTATGGTGTGGATTTGATATAATATTATAGTTGTGGATAGTATTTTACAAATTTTGCAAAGTAAACAAATGTTTATATATTATTCGATTGGTCGGGGAATATTCGTTTTAACAGGGATTATTCGTACGACGACACAATCATTGGTGAACCCCACAACGGAAGTATTGTCGTAGTTAGAAAATGACAAAATTATCCTTCTATAAAAATAACGGCGGAGGTGTTACAATTAAAACTGTTGAACTACCCGGTAGTAAAAGTATAGTAATACGCGTGGTTGCATAGTAGCACACAGTATTGATTATTGATGCTTACGTGAGAAGTCACTCAGTTATACTCAATTATTGCTACAGTAATTACTGCATTATATCTCTCATATTATTGATTCAATTATTATTACAGTATCATCTGCATAATATGATATATTATTAAATCAATAATTGAGACGGCAAAGTTATTCATATTATTATTTGTAATATTGACAATGTCTAGAAGTTCTGTCAAGGAGAGGTTTGGTCACCTAATTGCGCGCCAATAAGGAGAAATCCTTATCGAAAAGCCCCATCTTTCCTGGGAACGGCCTGATTGTTAAATATTGTGAATTATAATATTAATGATGAATAAGTTCGTGTTGATTAAAGATGAATTTTATAGTTCCATTGTGTTAGACTTATTTGTGTTAGTATAATTGATGTCTGGAGGTTATATTGTTCAATCGGGTATTCGGGGCACTTTTTGTGTCGGAGTACTATTCACGAGTTACTGTTCACGAGTTACTATTCAGGAGTTACTATTCACGAGTTATTATTCATGATTTACTATTCACGAGTTACTATTCATGAGTTACTATTGACGAGTTACTATTCACGGGGTACTATTCACCCGTAAGATATATTTTTTTTCGGTCCAAATCATTTTTGGGTACAGTATTATTCCATGAGGAGATGTGATAATTTTTCAGACCGTTGGTTGAAATTATAATAGTGAATCAATATGGATCGCTGGTTTAAAGTTTTAATAGTGAATCAGTATGGGTCGTTGCTTTAAAGTTTTAATAGTGAATCAGTATGGACCGTTGCTTTAAGTTTTAATAGTAAATCAATATGGACCGTCCGTTTAAAAGTAAATTAATCTGGACCGTTCATGAATTAGTTACTATTTAGTCCATTCTCCTATAAATAGAAGCTCATTTCTTCATTATTTCTTATGAATTCACTGAAACTCTAGAGAGAGAAACTATAGAGAGAAAGAAGAAAAGTATTCTGCTACTTCACTACTCCAATATCCAGTTTCTTCTAAGGTAGGGGATATTATTTGTTGTACTCGTAAGGGGTATTTTTTTCTTTCTTATTCATGAAGAGAACTTCTATTATTTCATTCTTTATTATTCTTTTGGAATAACCTGTATACGCGGGATACCCTATACTTGGTGAAATTCTTCTGTTATTCCATTCTTTATTATTATGTTGGAATAACCTGTTTATGCGAAGTACCACATACATGGTGAAATTCTTCTGTTATTCCATTCTTTATTATTCTGTTGGAATAACCTGGTTGTGCGGTCTATCGCATGCCTAGTGAATTCTGTTGTTATTCCATTCTTATTATTCTTCTAATATTCCGTTCTTTATTATTCTGCGGAATATCATGTCTGTGCGTTTACGCCGGACCTGGTTCTATTATTTATTATTCTGTTGGGAATAACCTGTCTGTGCAGTCTATCGCACGCATGGTGAATTCTTCTATTATTCCATTCTTTATTATTCTGTTGGAATAACATGTCTATGTGGATTACCACATGCATGGCGAATGATCCTTTGTATTCATTCCTTATTAAATTATGGAAATGATCTGTATACATGGATTACCGCATGGCGGGTGAAAATCCAATTGCAGTTTCATATATTTTATTATACTCAGTTGGTTAAAGTTTTGGCTTCTATACTCCATGAAATTAGTGGAATATCCTTGATATTTGCGCTTCATCCAGTATCTTTTCATGAAAATATTCTTCTGAGCATTCTTGAATTTTACTTCACAAAGCAGTATCAAGTTGACAATTTGGACGTTATTGAGTTTAGGATAAATTAACTTATAAATATTTAAAATTTATTCTTGAACTTGTTTTATTGAATTGTCATCATCCTCATGATTATATTATGTTGAAAGTCATCTTTGGCTTACATGCATAGATGGACTTGGTATGATTATGACCAGGGATTATTCGGTATAATCATGACCGTAATGTGACGAATGATGTGGTAAAAGTCCTCATTGGCCTGTAGTTCATTGGTGGACAGTTGTTGGTATGATTATAACCAGGGATTATTTGGTATAGTCATGACCATTGATGATTACATGAATATCCTTCGTCGTGGAGCAGTGATGATTCGATTTTATTTATTAAGCTGAGTCTCAGCAATAAGAGTGATGAAAAACTTTTTAAATCATAGAAGATAGTAGATTTTATTCTCTACTTGACTCTTCTAATGGATTGCTTGTTCCGCTGTAGTTGTGACAACCCCAAAATAGGTCCATTCCACCCAACCCATTCTGAGTTGTCAAATACATGGTACAGAAACAACTACAACTTTTACAACCCATAAGCTGTGAGTTTGAATACAAACATTGTCATCTAGACAATATCCACATGCAAATAAATCCCCATCATAATTATTGATACATAATTTTACAAAAAAAATGGTGAGGACTACTAAACAACTCTCTCTAGAACCTTCATTCCATACCCCGACTAGTACTCGCTACATTCTCGCCTCCTGAGAAAAAATGGAACAACAAGAAAAAGGGTGAGCTCAACTAGCCCAGTAAAGAATATTATGACTACGATAATATACAACAAATTATCGTTAGTCTTCAACAGGGAAAAATCTGATAGAATACAATAGACAACAAGTTTTAGATCAACAACTGCAGCGGAAACAACAACTCATTAGAAGAGTTAAGTAGAGAATAAAATCTACTAACATCTATGAATTTAAAAGTCCATCATCAATATTTTATCCCTGTAACATCAATCAATATATATCTCAAATCAAATCAAATATTCATCTTTGCACTACAGGCCAAAGATATTCATCAGTCGGTCATGTTCATCTAAACACCTGTTCATCTTTGCACTACAGGCCAAAGATATTCATCAATTGTTCATGTTCATCTCAACACCTGTACATCTTTGCGTTACGAGCCAAAGATATTCATAATGAAATCAACCATCTTTGCACTACAGGCCAAAGATATTCATTAACACCATCATTTAGGACTGAGGATGATGAAAAATATTTTAAAGGAAACGAATCCAATGAAACAAAATAACAAGTATTAAGGATTCGTACTTTAAACAATCCAAGTTCAAAAATACTTCATAAATAATCATACTGAAGTAAAATTCAAGAATGATCAAAACATAGATCCAATCAAAGATAGTATCCAGAATAGATATTTTGGACAAAAAGAAGAAATTTCATTTTTTGATGAATAGTGTCGTATTCGTGAATAGTGTCGTATACGTGAATAGTGCCGTGTACGTGAATAGTAACTCCGACACCGAAAGATAGAAATTTCACAAAAAAACATCTTCACGCTTCGTGAATAGTACTCGTGAATAGTAACTCGTGAATAGTAACTCATGAATAGTAACTCGTGAATAGTAACTCATGAATAGTAACCCCGACATGAAAAAGTTCCAAATTTGATAAAAAGTTTCAACCAATATTTCAGCATCATGATATTGAAGAAATAATATCATTTGAGAAGAAAATAACATCCTTTACCTCGAAAGACAGTACTTCTAGTTGAAACACCGGATATAGGCTATGACTTGAACTTGCACCGTATAGCAATACTCAAAGTATATTCAAAACACTCACAAGAATACGCTCGATAATATAGAGAGAGAAAACTTCAGTTTCTGGTGTGATTTTCAATTCTAACCTAAGCACCTATTTATAGGAAATTGCTTAGAACACCAAAACAGAAAATTTAATAAAATATTATATATTTTTTAAAAATTCTACGCCCATTCTTCAAATCTGATTTCAGTTCATTAAACACATTCAAATCACATGCTCCCTTCTAGAAGAAGTAAAAAAAACGTTTTTCTAATTAAAAATATTTTAAACTTCCAAAAATCAATTATTTCGGAGCTTCAGAACTTCAATAATTCATAATAAATAGCCCTTTTATCAGAAAATTCGAATCTTGCGAGTTTTTATAGGAAATTCAATTCTCTACAACTTTGCAGAAGAAAGTTTTTCCAAATTCTAAACAGAAGTTGACCAAAATCCACAAACGGATGATTTTACAGGCTATAATCAAATTTCAGTCAATAATTGTGTCCACCAACACACAAAATATGTGTTAAACATTTAATGCCACAAAAATACTCTTCCTCCTCATATACTCATAAATCCCACATTCATTATAAAAATATCACCGTTAATATATTATTAAAATAATATATTTAAATGAATTATTTTATCAGAAAAAAATAAAATATTAATTTTCAACAATTGTCACATTAAAAATTTTCTCCATCTATATCCACATAAAATCAATATTTTCCTCATCATATAAATCAATAATTTAATTATTCACAAATAATATTACAGAATCACAATATTAGCAACCAGGCCGTTCCTAGGAAAGAGGGGGCTTTCCAATAAGAATTTCTCCTTACTGGCGCGCAATTAGGTGACCAAACCTCTCCTTAGACAGAACTTTCTAGACATTGCCAATAATGTTATCAAATAATATTATTCAGATAATATGAATTATTGCTTCGATAATGAAAAATACTGTGTAGTGACAATTATTGAAACAACAGTAATATCAATGCAGCAATTATTGAATCAATAACATAAAATACTGAACAGTAATTACTGTAACAATTATTGAGTAGTGCCTTCTTACGTAAGAATCAATAATTGGTGCAATACCGTGTGCTACTGTGCAACAACGCGTATTACTGTGTTATAACCACCGGGTATTCCAACAGTATTAACGGTAACAGCTACGCCGTTATTTATAAACAACTTATACTTGTCGTTTTCTTCATCCAATCGCTTTCCGTTATGGGGCCCACAAAAGACTGCGCCGTCGTACGAATATTCCCCGACAGCAAGAATATTCCACGACCAAACGAATATTCCCCGACAACAATGAATATTTTATAACCACCTGTTTATTCGAAATATTTGCGCATTTTACCCATAACTAACCACATTAATCAAATCAACCCTTACTATTTCAAAATAATAAATAAAGAAAAATAAATTTCATTTATTAATAATTTGGGGTCTTACAACCTCCCCTCCTTATGAAATTTCGTCCTCGAAATTGACGTACGTAACTGGTGCTTCGAAAAGGTAAAGATACCTCGCTTTCATTTCCGTTTCCAACCCCCAGGTCATTTCCTCAATAGCATGGTTTCTCCACAAAACTTGTGGTATAACCTCGGTACATAGGACATGTTCTTTCCTATCCAAGATCTTGACAGGTACCTCCTCGTACATTAAGTCTTCGGCTATTTCGTCCGGTTCTAACTCAATAACATGGTTCGAGTCGTCCACATCAGTACAAAACGTTATAAACACGCGAAATACTTGGCGGTAAAACAAGTCTACAGGCCACAGTTCCTATTCGATCGAGAATTTCAAATGGATTAATAAATCGAAGGTTTGAGCTTTCCTCAGCTCATCGATTCTCGCTTTTGAAATAACAACTTCTTGCACCTCCTTCTTCATATTCACCAGCTCCGGTATGTAGCTTGAACAGCTTTAACTTGATCAATTAAAGTCGATTATACTCGTATATCATCACGTACGTACTTAGAGTTTTCATCTCCATCTCTATTATGTGTAAATTATACGAAATGAGTCTTTGACAATATCGTACTCGTACTTGTATACGATCTTCTACTCAACACGTCAGCTACCACGTTCGTTTTTCTAAGACGGTATGGTCAGAACATGTGCCGAAATGAGTCTCCTCTTGAGTTCTTCGAAGCTCTTCCCACATTCCTTGCTCCATTCGAATTTTGTATCTCTACGAGTCAGTTGCGTTAATGAAGTAGCGATTCGAGAATATCCTTCAACGAATTTCCGATAATAACCAACTAAGCCTAGAAAGCTACGTATTTCGATTATCGACTTAGGTTACTCTCAACTATGACTCACATCCCAATCTTGGATAACACGTCACAATAGCACCTATCAGTTTACTACCGCACGAATTTGATGTCCCCTACAGAGAGTCTGGCTTCAGTGCATTCCATAAAGGAAGTCACCAGATAAAGGCTCGGGTACAAACTTCTACAGTTGAATTTTTAACTCGTGAAGTTCAATAGGAGACATTCGATATGAGATTTTAGAAATGGGTTTTGTACCGGATTCAAAGTCGATACAAAATTTAATATCACGCTCTAGGAGTAAGCCAAGAAATTCTTCAGAAAATACGTCAGAAAATTTACTAACAACAGAAATATCATTCAAATCTGATATACTTTTGTTCAAGTCCATGACATGGGCTAAGAAAACATGACATCCATTTTTCAATAAACGAATGACTTCATGGCTTGATATAAAAATGTTTGACTTCAATGGTTTGATTGCTTGAGTTCGAATATCAGGTTGCTTAGGAATATAAAAACTAACAACCTTACGAAAGCAATCAATTTTGGCATGATGAGTAGTTAACCAATCAATCCCCAAAATCACATCAAAAGCAAGTATCTTTAAAGAGATAAGATCAAAAGGTAATGTGATGGTGCCAACTTGAATCAAGCAAGATTTCTAAACAACGGATGTAATGAAAGTTTCTCCTAATGGAGTCTCCATAAATAGGTCAAAGTCTAATTTCTCCGTAGTCAAGTTCAAACGTTGAACGCAAGCAAGAGAGATAAAAGAATGGGTAGAACCGGTACCTAGTAAGGTATAAACTTCGCAAGAATTTATAATTAACTAACCCGTATTAACTTCGTTCGGGTTCCTCGCATTTTGACCGGTCACGAAAAACGCTCTTCCAGGAACTGTTGACTTTGACTTTTCTGGGACATCCTTTTGAATCACCATCCCTGCTAGAATTGGTTTCGCTACCGTACAATCTCGAGCGATATGTCCTTCCTTTCCACAATTATAGCATACCTTGAACTGTTGTGGGCAGTTTGGGCTGATATGTCCCTCTTTCCCGCATTTATAACATACGACCGGTGGTCTTTCTCCTCCCTTGGAACCAGTTGCTGCTGGTACTATTGTCTTCACATGGTCGTTGTTAAATCTCCTCTTTTTAAAATCTCCTCCCGACTCGCTTCTTCTATTTTCATGGCCACGATTACCACCAGAGTGGTTACCGCCTTTGTCCATATTCTTCTTTCTCTGCTGGTTATCGTTATTCTGATGACTGTTATCTTCAGTATGATCCTGGTTATGGTCCCTCGGTTGAACGTACTCGTTATCTCGCTCTAACAACTGAGCCCTGTTGACAACATCTGAATAGATAGAAAATTTATGAGAAATGAGATACTGACGTATGCCGGGTTTCAAACCTCTCAAAAACATTCGCGTCATACGTTCCTCATTCTCCACCAAATGAGGTGCAAACCTGGATAACTCCGCAAACTTCGCCTCGTACTGGGACACCGTCATGTTATTCTGCTCTAGTCTAATAAACTCCACTTCCTTCATATGACGAATACTTTCAGGAAAGTATTTTTCGTTGAAAAGTTTCTGAAACGTCTCCCATGACATGCTGAGTGCGGCTGGATGGGTACGCTTCACAGACTCCCACCGGTAGTCTGCCTCGCCACGGAACATAAAGGTGGCGAAGGGAACTTTCTGTTCCTCCGTGCATCCCAAGACATCGAATATCTTGGTAATTTGCTTGACCCATGTTTCCGCCATGATCGGATCGGGCTTTCCCTTAAATTCTGGTGGTCCCAACTCTTTGAACTGCTTGGCTGTGACAAGCCGAGCGTTGCTATCATTTCCACCCGTATTCTATACACAAGTCTCCCTCGTCTGGTTTTGCATGAACTGCAAAAAGCTCCTAAACATCCCATCGTTCATCGTCTGCTCAGTGGCGTTGTTCACAGGAGGAACATTGCCAGCCTGTTGCACATTTTCTTCGTTGGTAAGTACAGGCATCTCCACGGTCTCATTTACTCCACTGTTAATATTCTCAATCGACATTCTCAAATACTGTCATAAAACAAGGGTTAATTAAACAAATTAATAAATTACATAATACCCCTATATTATGACCGACCACCAAATAAGCTTAGGTAGGACACACTAGAGAAGGATTTACTCGTCTCTCCCCTCCTAGTTCTATTCCCCGATCTCCGCCAGAGATCATATCCCTAAGCTCTGATACCAACTGTGACAACCCCAAAATAGGTCCATTCCACCCAACCCATTCTGAGTTGTCAAATACATGGTACAGAAACAACTACAACTTTTACAACCCATAAGCTGTGAGTTTGAATACAAACATTGTCATCTAGACAATATCCACATGCAAATAAATCCCCATCATAATTATTGATACATAATTTTACAAAAAAAATGGTGAGGACTACTAAACAACTCTCTCTAGAACCTTCATTCCATACCCCGACTAGTACTCGCTACATTCTCGCCTCCTGAGAAAAAATGGAACAACAAGGAAAAGGGTGAGCTCAACTAGCCCAGTAAAGAATATTATGACTAAGATAATATACAACAAATTATCGTTAGTCTTCAACAGGGAAAAATCTGATAGAATACAATAGACAACAAGTTTTAGATCAACAACTGCAGCGGAAACAACAACTCATTAGAAGAGTTAAGTAGAGAATAAAATCTACTAACATCTATAAATTTAAAAGTCCATCATCAATATTTTATCCCTGTAACATCAATCAATATATATCTCAAATCAAATCAAATATTCATCTTTGCACTACAGGCCAAAGATATTCATCAGTCGGTCATGTTCATCTAAACACCTGTTCATCTTTGCACTACAGGCCAAAGATATTCATCAATTGTTCATGTTCATCTCAACACCTGTACATCTTTGCGTTACGAGCCAAAGATATTCATAATAAAATCAACCATCTTTGCACTACAGGCCAAAGATATTCATTAACACCATCATTTAGGACTGAGGATGATGAAAAATATTTTAAAGGAAACGAATCCAATGAAACAAAATAATAAGTATTAAGGATTCGTACTTTAAACAATCCGAGTTCAAAAATACTTCATAAATAATCATACTGAAGTAAAATTCAAGAATGATCAAAACATAGATCCAATCAAAGATAGTATCCAGAATAGATATTTTGGACAAAAAGAAGAAATTTCATTTTTTTGATGAATAGTGTCGTATTCGTGAATAGTGTCGTATACGTGAATAGTGCCGTATACGTGAATAGTAACTCCGACACCGAAAGATAGAAATTTTACAAAAAAACATCTTCACGCTTCGTGAATAGTACTCGTGAATAGTAACTCGTGAATAGTAACTTATGACTAGTAACTCGTGAATAGTAACTCATGAATAGTAACTCGTGAATAGTAACTCATGAATAGTAACCCCGACATGAAAAAGTTCCAAATTTGATAAAAAGTTTCAACCAATATTTCAGCATCATGATATTGAAGAAATAATATCATTTGAGAAGAAAATAACATCCTTTACCTCGAAAGACAGTACTTCTAGTTGAAACACCGGATATAGGCTATGACTTGAACTTGCACCGTATAGCAATACTCAAAGTATATTCAAAACACTCACAAGAATACGCTCGATAATATATAGAGAGAAAACTTCAGT
Organism: Panax japonicus; assembly: GCA_020205505.1. Lineage (NCBI taxonomy): Eukaryota > Viridiplantae > Streptophyta > Magnoliopsida > Apiales > Araliaceae > Panax > Panax japonicus. Next base: position 5,946,921 of record CM035101.1, read on the forward strand.
TTCTGGTGTGATTTTCAATTCTAACCTAAGCACCTATTTATAGGAAATTGCTTAGAACACCAAAGCAGAAAATTTAATAAAATATTATATATTTTTTAAAAATTCTACGCCCATTCTTCAAATCTGATTTCAGTTCATTAAACACATTCAAATCACATGCTCCCTTCTAGAAGAAGTAAAAAAAACGTTTTTCTAATTAAAAATATTTTAAACTTCCAAAAATCAATTATTTCGGAGCTTCAGAACTTCAATAATTCATAATAAATAGCCCTTTTATCAGAAAATTCGAATCTTGCGAGTTTTTATAGGAAATTCAATTCTCTACTACTTTGCAGAAGAAAGTTTTTCCAAATTCCAAACAGAAGTTGACCAAAATCGACAAACGGATGATTTTACAGGCTATAATCAAATTTCAGTCAATAATTGTGTCCACCAACACACAAAATATGTGTTAAACATTTAATGCCACAAAAATACTCTTCCTCCTCATATACTCATAAATCCCACATTCATTATAAAAATATCACCGTTAATATATTATTAAAATAATATATTTAAATGAATTATTTTATCAGAAAAAAATAAAATATTAATTTTCAACAATTGTCACATTAAAAATTTTCTCCATCTATATCCACATAAAATTAATATTTTCCTCATCATATAAATCAATAATTTAATTATTCACAAATAATATTACAGAATCACAATATTAGCAACCAGACCGTTCCCAGGAAAGAGGGGGCTTTCCAATAAGAATTTCTCCTTACTGGCGCGCAATTAGGTGACCAAACCTCTCCTTAGATAGAACTTTCTAGACATTGCCAATAATGTTATCAAATAATATTATTCAGATAATATGAATTATTGCTTCGATAATGAAAAATACTGTGTAGTGACAATTATTGAAACAACAGTAATATCAATGCAGCAATTATTGAATCAATAACATAAAATACTGAACAGTAATTACTGTAACAATTATTGAGTAGTGCCTTCTTACGTAAGAATCAATAATTGGTGCAATACCGTGTGCTACTGTGCAACAACGCGTATTACTGTGTTATAACCACCGGGTATTCCAACAGTATTAACGGTAACAGCTACGCCGTTATTTATAAACAACTTATACTTGTCGTTTTCTTCATCCAATCGCTTTCCGTTATGGGGCCCACAAAAGACTGCGCCATCGTACGAATATTCCCCGACAGCAAGAATATTCCACGACCAAACGAATATTCCCCGACAACAATGAATATTTTATAACCACCTGTTTATTCGAAATATTTGCGCATTTTACCCATAACTAACCACATTAATCAAATCAACCCTTACTATTTCAAAATAATAAATAAAGGAAAATAAATTTCATTTATTAATAATTTGGGGTCTTACAGTAGTTAAACTTGATGTTTATTATATTTTATCAGTTTAACACCGTTGAAGGCTAATGATAATTTATTATGCATTATCTTAGTCATAATATTTCTTACTGGGCTAGTTGAGCTCACCCTTTCTTTCACTGTTCTCTTCAGGAAATGAGAACGTAGCTGGGACTAGTCGGGGAACAGAGTGATGATCCTAGATGGTGCATTAGTTGTCCTCACTATTCTGTGAAATAGTGTAATAATAAATTTAATGAGGACTCCATTGAGTGTGGATATTGTCTAGATGACAATATTTGTATTAAAACTCACAGCCTATGTTTTGTCGTATTTTACACGACTGTTGTATAATTAAGTTGTATTTGTATTCAGTACCTTTTAATTTGGTGACCCAAGATGGGTGATGTATACCTATTTTGGGGGCGTCACAGTAAGTATTGCTTCTATAATTCCTGAAATGATTAGAAATTTCTTAAGTTTTGCGCTTCATCGAATATCATTTCACTGGAATATTGGTCTGAACATTCTTATTAAATTTTAATCTTTTCATGCTGGGGTACTATTTATGGGTACTATTCATACGGTACTATTCATAAGATACTATTCATACGGTACTATTTATGAGTACTGTATACAACAAAATTTAATTTTATTTTATGTCCAAATTTTTTTGATACATGGATATTATTCTTGAATTTTACTTCACAAATAGTTTTCATGTTGATAATTTGGACATTTTTGAACTCTGGATAAATTGAATTATAAATATCTAATATTTATCTTTGGTCTCACTTGATTGATTCTTTATATCATTGCTATCATCATCATGTTTATATTGTGCTGAAAGTCATTTTTGGCCCATTATGCATAGATGGACTGTTGATTGGTGTGATTATGACCAAGAATTGTGTATTGGTTTAATCATGACCTGTAATATTACAAACAAATGATGTGGTAAAAGTCCTCTTTGACTCGTAGTGCATAGATGGACAGTTGTTTGTCATGATCATGACAACTGGTGATACATACGAATATTCGTGTCCCGTAGTGCATGGATAATTTGTTGATCTGAAATGATTACTGATTCGTATTACAAGGAGAAAATATGATGGAATTTTAAATCATAGAAGATAGTAGACTTCGCGCTCTACTTGACTCTTCTAATGGATTGTTTATTCCGCTGCAGTTGTTGATCTAAAACTTGTTGTCTATTGTATTCTATCAGATTTTTCCCCGTTGAGGACTAATGATAATTTTTTTTACATTATTTTAGTCATAATATTCTTTATTGGACTAGTTGAGCTCACCCCTTTCTTTCATTGTTCTTCTTAGGAGACGAGAATATAGCTGTGACTAGTCAGGGAGTGGAGTAATGGTCCAAGATGGTTCTTATATTAGTCCTCACTATTTTGTAAAATAGTGTGACAATAATTGTAATGATGAATTTATTTACGTTTGGATATTGTCTACAAGACAATATTTGTATTAAAACTCATATCTTATGTGTTGTCGTATTTTGCACAACAATTGTATAAATGAAGTTGTATTTGAATTTTGTACCATGTATTTGACGACTCAGAATGGGTTGTGTAGACCTATTTTGGGGGCATCACACCTACATTCCTACAAACCTCTCACCAACTCATGATGATCCTAACAAAGTAGCAGTCAAACAAAGAATAGAGTGGACATACAATGAGAAGAAGCCGGTGCCCCTAAATAAAAGTGTGACGCCCCCAAAATAGGTATACAATACCCATTCTGAGTCGCCAAATACATGGTACAGAAAGCAAACTACAACTTCAATAATACAATTGTCGTGCAAAAAAAGAAAAGGGTGAGTTCAACTAGCCCAATAAAGAATATTATGACTAAGATAATATACAACAAATTATCATTAGTCTTCAACAGGGAAAAATCTGATAAAATATAATAGACAACAAGTTTTAGATCAACAACTGCAGCGGAAACAACAATCCATTAGAAGAGTCAAGTAGAGAAAGAATTCCACTATCTTCTAAGATTTAGAAGTCAATCATCAATATTTTATCCCTGTAACAACAATCAATATACATCTTTAATCAATATTCATCTTTACACTACAGGTCAAAGATATTCATTTGTATCACCAGTTGGTCATGTTCATCTCAACACATGTTCATCTTTGCACTACGGGCCAAAGATATTCATCAGTTAATCATTCATTTTTGCACTACAGGCCAAAGATATTCAGTAATATCATCATTTAGGACTGAGGATGATGAAAAATATTTTAAACAAAATGAATCCAGTGAGACAGAAGGACAAATAGTAAGGATTCATATAACAGTTTATCCAAGATCAATAATACTCCATAATAACCAATTTTGATGCAAAATTCAAGAATAAAGATCAAAATATGGATACAATCAAGGATAGTAACCATAATAGACATCTTGGACAAAAAGAAGAAAATTTCATTTTTCGGTGAATAGTGCCGTATTTGTGAATAGTGCTGTATACGTGAATAGTAACACCGACACAAAAAGTTCCAAATTTGATAAAAGATTCATACCAACATTTTGGTATAATGATATTGAAGAAAATATCATTTTAAGAAGAATATAACACCCCTTACCTCAAAATAACCGTACTTCTGACTGAATTTCGGATATAGTGCTGACAGAAACTTGCACTGAATAGGAACTCGCAAAGTATCAAAATACTCACAAAAATACGCTCAATAATCTAGAGAGAAAATGCTACGCATGCAAAATTCTGGTGTGATTTTCAATTCTAACCTAAGCGTCTATTTATAGGAAAATGCTAGAACGTCATAGGAGACTAAAATAATAAAATATATTATTTATAACCAATTCTTCTATGCATGCAATATTAGACCAAGACCAGCCACTACCTTGGAAAAATTTTCAGCAGCCCATGTGTATTCAACACAAGTGGGTCCCACCCATAATTTAATAAAAATCATTTTATTTTCCGAAACTTCAACAATTCATAAAAAATAGCCCCGTTATCAGAAAAATATGAATTTTATGTCCATTCCGCCTGAAATCGAATTCTCTACAACTTTGTAGCTTTAAGTTTTTCCAAATTCCAAACATAAAATATCCGAAATTTACAAACGGATGATTTTTAATACCTCTTCACCGACAAAATACTGATAAAACACCTCAGCATTAATTCCTTTATTTTTATCCACATAAAAATAAATATATCCATCATTTATATCCACATAAAATAAATATTTCCTCATCATAAAGATCAATAATTAATTATTCACAAATAATATTATAGAATCACAATTATGACAACTAGGTAATTCCCAGGAAAGAGGGGGCTTTCCAATAAGAATTTCTCCTTACTGGCGCGCAATTAGGTGACCAAACCTCTCCTTGACAGAACTTTCTAGACATTGCCAATAATACTATCTAATAATATTATTCAAATAATATGAATTATTAATCTGTTAATAGGAAATACTGTGCGGTGATAATTATTGATACAACAATAATATAAAATATCAACTCAGCAATTATTGAATTAATAAAATAAAATATTGAACAGTGCCTTCTTACGTAAGAATCAATTATTCAAAAATAATGTGCATCCACGCGTATTACTGTATTTTAACCACCGGGTATTCCAACAGTGTTAACGGTAACAACTACACCATTATTTATAAAAACTCAAACTTGTCGTTTTCTTCATCCGACAGTAATTCTGTTATGGGGCCCACAAATTACTGCTTCATCGTACGAATATTCCCCGACAACAAGAATATTCCACGACCAAACGAATATTCCCCGACAACAATGTTTATTTTATAACCACTTGCTTATTTTGCAAAATTTGTACATTTCACCCATAACCAAAATATTATATCAATTTAATACCTTATTATTCACAATAATAATTAGAGGAAATTCGATTTTATTTATAATAAGTTGGGGTCTTACAAAAAGAGCTAAGAACATTTTGTCCATGGCTCTTGAAGACGAACTTTTCAAAAATATTGTCAACTTCAAGACAATACAAGAAGTCCGGGAAGCTCTGCTCGCGATGGATGAAAGAACTGAAGAAGTCGGGGAGAGCAAAAAATCTCTGCTCACCCAACAATATTAGATGTTTTCTCATGTTCCTGGTGAAGATATAACTACAACATATGAGAGGTTCAACAATTTGCTCAACTCACTGAAAACATTTGGAAAAGTCTATCCCAACAAGGAACTCAACATTAAATTCATGAGAGCTCTTCCAATAAAGTGGGATGCAAAGACCACTACAATTAGAGAGTCAAAGAATATGCATGAAATGACAATGCAAAAGCTCTATGGTAATCTTCTAACATATGAGCTTGAGTTGAATCAAATAGCAGAAACAACCTCAGAAACGAGAAGAAAAGATAAATGTGTAGCTCTCAAAGTTGCAAAAACATCCTCAAAGGCTCATGTAGATGATAAGTTTGTAGCCCTACTAGCAAAGAAGCTAAAGAAGTTCATGACAAATGACAAAAACAACAACAATAACAAGAGAAAGTCTCTTCTAAAGATTTGTGCTACAATTGCAAAAAGTCAAGTCATTATATAGTTGAACGCTCCAAGCCATTGAGAGGGGAGCTCAAAAAGGACAAAAAGAAGAAGTTCTTCAAAAAACATCAAAAAGGCTTCAAGAAGTTTCAAAGGAATAACAAAGGCTTTGTAGCTGAGATCTCTTGGAGTGATAGTGAAAATGACTCAGATTCTGAGTCAATTGATGATGAAGGATCTCAGATAGCCAAACTATGTCTCATGTCAATGGAAACTCCTACAAATAAAACTACTGATCATCAAGAGATTCATATTAGTGAGGTATTTGACTTCAACTCTCCAGATAATGATGTTTCTAACTTAAGAATTGCTTTATTTGATATTACATCTAAATTGCATAAATACATGAAGTGGTTCAATATTCTATCAATGAATTATTTTCTTTTTAAAAAGGAAAAAGAAAAAGTACAACTTGAGTAGGAAATAACTCAAGGAAATGTTAACTCTCTTTCCAAGTTTGAAGCTGAGAATGAAAAATTAAGAAAAATCGTTGAGTAATCTGTACAATGATATTAGGATTTGAGAACTTGTCGTCATATTGTAGTGTGGATACAATGCTAGAGACTAACAACAACAGTGATTCTAGTTCCCATATAAGCATTGTATTTGTTAAATATACAAAGGTTGTAGAGTTGATTATTGCAACTATGGTTGAAAAGTTTTATCATCTACCATATGTTCTAAATCTCTGATTTATTACCTATGAAGGCTATTGATGATGTAAATTATCTTTAGGCCTGATATTCTTTACTGGGCTAGTTATGCTCACCCTTTTTGCTTCATAATTCCTTTCAGGTAATAAGAGTGTTGTCGGGTCGAGCGAAGATAACAGGGGAATAGAACGGTGGTCTATAGCTGTTGAGGTTCTCCCTAAATAGTATGAAAATAATTTTGTTGAGAACTTTAGATAAATGTGTCGTATTGTATACGTCATTTGATATTTAATTTTGGTGAACCGAATAGGGTGAGGTGAACCTAACTTTGGAAGGGTGTTTTGCCGCTATTATACAAGATGTCTAATGAAATACAACCTCATGTTATCATAAGACAGGGTTGTTGATCATATTATGATCCATGAGAACAATTGATCACACATTAACCTAAAATTTAACAAGGCAAAATCAAAATTGTCTTTAAACATCTGTTAACCCTCACTCTACGAACTAACTAGGCAAGAAATGTAATATAAATATAAATAAATAAAATATTAAATCATAAACAATCTCTATATCCAACCTCTACTCAAATCATAAGCCATTATAAACTTAGGGGTGTTTGATAAAAACTGAATGAATCTGAATCTGAATGAGCTGAATCTGAATGAAAAAAATTGTTTGATAATTGATATGTCTGAAACATCTGAATAACATATTTTTATTATTTTACCCCTCTAAAAAAACTCAGCATTGTTGTAAATTAATTTTATATTAGTTAATATAATAGTTAATATTAAATAAAAAAAACTTCATTTAGCCCTCATTCAACCAAAAAAATGACACTAAACAATTTAGCCCAAATCGGCTGAATGACTGACAGATTCAGCCATTCAAATAATATTTTTTTTCAAAACAAACTTACTGAATGGCTCACTGATTCAGCCATTCAGCCATGATCAACAATTCAGTCTTAAACAAAGAGCCCCTTAGTCTAACAAAACAACATAAACGATCTAGACAAATGTCTTAAACTTCAAATCCGTAAAATTACACGTAAATATTTTTTGTCACAACACCACCACAATCCACCGTAGTCGTAGCCATAGCCTTACGTCACAAACCTCGACCCAAAAGGAGAAAGAAATAGGATGAGAAAAATTCATTCAAACCCATTTCAATCTCCAAGCCAAAATCTCTTCCCTTTTCGCATCTCACCCAATTATTATAAAAATACCCACCCAAATCTGATCTCTCTCAAACCTCTCTCTATTCTAATCAAAGAATACATACCCAATAAAATCGCCTCTATTTGTTCGTAAACAAAAATAGTGTCAAAAGTAGGTGCGAAAGGGGGTGAATTGCAATACTTATTGATGAAAAATCGGTGGGTCTACCATATGAGTAGGATTCTTTGCGGTGGGAGTTTCAAGAGGCACAATTCAAAGCCTCCAGGGTTCTATCTCGTATCTGGGCATGACCGATGGAGATATCATGTTTTGCTGACCGATCAAATGTCGATTATTAGTTAAATTAGGGAATTGATGTCGTCAAGTGCACAATCTAATTTGTAATTATATTGTGGAAAAAGGAGACTAAGGGAGTGTTTGATAAAAATTTAATGAATCTGAATCCGAATCTAAATGAGCTGAATCTGAATAAAAAAAGTTATTTGATAATTAACATGTCTGAAACATCTGAATGACAAAATTTTATTATTTTACGTCTCTGAAAAAATTCAAAGTTGTTGTAAATTTATTTAATATTACTTAATATAATAGTTACTATTTTTATTTTATTTTTTACTTTATTTAGCTGCTCATTCAGCCATTTAGTCAAAAAAAAATCTGACTTAGCCATTCAGCTCAATCATCTAACCGATCCAGTCATTCAGACGATTTATTTCCAAAACAAATGCTCTTAAAGATTGACCGATTCAACCATTCAGATGTATTCATTCATAAACAAACAACTCCTAACTGAAAAGAAGGGAAAAAGGGTTTTCCTAATTAGAAAATGTTTTTGTATTTATGTTTGTATTTTTTTCTTTTTATTTTAATTTAAAAAATCTATCTTGTAGTTACACGTATTAGTATTTGTTTGATTTAAAAACTTGTTTTATGTTTAAGATTTAATTAAATGTTTTAGTATATGTTTTATGAAAATTTACTCATTTCTCATCAAAAATAAATTTTTCTAAATTTTTATTTTTAAAAATAATAATTTATTTTCTAAGGTATTTTTTAATTTTAATTAATGTTTTCTTATCTCTTTTTTTTCAGTTTGTTTGTTTGTATTTAATTTTTTTTTTATTGTATTTTAATTTTTAATATGATAATACTCATATTGGTAAAGACAAATTTGCCTTTTAAAAAATGGGTCGGGGGTCTTACTTGGGTCAGATTTAGGTGAAATTTGGCAAAATGTTAACTGAATTAACACAAAGTACCACTTTATAGATCCAATTGACGAAAAATTAACTTTAAGGACGACTTTAAAAGTAGGTGACAATTTGGAGGGACAAAAGTGTCATTCAACAACCCACCCTGCTGCTAAATCATTTGAAAAGAACCTTAAAGAAACTTAGCAGCGACTCAAAACAAACTACTTCTCATAGTGATTAGTCAAATTTAAGTGATATTTTGTAAACTAAGTTTGTGCGACTTGAATCATTGTGTAAAAGTTCTTTGTGAATTGTAATCTTGTTGATTACTCTCCTTAGTGGAATATCCTTACTCTAGGAGTAGAAGAGAGGATTAAAGACTTTTATGATCTGAATCTCTTAAAATCCTTTGTGTTCTTTAAATTCTGCATTTCAGCTTCTATCACTCTACGTTTTATATTTGTGTCTTATTTCTACATTATCTCATTAAATTTAGAAATGTGAATTTCCTTATAATCTTTGAAGGATTTTTTTTGTTAAACATTTCGTTGTGCTAATCCAATTAATTAAATTGATTAACTGATTTGGTAATACATCTTTAAAAGGAAAATTTTAAAAATTTATTCAACCCCCCTCCTATATCTTTTTTGTGCTTATCTGGGAATAATAAGTAATCCTTTTCTTGATGTGAATTAAACTACTGAACGAAATGAAGGCAAGATCAGAAAAAACGAGCGAAAGAATAAAACGAGCTTGAGGGTGGCCCTTAGGGTTCGTCCCTTTTCCTAGGGTTCAGTGCCCTAAGGGGCACACTCCTTTACGAGCTTCAAAGAAATCTCACTGGTCAAACTTTTGTTAAATGCAACAAAAATTCAAAGAGATTAAAGTCAATAAAAGAGGTGAGAAATACATGGATATTTATGATGATCTCTCTCAAGTCCTTCATGTCACGAAAAGCTACTCAAAGGCCTGAAAATCGTGACAAAATGACGAGAAATGAGCAAAATAAACAAGAAAATATAAAGAAAGTCAAAAGAGGCACGAACCTATGGTTTTACCCTAGGGCTCCGGCGACGTTTTTTCCTGAGAAGTTTCTCCGATTAATCTTTAGATCAGACCACAAAGATGGAGCGGAAGGAAAATGAGATTTGATTAATGGAACAATGATTAAATTTGAATATTGAAAGGGCCTTCGTAAGTTCCTGGCAAAATACTTAGGGAGGTAACTTCAAGAGGTTAATGGTTGACGGAGTAGGATTTACGATTAGAAGAATGTGACAACTTAGATATCACTTTTGGCAAGAGGGGAATGTTTGGTTTTGACCTAAAATCACATGTCAGACACGTGAACCAGTCATGTCCCAGACACATGACCACTTATCAGATAGGCCACCTCTCTAAATAGTCCCCTCATTTCAGAAGAAGCGACTTTTTGATTCTCTAATATTCCAAAACACACAAGAAGGTTCTCTAGAGTTCTGCCATGTGTTGACTTGGTAATCGCTTACCCGTTCATTTCCCCTCTACAATCCCTAGATCATTTCATGTACTATTTGTGGATTTCTCTCCTCCTCAGCCAATTCGAAACCCTAATCGAGCGAGGTACGATTTCCTTGCCTACATTTTCTAGTGACTCTACTAGGGAGGTGTAAGATTTGTGAAGAGTATGCATACAACTAGCTAGAAGTGGGATAACAACTAGGATTTAAGCTGAAATTCACAAAATTTGAATCTAAAGATATTTCACTAACTTTTTCCCCACCAAATACTAGATCTGAAGTTGATTAAAGTTAGCAAAGACCAGATCTGAATATATTTCACTAATTAATGTCATCAAGGATTAGACATGAGAAGAATTCACCGGTAAATGGCATTAAAGACTAGAGCTATAGAGGTCTCACCGATAAAACTTATCGAAACAAGAACTGAAAAAAAAATCACAGATTGAAACAACGAGAGTTAAAAGTCCACTGATTACATCAACCAAACAAAAATTTCGAGGAAGTATTTCAAGAAGTTTTCTTTACTTTTTGATTTCTTAAATTAAAGAAAACTTGGGGCATGACTGACTCCATAACTTATACTTTTTAAACCAATGGAAGTACACTATACGATTTCTTTTAATTTCTTGAGGATTTTATTTATGTGAAAAATAAAGTATTTGCATTATCAAGATATGAAAGTATTAAAAATAAAATAAAAATAAAAATAATAATCAATTAGGTTAATACATTCCTAAAACCAACTTAGGATTTTTAACTATGCAAGATTCGATATGATTAATGTTTTCTTTATGCATGGACCATCAATATTTGAGTAAAGAATATTGATACATTTAGCATGTGATTTGAACCTAACTTGATATTTAGTTCATTGGGTATGCATCCAAATAAAAGATTGTTTTGCACCATGTGTACATGATACTCGAGTCCTACATTGAACAATTATACACATTGTACTTGTATTATGTATATTACATATTTTTGGCCTCCTTCACAACATTCATGAACAAACTCTAACTTAGCTTGTATAAGGAAACATGATTACACTAATTCTACAAGGAAACCAATCTTTCATAAGGAAGCATGGCTACATTGATTCGACAAGGAAAAGAAAGAAAATCTTTGTAGAATGAAAGAAAATCTTAATCTTCCAAAGTATTTTTTTTATTTCTTTGTCCAAATGCATATTTGAAAAGAAAAGGAATATGGGACATGTGTAGCTGAAATCAAAAGTTTTTAAAAGGAGGTCAGCTAGATATCGGCTAAAATACTCAAAACTTGTGTACTTGAGCATAGGGTCGGCTGAGCTTTCCTTGACCCGAACCCTCCTTAAACTCTGTTGCAGAATAGTATTACTATTATGCTACATTATGAGCATATGTCATTTTTCAAAGGCTTAAATATAAATTAGTACCCTAAACTATATGTCATATTCCACTTCGATGATTCACTTTTTAATTTTGTCAATTAGATGATTAAATTTTCAATTTTTTCCAATTGTACAAATTGAACATGTCACGTCAGCAATTGTTGACGTGACTAATTTTGTAGGGCCTTAATAAGTTGATGTGGCATAAAAAATAATTTTTTAATTATTAAATAAACAAATATAATTATGGGTGGGGCAAAATAGTCAAAACTAAATTAACATTTTGAAATTAAAATAAAACAAACTTATATATCAGTACCCTTCGTCCCTTCCATTACAATCGATCGATCAATACAAAAGCCCCAAATCGCTCGACAAACCCTAGCTCAACCGAAGCGAAGAATTTCTGAGAATCAACCATTCCGGCGAGATAATCGGTTCAACAATGAAGTAAGTATGTGATTTAGCTCTTCTCTGCTACCCTTATTCTCTAGGTACTGTAAATCCCTTTCTGTGGCGGCTTGAGCCCATCCGGCTTGATAAGCTTTGTCGTGTGGGGTTAGCTATTGAGATTCGCCGGCATCCATGGTGCTATTTCGGATCTGGGCAGGCTAGAGTTGGATGATTTTTTTCTGTGCTGATTTCATGCGTTTTTATTGCTTTATCCCTTAATCAGTTATGGGTGTTTTTGTTTGGTCTCTCTTTGGTTTCGTTTGTCGAACTGCTGTCGGTTTTTATGGGTGAACTGTTTTCGTTGTCGGTCAGCTGCGTGTTCGCATGCTCTCCCTTGTACATTACAGCTGGCTCCTGAGTTCGACGCACTGCTCTAGTTTGGGTAAACCTCACGTGGGTTGTGTAGTTACTGATGTGCTCTGGTTTGGGTTTGGTGAAATTCTGAAATTGCATCAGAAAATTGATTATTTTCGAGATGTAATGAAATCAAGTGGGAGAGACTGGCCAATGAAGAAGGGATATCACCGGTAAAATTGTTCTCAGAAAGCCATATTTTTCTCAAGGACGTCATTTTCGAAAAGAAAATGGATGGGATTTCACCAGAAAACTGATTGGTTTTGTAAAGAGCAGATCTGTGACCTTTTGATTTGTGAACAGGAGATTGAGAGAATGTGAGATTGGGTTTGTAAAAGAGCAGACTTGTGACCTTTTGATTTGTGAATAGGAGAGTGTGAGATTGTTTCTTAATGTTTTTAATCTGTTTGTTTTATTTTAATTAGAAATGTTAAATTAAGTTTTGACCATTTTACCCTTTATTTAAATAGATTTATTTATTTAATGATTAAAAATAGTTTTTTGTCACATAAGCTTTTTAAGGCCCCACATAATTAGCCACGTCAGCAATTTCTGACGTGGCATGTTCAATTTGGTGTAATTGAAAAAAATTAATAGTTTAATCATCTAATTGACAAAATTGAAAGGTGGATCACCGAAATGGAATATGGTCTATAGTTTAGGGTATTAATTCATATTTAAGCCTTTTTCAAATTGATATATATTTCCATATATACATCACTCTGAGTGATACATGTGACTAATTCATTTCTAGGCCATTACAAAATGCCAACACTTGGTACAACATGGATATACCCACATAATTTGATATTTATTATGTCATGATGTTTAACAATACACTAAAAATTGTGTATTTTATCTTTTTCAGTATAACGCGTGAGTTTGTCAAGATTAAAAATAGAAATTCACTTGGAATCAAGCTAGATGCCATAAATATATTGGGAACTCATCAAGCATAGTCGAGAATCCCTAAGTGGCACACTGGATCACCACATGGATGAGCTCCTCTAGTTAGAGCAGCTCAATATACATGAGAGTCTAAGATCTAAAGAGGATTGAACCTTTCCAAACGAAAAGACATAATGGATCATGATTACTACCAAGGAAGTGTTGAGATCAAATTTAGGGCCCAAAGACTTTACAACGACTTGATACCTAGAAAAAAGCTTTTGAATACCTAGAGGAATCTGAGAATGAAAAAAATCAACTTAGTTGTGTACTCCTAAACAACCAAGTGATTCAAAACACCTGAGATGGGATGCTAGCTTTGAAAAGAAGGCAACTGTCTGGAAAGATTGGAGATCCTATCAAGACATTTAACCCACTCGAATGACTGCCACCAAAAAGAGGATACCCACTCTTCTTCACTTGTTCAGACCATAAGCTCGATCAATCAAGAGTTATGTTGCATGAAGAATAAGAGATTACTCTCATTTTTTCTCCCTACCTATTTTTATTGTATGCCTATATACATATTTTGATATATAAATGTCAGAATATATTAACAGGTCTCATTTTGTTATTGGTTACCTGTCATTTATGGAGAAAATATTTTCGATAGATCATCATCGGGGTAGACGAACGATTCTGATGGAGCCTTTTCAAGTGGCCTCCTTCCAAGTGGATGATTTGTACGAAGATAGATATACTGCCTTGGTGATTGCAATTGGGCTAAGTCCAATAGGCTTGGGTCATTATCTTGCTAACTAAGCCACTATGTAGTTACCATTTCTAATACTAACACTTGCATGATATTTACTTTTTTGAATAGAATCTAATTATACAATTCCTATTAGGAGTTGTAGCCCTATTGAGATGGTGTAGATACTTTATAAATACAAGGTACATGTGGTGAAAAACACACACAATATTATTATATTTGCTAAAAATTCTAATGCCTCCATGGTTAATCGTTTTATTCTCCCAAACCTTGTATTGATTCTCACACCGGAGGCTTCCCCCCTAGCGGCAACTATCGTCGAGTCATCGATGTGTTTATTTTTGCAGATTTATTCGACTTTCAGATCTGATGTACTCAAAGGGTCAGATAAGAGAAAGTTAAAAAAAGAGTAGAGAATTATGATATAATATAATGATATTATGTTAAAATATTGAGATTGTATTATTATTTGTAATAGTGTAGTGAGGTTGAGAGAACCTGGGAAGAAGGTAGAAGACATTTATAATTATTGTATGTCTTTTAAATTATGTTATTAGATAGATGTTGTGGATGAGATGAATAGTGAACACCAAATCTGTTGTAGCAAATACACTAATTTGGGGGTGTCACATATACGTTATTAGTTAAATAATATATTTAGAAGAAATAATTTTCTTATAAAAATATGCTACATAATATTAATCTTTTATTTTTATAGTTAACATATTAGTATAGTATAAAAAAGATACAAAAAATACATGACTAATTTTATTATTAAAAAAATCGCGGTTCACATGGGATCATGAGTTAGTTCAAATAATTGGCATTGATTTTAAAACTAATACTTTCCCAGCCCAAATTTAATCTTTAAGTGTACTTTCTTTTTGTGCTTTTTTTTTTGGTAAAATAAGTTATTTATTTCAAAATTAAGTGTTGTATGGTACCACACATAATGTTATTTGATATAACATTTTTTATAAAAGAATTCATTATTTTGATTAAAACATTTTTGGGTAATATAAGTTCTATTTTTTAATTTTATTGAGACTTATAAGTCATAACCTTGTTGCACAACGAAAGACTAAAAAGAGAATAAAAATAATCACATGAATTGAATTTATATAACTTTTCAATCACCATTTACAAAGTTGGATAATTTAATTAAGCACAATATTTTGATAAAATCTGAATAATGAGAGTTAACCCTAAAAACACACGAAATCATCTTTTAAATACTAAATAATAAGTTGGAAACCCTAATTACGAAAGGAATAGTAAAATTATGAAAAAACTAAATAATTCCAAAAAACTAGTAAAAATTTTGGAGGGCCCAAACACATCTTTCTCGCTGTCTTTTGGGCTTAAAATCATGCTCGTTATGGCCAAAGCAAATTTTTTTTATAGATCTCATCGTTAGCTTCGATTTGATATATTATGGGTTATGTAACTCTAAACAGATTAAAAGTTATGATAAAAACAGTGTCAACCCCTCTTAGGCTTGGGTTTTCTTCATTTCCTTCCTTTGTGCAATGTGTCACTTGTACACATTGATCCACAGAGGTGAAAGAGTCAAAACCAAAATAATGTTGGGAATATCCAGCCCATATATTCTCATCTGACAAAATATCTTGACTCAAAAGGTTAACCTATTAGGTCTTTGGTCCATTACATCATATATGTTCTCAAGCTTTCCTCATGTGTTCCGATATAAGACTTTACTATCACGCGATATACCTCAAAAATCTTTCCCTTAATTAACGTGTAATCTTTCCATCCACATCGGTACCAAGATCGCCCTTGAACTTTAATCATACTCTTCTGAGCATATAACCTATCACTTCTTCTAGTTGACGAGCGACCCTCTTCATTTATCTCTTATTTGATCCACCAATAGCCTCTGTCAACCCCATCAAGTCTCCTCTATTTGACAATCTTATCTTTCAATATCTCTTATTTGATCCACCAAGAACCTCCCCAAGGAATGCCCACCAATTGCTCAAAGAGTAAGTAATTCACTCAACATCTATAACTCATTGAGCCTAACCTGTGAAGCCCCCAAAACATGTATACATCACCCATCTTGAGTCGCTAGATACATGGTACAAAATTCAAATACAACTTAATTATACAACTGTCGTGTAAAGTACAAAAAATATAAGTTGGGAGTTTCAACACGAATATTATCTTCTAGACAATATCCAAACTCAAATTTAATATTATTACATTTATTTTCACACTACTTCACAAAATAGTGAGGATTACTAATGCAAACATCTGGACCATCACTCCGTTCCCTGACTAGTTCCAGCTATATTCTCATTTCCTGAAGAGAACAATGAAAACAAAAGGACGAGCTCAACTAGCCCAGTAAGAAATATTATGACTAAGATAATGCAGAATAAATTATCCTTAGCCTTTAACAGTATAACAACTGATAGAATATAATAGATAACAAGTTTTAGATTAACAACTGCAGCGGAATAAGCAATCCATTAGAAGAGTCAAGTAGAACATGATATCTACTATCTTCTATGATTTAAAAAGTTTATCATCAATTTTATCGCTGAGACTCAGCTTAATAAATAATCCACATCATCAAATCATCCCTGCACCACGGGCCAATGATATTCTTTAGTATCACGACCACGAATTATCCATGCACTACGAACCAAAGATAATCGTGTTTTCATCAACGGTTCTGATCATGCCATAAAAAAATTCATTTTTTCACCATTGGCCGAAGAGAACCCATGGTCATGATCATACCAAAAACTGTCCATCAATGCACTACGGGCCAATGAGAACTTTTACCACATAATTTGTAACATTACGGTCATGATTATACTGAATAATCCCTGGTCATAATCATACCAAGTCCATCTATGCACTACGGCCAAAGATGACTTTCAACATAATATAAGCATGAGGATGATGACAATTCAATAAAACAAGTTCAAGGATAAATTTTAAAGATTTATAATTTAATTTATCCAGAAATCAATAACGTCCAAATTGTCAACATGATACTGATTTGTGGAGTAAAATTTAAGAATAATATTGTACCAAAAATAATTTGGACCGAAAACAAATAATTTTTTTATAATGAATAGTTCCTCGGGTGAATAGTACTCGAGTGAATAGTATCCCGACACGAAAAGTGTCCCGAATACCCGAGTGAATGATACTAGAGTGAATAGTAATCGGGTGAATAGTAACTCATGAATAGTAACTCGTAAAAAAATACCAATGAAAATGGTATTTCATGATGAGTACAAAAGAAATGATATCTCATACAAGTATAATAGAACATACGAAACTGCAAATGGATTTTTCACCCGCCATGCGGTAATCCACGTGGACAGATCATTTCCACAATTTAATAAAGAATGATTACGAAGGATCATTCACCATGCATGCGGTAATCCACATAGACAGATTATTCCAACCGAATAATAAAGAATGGACCAGGTCATGCGTAATCCGCACACACAGGATATTCCAATAGAATAATAAAGAACGGAACCAGGTCATGTGTAATTCGCATAAACAGGATATTCCAACAGAATAATAAAGAATGGAATAACAAAAGAATTCACTAGGCATTCGATAGACCGCACAGACAGGTAATTCCAACAGAATAATAAAGAATGGAATAACAAAAGAATTTCACAATGTATGTGGTACTTCGCATAGACAGGTTATTCCAACATAATAATAAAGAATTGAATAACAATCCTTATGAGTATTGAAATAAAATAACTCTCTTCATGAATACGAAAGAATAATACCCCTTACCTCAAAAGAAGACTGAATACTGGAAGAGTGAGGTAGAAGACTTCTCTTCTTCTTTCTCTCTATAATTTCTCTCTATAATAATTGCTCTATAGCTTTAGTGAATTGGTGAGAAATGAAGGAAGAATGAGTTTTTATTTATAGGAAAATATGGCTTCGATAATTGCACGTTTTGGGGCTCAAAATATTACAGTATAATACCTTCATCTTTTTCTATATTTTTAATTTAGTCCTGCAAGTATTATCAAACTTGCACCACCTCCCCTAATAGTAAATAATGTGAATTAATAGTCCATTCATGGGACTTAATAGTATAATCGTGTGAAAAAAAACTAATTACAGTATAGTACCTTCATCTATACCTCCATTTTTAATTTAGTCATGCAAGTATTATCAATCTTGCACCCCTCCCCTAATAGTACATGAATGTGAATCAATAGTACACACATATGAACAAATAGTTATAAGCATGTGAAATAATAGCAATTAATTGCTAATTTATCCGATTAATTACCCGATTGGTCAATATAACCTCCAGACATCAATTATTATCGAAATAAATGTCGATTTCCATTAACACTAATATTCCTAACACAATGGAACTATCAATTTCATCTTTAATCAACACGAACTTAATCATCATTAATATTATAACTCACAATATTTAACAACCAGGTCGTTCCCAGGAAAGAGATGGCTTTCCGATAAGGACTTCTCCTTATTGGCTCGTAATTAGGTGACCAAACCTCTCATTGACAGAACTTCTAGACATTGTCAATATTGCAAATAATAATATGAATAACTTTGCCATCTCAATTATTGATTTAATAATATAACATATTATACATATGATACTATGACAATAATTGAATCAATAATATGAGAGATATGATGCAGTAATTAATGTAACAATAATTGAGTATAACTGAGTGACTTTTTACGCAAGCATCAATAATCAATACCGTGTGCTACTATGCAACCACGCATATTACTGTACTTTTACTACCGGGTAGTTCAACAGTTTAACGGTAAAACTTTCGCCGTTATTTTTATAAAAAAATAATTCTGTCATTTTCTAACTACGATAATACTTCCGTTGTGGGGTCCACCAATGATTGTGCTGTCGTATGGATATTCCCCGACAAAAAGAATATTCCCCGACCAAACGAATATTTTAAAACAACTTGCATACTTTGCAAAATTTATAAATATTATCCACAACTATAACATTATATCAAATCCACACCATAATATTTAAAAACAATATTTCGAGAAATTTAAATATTTATTCATAAAATTTGGGGTCTCACAATCTCCCCTCCTTATGAAATTTCTCCCTCGAAATTTACGTACGTACCTGGTATGCCGAAGAGATGAGGATACCTTGACTTCATTTCAGATTCTAACTCTTGTGGTATAACCTTTGAGTGTCGAATATGTCCTTCTTATCCAAGATTTTAACACGTATCTCATCATACGTTAAATCTTCTGCTATCTCATCTAGTTCTAATTCAATAATGTGGTTCGGGTCGTCCACATAATTACGTAACATTGATACGTGAAAAACGTTATGAACACGCGACATACTTGGTGGTAAAATGAGTCAATAGGCCACAGTTCCTACTCGATCAAGGATTTCAAATGGGCCAATTAAATCGAGGGTTGAGATTTCCTCTCTTCGTCGATTCTTGCTTCTTGAATAACGCCCTCTTGAACCTTCTTCTTCACATTCATCAGCTATGAGTATGTAGCTTGAGCGGCTTTAACTTTATCAATTTAAAGTCGATTCAAATCATATATTCGTTATCTTCACGTGGGTCACATAGTTACGTCGCACTCGTAAACGCATACGATCTTCTTCTCAACGTGTCAGCTACTACGTTTGCTCTTCCACGATGATATTGAATGGTATAGTCGTAATCTTCAACAGCTCGAGCCAACGTCCTTGGTGCATGATACGTTCGTTTTTGTTGAAGAAATATTTAAGGGTTTTAAAAATGGATTTTGTACTGGGTCATTACAAAATTCGATTTCACGCTATAGGGGTAGGCTAGGAAGTCTTCAGGAATACGTCAGGAAATTTATTAACAATAGAAATATCATTCAAAACTGTGACTCTAATCCAAGACTTGGATAACACATGTAATGAAGGTTTCTCCTAACGGAGTTTCAACCGATAAGTCAAAGTCTAATTTCTGCGGAGTCAAATTTAAACGTTGAGCGCAAGCAAGAGAGATAAAAAAAATTGGTAAAACCGGTATCTAATAAGGTATAGACTTCGCAAGAATTTATAATTAACTAACCAGTGCTAACTTCGTTCGGGTTACTCACTTTTTGAGAAGTCTTAAAAAACGCTCTCCCTGAAACCACCGACTTTGTTTTGTCCGTATCCGCCTTTGGTGCCACCGTCCCAGCTGGACTTGACTTTGGTGCACGACAAAATTGGGCTAGGTGACCTTCTTTTCCATAATTATAACATGCTTTGGACTGCAACACGCAGTTTGGACTGCTATGTCCCTCCCCTCCGTATTTGAAGCATACAATTAGTGGTCGTTCTCCTTCCTTGAAAACGGGTGTTGGTGCTGCTGTCTTTCCATCGTTGTTAAACCTTCTCTTCTTGAAATTTCCACTCCTATTATCTTGGCCATGATTACCACCGAAGTGGTTACCATTTCTTGCCTGATAATTTCCCCCACGATGGTTATCATTGTTCCGATGGCCGTTGCCACCGGTACGATTATTATCGTGTTGTTGGTCGTTGCCTTTTGGTTGTGCTGACTCATTATCGTGCTCCAATAATTGAGCCATATTCATAACATTTGAATATAAATAAAGTTTGTAAGAAATGAGGTGTTAACGTATTTCAGGTTTCAAACCTCTTAGAAACATTCGCGTCATTCGCTCCTCATTATTGACCAAATGAGATGCAAACTGGGATAACTCTGTAAATTTAGCCTCGTATTGAGACATGGTCATATTATTTTGCTCCAACTTGATGAATTCCACCTCCTTCATGTGAAGAATACTTTCGGGAAAGTACTTGTCGTTGAACAACTCTTGGAACTTCTCCCAAGACATCTTGAGTGCGTCAGGCTGGGTACATTTTACAGATTTCCACCAGTAATCTGCCTCTTCACGCAACATAAAGGTTGTAAATGGAACCTTTTGCTCCTCGGAGCATCCCAAGACATCAAATATCTTGGTGATCTGCTTTAACCACGTCTCTGCTTTAAGTGGTTCTTGCTTTCCCAAAAACTCCGGCAGTACCAGCTCCTTGAACTGCTTAGCGGTGACCATCCGAGAGTTGTCAGTGTTTCCACCTACATTTTTGAACAAGAGCCTCTCTCGTCTGATGTTGCATGAATTGCATAAAGCCTCTGAACATCCCATCATTCATCATCTGATTGGTGTTGTTATTTACCTGAGGATTATTGTCTTCCTGTTGCACATTATCCTGGGTATTGATCGTTGGTGACTCAACGATCTCATGTGCTTCATTGCTTATCTCGACATTTTCAGATGCCATTTTCAAATGCTGCCACAAAACAAGGGTTAATTGACATGTAACATATTATCTCTATACTCTGACAGACCAATTAAATACCAAATAAACTTAGGTAGGTCATACTAGCGAATGAATTTTTTGTCTCTCCCCTCCTAGTTCTAGTCTCACATCTCAGCTAGGGATCATATCCCTAAGCTTTGATACCAACTGTGACTCCTCCAAAACAGGTATACATCATCCATCTTGAGTCGCCAGATACATAGTACAAAATTCAAATACAACTTAATTATACAACTGTCGTGTAAAGTACGATAAAATATAAGCTGGGAGTTTCAACACGAATATTATCTTCTAGAGAATATCCAAACTCAAATTCAATATTATTACATTTATTTTCACACTACTTCACAAAATAGTGAGGACTATTAATGCAAACATCTGGACCGTCATTCTGCTCCCTGACTAGTCCCAGCTATATTCTCATTTCCTGAAGAGAACAATGAAAGCAAAAGGGTGAGCTCAACTAGCCCAATAAGAAATATTATGACTAAGATAATGCAGAATAAATTATCCTTAGCCTTCAATATTATAACAACTGATAGAATATAATAGACAACAAGTTTTAGATCAACAACTGCAGCGGAATAAGCAACTCATTAGAAGAGTCAAGTAGAACATGATATCTACTATATTCTATGATTTAAAAAGTTTATCATCAATTTTATCGCTGAGACTCAGCTTAATAAATAATCCACATCATCAAATCATCCCTGCACTACGAGCCAAGAATATTCTTTAGTATCACGACCACAAATTATCCATGCACTACGGACCAAGGATAATCGGGTGTTCATCAACGGTCTTGATCATGCCATAAAACAATTCATCTTTTCACCCTTGGTCGAAGAGAACCCATGGTCATGATCATACCAAAAACTGTCCATCAATGCACTACGGGCCAATGAGGACTTTTACCACATCATTTGTAACATTACGATCATGATTTTACCGAATAATCCCTGGTCATAATCATACCAAGTCCATCTATGCACTACGGCCAAAGATGACTTTCAACATAATATAAACAAGAGGATGATGACAATTCAATAAAACAAGTTCAAGGATAAATTTTAAAGATTAATAATTTAATTTATCCAGAAATCAATGACATCCAAATTGTCAACATGATACTGCTTTGTGGAGTAAAATTCAAGAATAATATTGAACCAAAAATAATTTGGACTAAAAACGAATCAATTTTTTTTTATCATGAATAGTACCCCGGGTGAATAGTACTCGAGCGAATAGTATCCCGTGAATAGTACTTCAGGAATAGTACCCCGTGAATAGTACTCCGAGACAAAAAGTGTCCCGAATACCCGAGTGAATGATACTAGAGTGAATAGTAATCAGGTGAAAAATACCAAAGAAAATGATATTTCATGACGAGTACAAAAGAAATGATATCTCATACAAGTATAATAGAATATACAAAACTGCAAATGGATTTTTCACCCGCCATACGGTAATCCACGTAGACAAATCATTTTCACAATTTAATAAAGAATGAATATGAATGATCATTCACCATGCATGCGGTAATCCACATAGACAGGTTATTCCAAAATAATAATAAAAAATAGAACAAGGTCATCCGTAATCCGCACAGACAGGATATTCCAACAGAATAATAAAGAACAGAACCAGGTTATGTGTAATTCGCATAAACAGGATATTCCAATAGAATAATAAAGAATGGAATAACAACAGAATTCACCAGGCATTCGATAGACCGCACAGACAGGTAATTCCAACAGAATAATAAAGAATGGAATAACATAAGAATTTCACCATGTATGTGGTACTTCGCATAGACAGGTTATTCCAACATAATAATAAAGAATGGAATAACAACCCTTATGAGTATTGAAATAAAATAACTCTCTTCATGAATACGAAAGAATAATACCCATTACCTCAAAAGAAGACTGGATACTGGAATAGTGAGGTAGAAGACTTCTCTTCTTCTTTCTCTCTATAATTTCTCTCTATAATAATTGCTCTATAGCTTTAGTGAATTGGTGAGAAATGAAGGAAGAATGAGTTTCTATTTATAGGAAAATATGGCTTCGATAATTGCACGTTTTGGGGCTCAAAATATTACAGTATAATACCTTCCTCTTTTTCTATATTTTTAATTTAGTTCTGCAAGTATTATCAAACTTGCACCACCTCCCCTAATAGTAAATAATGTGAATTAATAGTCCATTCATGGGACTTAATAGTATAATCGTGTGAAAAAAAACTAATTACAGTATAGTACCTTCATCTATACCTCCATTTTTAATTTAGTCATGCAAGTATTATCAATCTTGCACCCCTCCCCTAATAGTACATGAATGTGAATCAATACTACACACATATGAACAAATAGTTATAAGCATGTGAAATAATAGCAATTAATTGCTAATTTATTCGATTAATTACCCGATTGGTCAATATAACCTCCAGACATCAATTATTATCGAAATAAATGTCGATTTCCACTAACACTAATATTCCTAACACAATGGAACTATCAATTTCATCTTTAATCAACACGAACTTATTCATCATTAATATTATAACTCACAATATTTAACAACCAGGTCGTTCCCAGGAAAGAGATGGCTTTCCGATAAGGACTTCTCCTTATTGGCTCGCAATTAGGTGACCAAACCTCTCATTGACAGAACTTCTAGACATTGTCAATATTGCAAATAATAATATGAATAACTTTAGCGTCTCAATTATTGATTTAATAATATAACATATTATATAGATGATACTGTGATAATAATTGAATCAATAATATGAGAGATATGATGCAGTAATTACTGTAACAATAATTGAGTATAACTGAGTGACTTCTTACGCAAGCATCAATAATCAATACCGTGTGCTACTATGCAACCACGCATATTACTGTACTTTTACTACCGGGTAGTTCAACAGTTTAACGGTAAAACTTTCGTCGTTATTTTTATAAAAAAATAATTCTGTCATTTTCTAACTACGATAATACTTCCGTTGTGGGGTCCACCAATGATTGTGCTGTCGTACGGATATTCCCCGACAAAAAGAATATTCCCCGACCAAACGAATATTTTATAACAACTTGCATACTTTGCAAAATTTATAAATATTACCCACAACTATAACATTATATCAAATCCACACCATAATATTTAAAAACAATATTTCGAGAAATTTAAATCTTTATTCATAAAATTTGGGGTCTCACAATCTCCCCTCCTTATGAAATTTCACCCTCGAAATTTACGTACGTACCTGGTATGCCGAAGAGATGAGGATACCTTGACTTTATTTCAGATTCTAACTCTTGTGGTATAACCTTTGAGTGTCGAATATGTCCTTCTTATCCAAGATTTTAACACGTATCTCATCATACGTTAAATCTTCTGCTATCTCGTCTAGTTCTAATTCAATAATGTGGTTCGGGTCGTCCACATAATTACGTAACATTGATACGTGAAAAACGTTATGAACACGCGACATACTTGGTGGTAAAACGAGTCAATAGGCCACAGTTCCTACTCGATCAAGGATTTCAAATGGGCCAATTAAATCGAGGGTTGAGATTTCCTCTCTTCGTCGATTCTTGCTTCTTGAATAACACCCTCTTGAACCTTCTTCTTCACATTCATCAGCTATGAGTATGTAGCTTGAGCGGCTTTAACTTTATCAATTTAAAGTCGATTCAAATCATATATTCGTTATCTTCACGTGGGTCACATAGTTACGTCGCACTCGTAAACGCATACGATCTTCTTCTCAACGTGTCAGCTACTACGTTTGCTCTTCCACGATGATATTGAATGGTATAGTCGTAATCTTCAACAGCTCGAGCCAACGTCCTTGGTGCATGATACGTTCGTTTTGGTTGAAGAAATATTTAAGGGTTTTAAACATGGATTTTGTACTGGGTCATTACAAAATTTGATTTCACGCTATAGGGGTAGGCTAGGAAGTCTTCAGGAATACGTCAGGAAATTTATTAACAATAGAAATATCATTCAAAACTGTGACTCTAATCCAAGACTTGGATAACACATGTAATGAAGGTTTCTCCTAACGGAGTTTCAACCGATAAGTCAAAGTCTAATTTCTGCGGAGTCAAATTTAAACGTTGAGCGCAAGCAAGAGAGATAAAAAAAATTGGTAAAACCGGTATCTAATAAGGTATAGACTTCGCAAGGATTTATAATTAACTAACCAGTGCTAACTTCGTTCGGGTTACTCACTTTTTGAGAAGTCTTAAAAAACGCTCTCCCTGAAACCACCGACTTTGTTTTGTCCGTGTCCGCCTTTGGTGCCACCGTCCCAGCTGGACTTGACTTTGGTGCACGAAAAAATTGGGCTAGGTGAACTTCTTTTCCATAATTATAACATGCTTTGGACTGCAACACGCAGTTTGGACTGATATATCCCTCCCCTCCGTATTTGAAGCATACAATTAGTGGTCGTTCTCCTTCCTTGAAAACGGGTGTTGGTGCTGCTGTCTTTCCATCGTTGTTAAACCTTCTCTTCTTGAAATTTCCACTCCTATTATCTTGGCCATGATTACCACCGAAGTGGTTACCATTTCTTGCCTGATAATTTCCCCCACGATGTTTATCATTGTTCCGATGGCCGTTGCCACCGGTACGATTATTATCGTGTTGTTGGTCGTTGCCTTTTGGTTGTGCTGACTCATTATCGTGCTCCAATAATTGAGCCATATTCATAACATTTGAATATAAATAAAGTTTGTAAGAAATGAGGTGTTAACGTATTTCAGGTTTCAAACCTCTTAGAAACATTCGCGTCATTCGCTCCTCATTATTGACCAAATGAGATGCAAACTAGGATAACTCCGTAAATTTAGCCTCGTATTGAGACATGGTCATATTATTTTGCTCCAACTTGTTGAATTCCACCTCCTTCATGTGACGAATACTTTCGGGAAAGTACTTGTCGTTGAACAACTCTTGGAACTTCTCCCAAGACATCTTGAGTGCGTCAGGCTGGGTACATTTTACAGATTTTCACCAGTAATCTGCCTCTTCACGCAACATAAAGGTTGTAAATGGAACCTTTTGCTCCTCGGAGCATCCCAAGACATCAAATATCTTGGTGATCTGTTTTAACCACGTCTCTGCTTTAAGTGGTTCTGGCTTTCCCAAAAACTCCGGCAGTCCCAGCTCGTTGAACTGCTTAGCGGTGACCATCCGAGAGTTGTCAGTGTTTCCACCTACATTTTTGAACAAGAGCCTCTCTCGTCTGATGTTGCATGAATTGCATAAAGCCTCTGAACATCCCATCATTCATCATCTGATTGGTGTTGTTATTTACCTGAGGATTATTGTCTTCCTGTTGCACATTATCCTGGGTATTGATCGTTGGTGACTCAACGGTCTCATGTGCTTCATTGCTTATCTCGACATTTTCAGATGCCATTTTCAAATACTGCCACAAAACAAGGGTTAATTGACATGTAACATATTATCTCTATACTCTGACTGACCAATTAAATACCAAATAAACTTAGGTAGGTCATACTAGCGAATGAATTTTTTGTCTCTCCCCTCCTAGTTCTAGTCTCACATCTCAGCTAGGGATCATATCCCTAAGCTTTGATACCAACTGTGACTCCTCCAAAACAGGTATACATCATCCATCTTGAGTCGCCAGATACATGGTACAAAATTCAAATACAACTTAATTATACAACTGTCGTGTAAAGTACGACAAAATATAAGCTGGGAGTTTCAACACGAATATTATCTTCTAGAGAATATCCAAACTCAAATTCAATATTATTACATTTATTTTCACACTACTTCACAAAATAGTGAGGACTATTAATGCAAACATCTGGACCGTCATTCTGCTCCCTGACTAGTCCCAGCTATATTCTCATTTCCTGAAGAGAACAATATTGAACCAAAAATAATTTGGACTAAAAATGAATCAATTTTTTTTATTATAAATAGTACCCCGGGTGAATAGTACTCGAGCGAATAGTATCCCGTGAATAGTACTTCAGGAATAGTACCCCGTGAATAGTACTTTGAGACAAAAAGTGTCCCGAATACCCGAGTGAATGATGCTAGAGTGAATAGTAATCAGGTGAAAAATACCAAAGAAAATGATATTTCATGACGAGTACAAAAGAAATGATATCTCATACAAGTATAATAGAATATACAAAACTGCAAATGGATTTTTCACCCGTCATGCGGTAATCCACGTAGATAAATCATTTTCACAATTTAATAAAGAATGAATATGAATGATCATTCACTATGCATGCGGTAATCCACATAGGCAGGTTATTCCAAAATAATAAAAAAAATAGAACCAGGTCATCCGTAATCCGCATAGACAGGATATTCCAACAGAATAATAAAGAACGGAACCAGGTCATGTGTAATTCGCATAAACAGGATATTCCAACAGAATAATAAAGAATGGAATAACAACAGAATTCACCAGGCATTCGATAGACCGCAAAGACAGGTAATTCCAACAGAATAATAAAGAATGGAATAACATAAGAATTTCACCATGTATGTGGTACTTCGCATAGACAGGTTATTCCAACATAATAATAAAGAATGGAATAACAATCCTTATGAGTATTGAAATAAAATAACTCTCTTCATGAATACGAAAGAATAATACCCCTTACCTCAAAAGAAGACTGGATACTGGAATAGTGAGGTAGAAGACTTCTCTTCTTCTTTCTCTCTATAATTTCTCTCTATAATAATTGCTCTATAGCTTTAGTGAATTGGTGAGAAATGAAGGAAGAATGAGTTTCTATTTATAGGAAAATATGGCTTCGATAATTGCACGTTTTGGGGCTCAAAATATTATAGTATAATACCTTCCTCTTTTTCTACATTTTTAATTTAGTCCTGCAAGTATTATCAAACTTGCACCACCTCCCCTAATAGTAAATAATGTGAATTAATAGTCCATTCATGGGACTTAATAGTATAATCGTGTGAAAAATAACTAATTACAGTATAGTACCTTCATCTATACCTCCATTTTTAATTTAGTCATGCAAGTATTATCAATCTTGCACCCCTCCCCTAATAGTACATGAATGTGAATCAATAGTACACACATATGAACAAATAGTTATAAGCATGTGAAATAATAGCAATTAATTGCTAATTTATCCGATTAATTACCCGATTGGTCAATATAACCTCCAGACATCAATTATTATCGAAATAAATGTTGATTTCCACTAACACTAATATTCCTAACACAATGGAACTATCAATTTCATCTTTAATCAACACGAACTTATTCATCATTAATATTATAGCTCACAATATTTAACAACCAGGTCGATCCCAGGAAAGAGATGGCTTTCCGATAAGGATTTCTCCTTATTGGCTCGTAATTAGGTGACCAAACCTCTCATTAACAGAACTTCTAGACATTGTCAATATTGCAAATAATAATATGAATAACTTTGCCGTCTCAATTATTGATTTAATAATATAACATATTATACAGATGATACTGTGACAATAATTGAATCAATAATATGAGAGATATGATGCAACAATTACTATAGCAATAATTGAGTATAATTGAGTGACTTCTTACGTAAGCATCAAT
Source organism: Panax japonicus (assembly GCA_020205505.1). NCBI lineage: Eukaryota > Viridiplantae > Streptophyta > Magnoliopsida > Apiales > Araliaceae > Panax > Panax japonicus. The sequence continues at coordinate 5,976,246 of CM035101.1, forward strand.
AATCAATACCGTGTGCTACTATGCAACCACACGTATTACTTTACTTTTACTACCGGGTAGTTCAACAGTTTAACGGTAAAATTAACTTTCGTCGTTATTTTAATAAAATGATAATTCTGTCATTTTCTAACTATGACATTACTTTCATTGTGGGGTCCACCAATGATTATGTCGTCGTACGGATATTTTCCGACCAAACGAATATTTTATAACAACTTGCATACTTTTCAAAATTTATAAATATTACCCACAACTATAACATTATATCAAATCCACACCATAATATTTAAAAAAAATATTTCGAGAAATTTAAATCTTTATTCATAAAATTTGGGGTCTCACATAACCTATTTCTTCACTATATCTTGTCAAGAGGTAAAACAAAAGCCTTTAGGAGAATACTTTACCACTTGTGCAATGAATTATTTTTCATCCATTATGCGTTGTCCATGCTATATACATGACCCAAGCCCATATCTATGACTCTAATACCAATTGTTGAAAATATTCAGCCCATATATGTTCATCTAAAATCACATCTTGATTCAAAAAATTAACCTATTATGTATATAGTCCATTAGAGCAAATATGTTATAAACATTCTCCTTGTGTTCTGATGTGAAATTTTATTATCATGATGTACGTCAACAAAGAATACTAACAATGTTGCACCTATAATCTCTTATCATATATATAGTCCTCCAATACTGACTGACCTCAAATAAAGCTTAAAGCAACAGCTAAGCAAAAAAACACATACGAACAATGTTATACATATCATGTTATATCATATATCAGTCCCCCATTATTGACCGGACCTAAATAAAGCTTAATGCAACAACTACTAAGCGAAAAAAACACATACGTAACACATAAACCAGCAAAATATTTAAGAATATAGAAAAAAATTATTATGAGTAATATTAACTAATTATTTTACAAATGTTTAATTTTTTTATTAGAGTCTGTTAGTTACCAAAGGGCACACAATAGATCTAGAAGGGGTTTGAATAGATCCTTTTTATTTCAAAAAGCTTTTCCATATTAGTTTACATTGCTGAGTAAATAGCAGATTAAAAACTTAAGAATTATTTTAATCTCAGCGAAATAAGTTAAGGTTCCCCTTCATAGATGTTATGTTGACCATTTATCTATAGTTAGTTTAGTTGCAAGTAGTTGTCATGTTTAGCAGTTATAATATAAATGATAGAATATAAAAGACACAAGGTATTTTAAGTGGTTCAAAGACTCAAGTTCCTAATCCACTATTCTGCTTCAACAAGCAGGGATTCCACTAAGGAAGTCTTTACACCACCAAATCACTAAGATTTCTTCAAGGCCAATAGCCTTGGAACTCTAGTTCACTAAGAACTCTTCAAGTCCAGCAGACTTGGAACTTCAGTTCACTAAGAACTCTTCAAGGCCTGCAGCCTTGGAACTCAGTTTAGTCCCTTGGATAAGGACCCTTCTGGCCCTGGCTTCTTGTTGTCGTTTTTGTTGGTGCTGAGCTGCCAATATGACTTTAAGCTTGTTCATCCTTGATATTTGACAGCTTGTTGTGATCCTCTTTGGATTATGCATCGAGACTGGATCACCATTGGACATCCTTCTAAGTTTTTCATGAAGCTCGATCTCTTTGTGCACTTAGCCGTTTGTCGCTACTTCTTTGGTGCAGCTGATCTTGTGGTTGGTCCTTTTTTGATCTCAGCTTGCACTTCTTCACCACATAAGGTTTGCTAAGTCTTTGCATCTTGGGAAGACTTCGTGTGGCACTTAGCATCCCCTGAACCTTGGTTGGCTTATGTAAAAAGTTGGTTATGTATTTGTTATGCTTTAGCTCTTGGTGGTTCATGGTGATTCGTAGACTGACTCTTTGAATTTTCTCTTTGATTTGCCAATCTCTTGAATGCTATTAACTTGGCCTTCTCGGCTCTCAAATTGGCTGACATTCTTAACGGCATTCTTATGGTTGTTGAGTGAAGCCTTCTTCTATTAAAGCTCTTCTCTTGTCTTGCTTCACTTCTTCTTTCTTAGTCTCACTACCACTAAAATATATTCTATTTTTGCTCTGTAGAACTCGTAGAGTCAACAACCTTACTTCTACCAACACCTCTTCTTTTTGAGCTTCTGATGTTAAATAACCTTTCATAAGGTTTATGTTGGATTATAGATGTTAGGAGTTATTTAAATTAATTTGCAGATCTCGAGTTATTTGGTGCAGACTGCAGATGTGACATGACATCCCCTTATTCACTTTTCTAACACTGCAGTCTACTATTTCACCTACCCCATTAGAAATGTCACTAAAGTATGTTAGGCAGGTAGTCAGGAGTTGTCCTTCTGCATCGATCAGAACATCAGGAGTTGTCCTTCTACATCGATGCTTTCAATATCTAACGTTTGAATGTGTGACAACCCGAGAATTTAGAAAAATTTTAAAATTTTAATTAATTGATTTAAGGATCAATAATAGAACCTAGACAGAAAATAAGTGTATGCGTTTGATATTTTTGAGAAGGAATTTTGAGGATTTCAAAATTCTGTGAAGAAGTTAGGTGAATTATTCAGGATTAAGGGAATACGTGAATATGTTCTGTGAGTATGGTCATTTATGTGTACAAAATGTGGTTAACGGTCAAGGGTTGACCGGATAAACGATATCTGTGACAAACCCTAAGTATATATTAAGAACGTCAACGTTCGGTTAGAAAACCCTAGTGAGTTATAAGAAACCCTAGAAACCGGTTCTGGAAACCCTAATTTCAGTTCTGGGAATCTGAAACCCTAATTCAGAAATTTAAAACCCTAATCTGGGAACATAAAGGATAATTATAATGTTCTAGTGCTATTAATTATAATATTAATTAGGGTAAAACTTAATTATTTAGCAAACTCTAATTTTAAATTTTTAAACCCTAATTTATAAATAGGGAAAACCTAAGTGTTAATTAAATAATTTTAATGTTAATTAGGAAAGATTAATCCTAATTTTAAAGTTATAAGTAATTAGAAAATCCTAATCTAATTACGAAATCTAATTTCTAAATTAGAAAATTATTTTACTATTAGAAATCCTAATTTTTGGGTTGTAAACCCTAATGCATGATTTTGACCCTAATTACTAAATTATCAATTTTAATTAGGAAATACTAATCCTAATTAGTAAGATTTAAATTATGATTAAGAAATTTTAATATAATTAGAAAATTCTAATTATAATTTAGAAATATTAATTTTCTATTTTGAAAACCTAATTTAGAAATTCTAGAATTTATTTTTTTAAACTTAAGGGTTCAAACACTAAATCCTAAGGGTTCGAACCCTAAACCCTAAGGGTTTGCATCAAATGACAACTCTAGAATTAAAATTTTATGGAAATGACTAAAATGCCCTTTTGTGCATTATTGGAGGAAACTTGCAATCTTGCCATATTTTTGGTTGCTTAACCACCCCAACAACTCCATGTGACTATATCTTACAGCCAACCAGCCGAAATTGTCAAGCTCATAGCAACATGGCAACATTTATATAGATTTAGAAAGAGAAAACCACTTACTTTATTTTTCATTTTCTCCTAGACCCTTCTCTCTCTAAATCCGAAATTCTAGAGTGAGAGAGTGTGAAATATTGAGACATGATCAGTTTATAGATCTCCTTAAATAGATCAAGGATCAGAATCAAGATCAAGCACTAGAAAGGTATAAGAACCCTAATTTTTAAAATCTTATGATTTGATGTTAAATGTTGTTAATGATTGGCTAGATATGTGTTAGAGGGTGTCTTTGAATGATCTGGGTTAGTGGATCATGGATCCATATCATGTAGATACTCGAAATCAAGATTTTTGAAACTGACTTAGAACCCTAAAAATGTCTTCTGACAAGCTAATGTCAGTGGTCGTAGATCTCTTTCTGTTTTTGATTTTTATTGTTTTAAGTTATATATCTGTAGTATGTTATGTGGACTATGATCTGTAACTGGAAACAGGTTCATATCATGTGTAGATTAGAAGTTATACGTGGTCAAAACCCGTTGACCTTTCACGAAAACTGGGTTCTGGACAGCCCAGAAACCGAGAACCAGTCTGACAAGATTTTTAAAGTCATTGATCTAGCTACTGTTATGTGATTTGGTCATGTTGTTAGTTTGTTATTGTAGAGAGGTATATTAACTACATATGTATGCTATTAGATCACCGAGAATAACAGTAGAATAAAAGATATACCTGGTCAAACCAGCGTTGACCGACTGGCCGGATGAAGATTTTGGAAAACCCAGAATCTTCAAGAACAAAGTTTTGACAGTAGTTTGACTAGCCATGATCTCTTTTATATGTTGTAGTTAGACTGATTAAGTGTGATGTTATTGTACCTTGATATAAGGGCTACAAGTTAGAACCTTGATACCATACAAACTAGACCAAAAATGCAAACGGGAAGGATTCAAAGTAGACAACTTGATCTGTTCTTCATTTCTGGAAAACCCAGAAATGAAGAACAGTCTCTGACATGTTTTGTGTGGCTAATATCTCTTTGATGTGTTGTTATTTGTACATGAAATTAGTTTGTTAGTGTAGTATTACATGCATACTACATTTTTAATGCATCAAACTTCCCAAATCATGAACATCAAAGTTTTAGACTCGATCATACTAGGTACCATGTAAACTGTCGATGAGTTTTTGGGCAGCTCAAGAACAGGCTCAAGAACAACTATAGCTACGGGTCTGTCGCTACAGGCCCTTTTAGCGACAGTTAGTTTTAGAAAATAATTATTTGAATTAAATAAATCGAATAAAATGGTTTTTAATTATTAAAAATACAAAATAAATTCTGAAAAAATATTTTAAAGTCTAAAAAATAGTTTTTAATTATTTTGAGTATATTTCATAAATATTTAATATTTTTGGAATATAAATTGTATTTAATTTATTTAATTATAATATTAAATAAATTATTTAAAAATAATTTTAATGCATGAAAAATCATGAAAAATAATATTATGGTATAAGAAAATATTTAAAGATATTTTCAGTGACTTTTAATATTTTGTGATGAATTTCACTAATTAATTAATATCAATGGTAATTAATTTATTTAATAAATATATTAAATAAATTGTGGAAAAATAGAATTAATGATTTTTAAATCATATAAAAATGATTTAAGTATTATAAAAATATTTTAAGTTATAAAATATAACTTTTAATATTTTGTCATAAAATATTAATATTTTAATATTAATAGTAATTATCGGATAATGAATTTAATTGTTTAAAAATCATATAAAGGTGATTTTAAAGTATTAAAAATAATTTGTGATATTATAAATATATTATAATATTATGACATGTTTTTCACTAATATTTGATAATAAATAAATATTAATTATAAAAGAATTATGTGGTATTTAATTCATTTAAATACGATATTAATAATAGAAAATTAATGATAAATGATAATAATTATTTAAAAATTATAACGAGCTTATAAAAATTATTTTGACTATTAATAAATTATCTGAGGTAATTGTTAAGTGTTAGACAGAGTTTAATTGAACTTAGACTCGATAAAAGTTTGACTAGACTGTCGGGATGTCAGATTTGTGTCGGGTTCAACTCAGACTGCAATAGTTTGACTTGATACCGAGTCTTATGTGTGTTATAGACTGATAAGGTAATGTGTCGTGTTTAGGTTATTCTATATCTATATATATAATAGTATTATATTGTGATGATATTATTCTAATATTGGAGATCTATATTACTAATATTAGGTCTTCGGATAGAGCGTTATAAATTGCGTAGCGGTAATCAACGGTTCAGGCAAGTTTTTTTACTTAACTCTACTAAGAGTTATTTCATTCAGATATGCTTATGGATAATCATTGCTAATTGTCATTGTAGAATTGTACTGTAATAACCCGAGATTTCCTATATAAAATAAATAAGAAATTTTGCGTATAATTTTTTTTTTAATGATGAGAATAAGTGAACGATAAATACGAATATATTTATTTCTTGAAAAATTAGAAATAATTTTGGAATTATAAATTACCAAAAATTATATGGTAATTAATTTTTATAAACAGAAATATTTTTATTAATTATTTTCCATGAAAGCATGATTGGAAATAATATATGAAGTGGCAATTAGATTTATATAATAAATATTTTATTATATGAATTGTTCAGAATATTTAAATCAAGTATTTTAACTTGATATGCGAAAGAGAAGCCAGATATGAGATCCAAAACCCTGGATTGGGATTGTGATCAAGAGATGAGAATAGTAATATTATATTATTGATATAATAATTTTACAGTACTATAAATATGTACTGTGTATGTGCGGACAGATAATACTGTGCAATGACGGTCAATTAGGTCATAGCATACTACCGTGATGTGAAACTATAATTATTAAACTCAGTTATGAGATATGACTGAGTAGTGACTGTGTATATGAAGGTTATTGTGTATAAGAATGTCGGTAATTAGAAGGAAACCATAATTACTGTTTTTACGTCGATAATTAGGACAAATCCTAATTATTACAACCCTAATCGGTTGAAGTTAGAGACTGTAATGACTGTGTTAGTAACATACACAGATATTTAGAGAATCCTAATGGTCAATTAGAAACCCTAATTGATGACGTTAAGAAACTCTAATTTTAGAACCCTAATTTTCTATAGAAAACCCTAATTTAAAATTATTGGGTTTAATTACGATGTTAATGTACAAGTGTTTTAATTTACCAAAGGATAGAAAGTAATCGGTAAATGATAAGAATTGCCATCTAGTGATTAAATACTAAATTTAATTGCTATGTACAAAAATGCCCTTGAAATTTTATGCGAAATTACCAAAATGCCCTTTTTAGTTTATTAGTGTATTATTAGTGAATTATTGTCCATTATTAGTTGCATTGTTGGTAGAATCTTACAAGTGACCAGCCAACCACCTTACCCTACTGATTTAACATTTATGCACCAATTTCTCAACTATTACAAACACATGGTAGCAATTCATTGCATTATTAAGAGAGAAAGTCCTCATTACACACTAAAATTTGCCTAACTCTCATCCTTGAGCTTCTCTCTCTAAAACCTACGAATTCCTAAGGCATATCAGTCCCTAAACAAAGCCCAACCATCACAAGCATCAAAAACAGAAGATCAAAGTCAGAAATCAAGAAATCAAAGTAAGAAAAGGTAGGAAACCTTAAATTCTAGAAATCTTTCGATTCGATGTTAATTGATGCAATTGATTGTTTAAAGTTGTGTAATAAGTAGTCTATTAATGTTCCGGGTTGTAAAAACACAGACCCATAACATCAAAGTGCTCAAAATCAAAGATTTAAGCAAGTTGTCAAAACCGAATCTGTGGTCTGACATTCAAATGTCAGGGACCATAGATCCTTTATCGATCATGATTTTTGATGTTTAAAACTTGTAACATGTAGCCTGATATATGATCTTTAATATTAAAAAAGAATAAAGTCGAGATCTATTTTAGATTAGGAGATATAATCGGTCAAACATGGTTGACCGAAACTGCCCAATTCGCGAACCCAGAAATTCTTAGAACAGTCGTCCGTGTTGTACTTTGACCGGCCAGATCTTATTCATTTTGTGATGTTTTAATGTTATGAAGATTTTAAGTTGTAGTCCTACATATTGTCTACACACTGGAATTGATAGATCACATAAAAGTTATACGATCATCAAGATATAGAGGTCCAAAGTAGGCATCACGAACTGTTCTTCACGAAGAACAGCTCTGACAGCTACTTTGAGGCACGATTTCTCCCAGATCTGATGTTGTTTAAACGTTATGATTGTTGGTAATTGTAGTCTGGTAATTCCTCTACAATACCCAATTTATAGATTGTCCAAAATCATTAATACCAGATAGTTATTCACGGTCAAACATGCTCACTCGCTAACTGCCTTTTGAATTTTGGGCTTGGTGAAGAACACCTATAGCGACGGTTCTGTCGCTATAGGGGCCTTTAGCGACGGTTATTATTATTATTTTTCAGAAATTAATTTAAAAATTAGAAAAATTAAATTTTAATTATTAAAAATACCAAATAAATTCTGAAAAATTATTTTAAAGTCCGAAAAATAGTTTTTAATTATTTTGAGTATATTTCAAAAATATTTATTATTTTTGGAATATAAAAGGAATTTATTTATTTAATTATAATATTAAATAAATTATTTAAAAATAGTTTTAATTTATGAAAAATTATATTATGGTATAAGAAAATATTTTGAGTTATTTTTCATGACTTTTAATATTTTATGATAAATTTCATTAATTAATTAATATTAATGATATTAAAGTTATTTAATGATTATATTAAATAATTTAGTTTAAAAATGATTTTAATATTATAAAAATCATTTTAAGTGAAAATAAGGTATTTAAAAATATTTTAAGTTATAAAATGTAATTTTTAATATTTAAAGGATAATTTCATTAATAATTGTAATATTAATGATATTAAGATAATATTAATGATATTTAGTTTTTTTAATAATTATTATTAAATAAATAGTTTAAAATGGTTTTATTTATTTAAAAACCATTTAAAAGGGATATTAAGGATTTAAAAATATTTTAAGTTATAATTAATGACTTTTAATATTTGGATGAATAGTACATTAATATTTATATATTAATGGTGATTATTTAAAAATAATTTTAATTATTTTAAAAATCATTTAAGGGTAATATAAATGTTTTAAAAATAGTTTGAGTTATTTTTATATGTTGGCAATGGTTTCATTAATAGTTTAATATAAATTAATTATTAATTATTAATGATAATGGAATTATTTAATGTTTAAATCATTTAATTATGATTTCGATGTTTGAAAGTTATAGCCGGTCAAATTAGCTGACTTAAGAACCGGTCATGAAATTCAGGCTTTGATGAAGAGCACCCATAATGACATTTATGTCACTATAGATCCTTTTAGAGACAGATTTGAATTATTTTAAATTTTTCAATTTCTAGAAAATTTCGAAAATGATTAAAAATAAAATGTCTGATATTTATAGATGTTGAAGTACAGAATAAGAGTCTTAGACTCAGTATTTACCCGATAATGCTGTCGGTACGCCGACAAATGTCAGACCTTATAAAAGAAAGAAAAGTCTACTGTAAGAACATGGATGAGATATTTGAAAAATGTATAAAAATATTTCAAGTATAGAATATGAACTAAAAGTATGATCACTGTGATTATGTGATGACATGATTAGACTATGTGCTGACTGTAATAGACAGTATTATGTGTTATGATATATTGTTCTAATCGAACGAATGATCTGATTATTGATAGGTTGTGATAAAGAGATAAAACCTAAGTTGAGATTATGTACGCTTTGATTATCAACATGTTAGCTCAGATATATATTCTGTTCATTGATTTCTAAATGGTTATACAAGTGTCCCCACTTGGATAATCATGGCATTTATTCACATGTTGATACACTTTTTCAATTACCAGTATACATATATGTTGAATTACATATTATTGTTGAGCAAGATTAAAAACCTTCGGGTTTGGAGCCAGGCATGTATGAACATCCCTATATGGGAAAATTTTTGCGCCCAAGGCGGACAGTGTGAGCGATGAATTTCGTTCAAGTTATGTAGTATTGATCAATACAGGGTACAACGGGGCTGATCACCCTCCGTGCCCGTAAGCTAGAGCGGTTTGCGGATGAATTTCTGCTAAACCTTTTCGAAAATAAAAAGAATGTTCATAGTATGTTTCTTAAACCCTATTCATGGGTAGAGCTAGAACCAAATTTAAATAATTTGGAAGAGAGTTGTTATGTGAATTTTTTATCAGTACAGATTACCTCACAACTTTCGATTCGTTGTTGAAGTGTAAAGAGAATAATTATATTCTTTCAGCTTATATATATAATTGCTATTACTTGCTGGGCACTCAAATGCTCACCCTTGCTTAAACTAAATGTTTTCAATTACGTACGATCAACCTGAAGCCTCAGGCACGAACAAAGGAAAAGGAAAGCTGATCGAATAAGTGTGTATTATGAGTTAATGGTTATAGTTGTATTGATATCTTTTCAAGTATTGTAAGGAATGTATTTGAAGGTCACTTACCTGGGGAAGTAAACTCTGATGTATGTAAATTAAGTTCGAATGTATTATTATTTAGTATGATTCAGCTTAAAGAAATGGTATCGTGGAGAACCGAGTTCGGGTTTCAAGTACCTGGATTTGGGGTCGCCACAAGTACTCTATACATATTGCATGTATAAGTTAGGTATGAAAGGCTGATCACCTTCATTACCATTCGGTCCAGATATATTTGTTCATATTAAATACTTGTTCAGTCGTAAAACTTATTCCTGCTAGTTCACAATTATATTGTTGAATTATAGCCAGCTTATTATTCAGATTCTTTCAATCATGATATATCGTTAAATTATTGAACTTAAACTTGCTAGGCAATCTTATGCTCACCCTTGCTATATCATGATAAACATTGCAGATTAAGACGAATGCGTCGGATACAAGGAAAGGTTAAAGGCAGTTCCAGCTTAAAGTTAATGTGTGCGATTAGATTTGTAATAGTATTGTATATTAATGTCATTGTAAGTTAAATAAGTTATGTATTGTGTATTTAATTAAGGTTACTCGACCTTGGGAAAAAGTGTATAAGTTAATGTATAAACAATTTATGTTTATATCTTCCGCAAATAGTAATAGTAGTGTTACAATAATTGTACCGAATCCGCGATGATTTGGGACCCGGATTCAGGGCCCTTACAGAATGTCAGTCTTTGTATTAAGACATTGCCAAGGTTTCAATACTCAGATAACTGAACTCTACGATCCTGATGCAGATGGCTGAACTCTACGATTCAGAGAATGTTCTTTGAGCTTGCAATTAGAACTTTTCTTCCTTCATGCAGTGCTTTACCACTTCTGCTTGCCTTGACTAATATTAGGTACTGACAACTTGTCTGATTACTCTGGCCTTCCTTAACTTCAAGACTTATCAAATTTGTCATGCTTAGTCTCTTTCTCCTTATGATCTCCCATTTACATATCATCAATGGTCTGACCCATGCTTCATCTTCTTTGTCTGTTTTGTATAGGTTAGTCAGTGTCTCTGTTATAGATCCCATAAGTTTTTGCTTCTAATATGACAAGCACTACAATCATAGGCATGCTCAAGATAGTCATTATTAGTTTATCTTGACAGCTACTGCATTGCTAACTCCCTTTAGTCAATCATATCAACTGAAGTCTTCGTACTTATTGCTTGTTGAAGACTTCCCTTAAATGGCTTCACACTTCAATCAGGATGTTGATTGAATTAGTGTTTCGATCTTCTTATTTTTTGTAAGCCATTAGGTGAACGCTCTCTGGCTTCCTTATGGTAGATTGCATCTTTCTAGTTTTGTCCAGAAGCTTCATTCTTTGGATGCTTTGGGAGTGCTCATGTGTTAAGAATTGTGTTAACACTACGATTATTTTTTGGCATTGTGAGCACTGATGGGCTTTATCGAAGACTTTATTCTGTAGACTACGATCTAGCTTTGGTTCTATAGACACTATGACTCCGAGAATAGATTATACATCAGACTACAATTTTTATCTTGACACTTGATGTCCTTGTCTGATCTAGCTCGACTATGATTTCTACCTCTGATATGATCAGTAGACTCCACGACTTCAAGTGTAGTCTATGATTCTTAACTTGGCTCAGCGGGCTCTTGGACCAACTCTACAATTTTGAGTGAGGTCCTCCAAGGCAGACTACAATCTATACCTACTTTCTCGATACTCTATGATTCTGCCTTGACTTCTGCAATCCCCCGGTTGGCTCGACAGACTACGATTCTGTCTTGATAGTTTTCGAGTTCCTTGTTTTTCCTGGCAGACTTTGAAGGCTTGTGCAGTACTCGACGATCATGAAAGCCTATCTATTACATCATATAAGAACAACCTAACAAGCTTGATCTTTCTATACTTAGTCCTTATACATCATTTTCTTTTGAAGGACTTTACAAAGTTGTTTTATTCATGTAGGATCAACCTAAACATTTGATCATTTTAGTCTAAGTCCTTGTACATATTTTCTTATTGTCTATTTAAATACTTTACAACTTATTTTAATGCAGACATATTTGCATATTCATTCATTAAGATCATAATCAAATCTTATATAAATAGGAATATCATTCGCATGCTTATTCCTAATAATCTCCCCCTATTTGATTATGACAAAAAATAATAAGTTTATATGTATGAGATAAATAAATCTTAAGATTAAGTGAGCTACTGTATTGCTAGAGCAGGTAATATGAATGATATATTAAAAAGCTTTTGATTACAGCTGAATAGTAAACCTAAATTCTGGATCCAGAGTTAATTATTACATATAGAGATGTACCTTTTTCTTCATGTGTGTCTCCTGGATATCCTCTGTTTCTGTTATTCATCTGCTTGATCTTCTTGTTCCCGCTCCCACTGGAATGGTGACCTCGTTTCTTCATGATCTCCTGGTTTCTGCTCCCCCTGAGATGTATTCTCCATTTCTTCATTTTCATGATGCTTTGGATCCCCCTCAGATGATGATACACTTTATGCTATGTTGAGCTACTACTTCTTCTTCTTCTTCTCATTCCTTGCTTTCTTGTTCCCCTTCTTTTTTTTAGCTTTCATTCTTCTCTTCTTACTCTTTTTTGAATGCCTCTTTTTCTCCCCCTTTTTGTCATAAATCATTTGGAAAAAATGTTGGACATTTGTTACAAGCTGCTCTGTCAGATAGGATGAGTTACTAACTTTAATTTTGAGCTCTTGTTGACTTAGCTCCAACTGTAGAGAAAGAGACTGCTTTAGGAGGTCAATTTTGTCAGAGAGGGACAAAATTTGATCTATATTATCCTTCTGAACTTGCAGTGCTTCTTCCTTTTGATCATTAATAAATTTCATATAGATTTGATCTCTCTATTTGATTTTGAGAGATATATATGATATTGTCGCTTGAAGTCTATTTTGAAACACATTGTCTCTTTCTTCTAACAACATATGTGCTTTTGTAGCAATGAGAGATATCTTCTTAACCAACTCATCAGAATTCTTCAGTAACTTTTGCTCCTGAGAAGTTTGGTTATTTGTTTGAGCAGACTTCAGCTGAACACTAGTTTAAACTCCACAATTCTCATATTTAGACAAATTTTCAAATGAAGTAAAAATTTGATAAATCAGTGAGTGCCAATCATTGTTGGAGGATGATGGAATATCAGAAAATTCTGCTTGAGTATAGTAGAGCTTTTCAGAATGATCTTGATCATTTTCAATGGAGTGAAGGGACTCTATGATCATGAACTTGGGTATAATCCTTCTTCCATCTGAACCTACTCTGCAATCGTAGGGAACGTAGTGGTTACCAGCATGTCGGTAGACCTTGAAGTGAGACTGGTCTTTGATCAACTTTGTTGTAAATTTCTTTACTTTTGGAAAGTTTTGAGACACCAGCTCCAAGTTTGGAAAATATGAGTAACACTAGCTGAAGTAACTTTCATCTTTATCAGTATATTCCTTTAGTCAGGGCATCCATAGATAGAACCATTTTATTAGGAGATCATCTAGATTGTACAGTATTGTAGTGCAATCTAATTCCATATTTTTCTAGTTGTTAAACAAATCTTCTGTTGACATCCTTACTACTTTGAGTTGTTCATTTCCATGGTTTATCCATCTTTCTGGTGGTTCATCAAAGACTTCCACTACTAATCTTCAGCAAACTCTTACTGGAGAGAGAGCATGATAGTCTGTTGATTCCTGATCGGTAGAACTAGAATCTTTTCCCATCTCTTCACTTTCTGAGCTTGAATCATGCTAGATCATTTCATCTGATTCATTAGTGAATCCTTCTTGCTGATTTTCATCACTTGTACCTTCTTCAATATCTTCAGCATGTTCTCCCTTGGATTCAAACTTATCATCACTTAATTCAATTATTGCAGTAGAAGATTCTTCTTTCTTCTTTTGGACAGATCTAGCAATTAATCTGTTATTTTTTCTTCTCCTTAGAGATTCAGCTAAAAGAGATCCAGTCCTTTCTTTATATTTTGAAGCAATTGATTCATCAAATGAGCTTCTTTGGGATTTAGCCACAGGGGCAGATGATTCTTCTTCAGGCCCTGAGTCCTCTGAAGTAGCAAAAGAATTCCTTGAGACTTTAGCAGTGGGAGACCTAATTTCTTCAAATTTAGATCCCTTTCTTTTCAAAATAATGGTTACTTGAGAATTCATTCATATGATCTTCAGTTCTTTGAAGAAATCTATTACTCTTTCTCCTTTTTGGTGGTGTTGTAGTTGATGTTTTTCCTTTCCTTATTCATGTCTCTTTTTGTCAGTGGAGAGACTGCTTGGTGGAACCTTTGTATTTTTCACAATCTTAGCTTTCTTCTTTGCTTGAGTGGCTGCCACAAGTACAGAGTCATCACATTGAGACAACTTACTTTCCATTTTTTTGTTTTCCTCTTCTTTGCAGAGACCTTGTTGCTACTGCCAGATGTTATTAGCCTCTTATTTTCCTTTGGATTTTTCTTCTAGTTTTCAAACAGCTGTGGGGACATCACTTTATGAACATTCAGTGGTTCTCCCTCATTATCCTTTATCTTACTTTTTAGTTTCTTCTTCAGTATAATGCTCAAGAGTCTTCCATGAAAAACCTTAGTAAGGGGTTTGTCAGTAGACTTCTTCATCTCAGCTTTTTCCAACCATTTGGTCAACCAATCAATAGGAAGGGCTCCGAAGTTCATCTGTTGTTTCATGACGATTGCATTCATAATTCTCAGTATCATGTGCAGTGTCCATGCACAAGATGCTTTTTCCCGTAATCTCAGCCAGGAATTCAAACTCTTCTAGAAACTTTTTCTTCTTCATGTCTTTTAGATTTACATCCCTTCTGTAGCGCATTAACTCATTGCCTTCTTCAATGTCAACTTCCTCGAGGTTTATCAGACCTTGGTCAGGAAACCCTAGACATTGGTTGATATCTGATGCTTTTATCTTCAGGCTTACTCCTTTGAACTTTTTGGATAAAAGCCCTAGAGTCTACAGTAGTATTTGAATAGAATTGCTTCACTAGATTGGTATAGACTGGAGTGTAGCTTCCAAGCACTCTAAAAACCCAGCATTTTTTACAAGCTTAAGTATATCATTGAACTTCTTTTATGATCCTTCGAACTTCTTGAAGCCTAGTTAGATTCCAGTTATAACACTCCATTCTTCCATTTTGAGAGTTCGAAGTGTATGGGTATTTAATTACAGGAATCTTATGAGAGATAGTTGAATGCAATTTTGGCGAAGCTTGAGGTTTGATGGATTTTGGCCTTGAAGAGGATTTTAGGGTTTAAAAAGAGAGGGAGAGAAAGTCGATAGCTTTTGATAACTGTTTAGAGATTTTAAATTTATCTTTATGACAGTTCCTTCTGACTCTGCATAAGTTGTGATGTGTCAAAAAGCCATTGGTTGCACGATGCCCAGTAAGAAGCTGTAACTCCCCATAAACTAATTAGTTTTTCAGTTTTAATTTTCCTTTTAAAAAATAAGCATTACTGATGTAGAATGACCGTTGACTTTTTCAGTACTTGACTTGTTAATATTCCAGCCTTATTGTTTTGATGATGACTTAATAATATGGACTAATTTGTTCATTATTAAATTTCAGGAAATTGATGAAAGGATTAATGTCAAAAGACGTTGATTATTTGAGTCTTAAGAAAAATATGTAAGGCTCTAGGACATGTTATGTGTGCATTTAAAGTTGGTTAAAAAATTAATATTTTAGGCATGCTTAATATTTTTGCTAAACTATTTTTAATGTTCATATTTTATGTGGTTAGTATTTATATTGCCATGCATACAAAATCGGATTTATTGTAAAAAAATAAATGCCACTTCTTTTGATGTATGTGACGCCCCCAAAATTAGGTATACATCACTCATCTTGGGTCGTCAGATATATGGTACAAAATTCAAATACAACTTACTAATACAAGTGTTGTGTACAATACGACAAAACATAACTATGAGTTTGAATACAATTATTGTCTACTAGAGATTATACAAAATCAAAAGGAGTCCTCATTACAATTATTAACACACTATTTCACAGAATAGTAAGGACTACTAATGCTATCCTCTAGACCGTCACTCCGTTCCCCGACTAGTCCCTGCTATGTTCTCATTTTCTGAAGAGAACAATGAAAGAAAGGGTGAGCTCAACTAGCCCAGTAAGATATATTATGACTAAGATAATGCAGAATAAATTATCGTTAGCCTTCAACATTATAACAACTGATAGAATATAACAACATCATGTTTAACTGCAGTGGAATAAGTAATCCATTAAAAGAGTCAAGTAGAGAATAAAATCTACTATCTTTTATAATTTAAATGGTTTTTCATCACTTTTATCACTGGGACTCAGCTTAATAAATAATCCACATCATCGAATCACCCCTGCACTACGGCCAAGGATATTCTTTAGTATCACGACCACAATTATCCATGTACTACGAGCCAAGAATATTTGTGTATTCATTAATGGTCATGATCATGCCAACAACTGTTCATCAATGCACTACGGGCCAATGAGAACTTTTACCACATCATTTCTAACATTACGGTCATGATTACACCGAATAAACCCTGATCATAATCATACCAAGTCCATCTATACACTACAGGCCACAGATGACTTTCAACAACATATAAACATGAGGATGATGACAATGATATAAGAATTCAATAAAACAAGTTCAAGAATTAATTTATCTAGGAACTAATAACGTCCAAATTGTTAACATGATACTGCTTTGTATAGTAAAATTCAATAATGCTTAGAAGAATATTTCCATGAAAAGATACTGGATGAAACGCAAATATCATGGATATTCCACTAATTTCATAGAGTATAGAAGTCAAAGTTTTAACCAACTGAGTATAATCAAGAATGGAATAACAAAAGAAATCACCATGCATGCGGTAATTCGCACAGACAGATTATTCCAACAAAATAATAATTAACTGAACCAGGTCAGGCGAAATTAGCACTGACAGGATGTTCCAACAGAATAATAAAGATGGAACCAGGTCCGGCGTAAAACGCACAGACAGGATGTTCCAACAGAATAATAATAAAGACGGAACCAGGTCCGGCATAAAATGCACAGACAGGATATTCCAAAAGAATAATAATAAAGATGGAACCAGGTCCGGCGTAAATGCACAGACAAGATATTTCAACAGAAAATAATAAAGACGGAATCATAGAAGAATGTCACCAAGTATAGGGTAGTCCGCGTATACTGGTTATTCCAGCAGAATAATTAAGAATAGAATAACAGAAGTTCTCTTCATGAATACAAAAGAAATAATATCCCTTACCGTAAAAGAAACTGAATATAAGAGTATGGAAGTAGCAAAATACTTTTCTTATTTCTCTCTATACTTTCTCTCTCTAGAGTTTCAGTGAATTCATAAAATATAATGAAGGAATGAGCTTCTATTTATAGAAAAATGGACTGTATAGTAACTAACTCATGAACGGTCCAGATTGATTTACTTTAATCTTACGGTCCATATTTAAAGCAAAATCTTTTAAATAAAATAAAATATATTCTATTTATAATTATATAATAAAACAAAATATATATATATATATATATATACATATAAACCATAATACTCCTCCTGACAAAAAAATATGCCCCTTCCCTCAGGCAACCGTCCTTTTTTTCAAATAAAACAAATTTATAATATAAATATATATATATATATAAACATATATATATATATGTGTGTGTGTGTGTGTGTGTGTGTGTAATAATTGTACTCCCCGTAACAAATTTTCTTCCTCCCAAGACTTTGTAACACACATGGGCCCCACTCGTGGGCCCCCACCTTTATTACACTAAAAAAAATTTCCTACTGATTATTTTAAAAAATGGGTAAATGGGGGTTCATAAAATAAGCAAAACTTCATAAAAATCACCTTACTAATTTTAACAACATTTATCATCATTATTATAATTTATAATATTAATCAATCAGGTCGTTCCCAGGAAAGAGGGAGCTTTCTAATAAGGATTTCTCCCTATTAGCGCGAAATTAGGTGACCAAACCACTTCTTGACAGAACTTCTAGATATCGTTAATATTGAAAATAATAATATTAATAACTTTGTCATCTCAATTATTGATTTAATAATATATAAAATATTGACAATAATTGAATCAAATAACGTGAGATACTATGCAGCAATTACTGTAGCAATAATTGAACAAAACTGAGTGACTTATCACGTAAGCATCAATAATCAAAACCGCGTGCTACTCTGCAACTACGCGTATTACTGTACTTTTAACACCGGATGTTTCAACAGTTAACGGTAAAACTTTCGTTGTTATTTTCATAAAGTATTTTTGTCGTTTTCTCAACCCGACAATAATTTTATTGTGGGGTCCACCAATGATTGTGTCGTTGTACGAATATTTCCTGTTAAAACGTATATTCCCCGACCAGTCAAATATTATATAACAACTTGCGTACTTTGTAAAATTTATAAATATTACCCACAACTATAACGTTATATCAAATTCACTCCATAATATTCAAAAATGATATTTATAGAAAATTCATCTTTATTCATAAAAATTGGGGTCTTACAACCTCCCCTTCTTATGAAATTTCGCCCTTGAAATTAGGGTACGTACCTGATATGTCGAAGAGGTAAGGATACCTTAATTTTATTTCAGATTCTAACTCCCAATTCATTTCCTCAACATCATGGTTTCTCCACAAAACTTTAACTTGAGGTATAACCTTGGAACGTAGAATATGTTCCTTCTTATCCAAGATTTGAACAGGAACCTCTTCATACGTCAAATCTTTCGCTATTTCGTCCGGTTCTAACTCAATAATGTGGTTCGGGTCTTTTACATATTTACGTAACATGGATATGTGAAAAACGTTATGAACACGAGACATACTTAGAGGTAAAGCGAGTCTATAAGCCACAGTTCCTACTCGATCAAGGATTAAAAATGGGCCGATGAATAGAGGATTGAGTTTTCCTCTCTTTCCAAATCTCGTAAATCCTTTCCATGGAGCAACACGTAACAACACATGATCTCCTATATCAAATTCCACGTCCTTTCGATGAAGATCAACATAACTCTTTTGTCGATCTTGTGAGGTTTTTATACGTTGTCGGATCGTTTGAATCTTTTTCGTAGTCATACGTACCAACTTCGGTCCCAACAACGTTGCTTCACCCACCTCATCCCAGCATATTGGAGAACGACACTTTCTTCCATACAACACTTCGAATGGAGCCATGCCAATACTTGCTTGATAACTGTTGTTGTAGGAAAACTCCACCAATGGTAAGAACTTATCCCAACTTTCCTTGAAGTCAAGGACACAGAGTCTTAATAAATCTTCAAGAGTTTGAATAGTCCTCTCCGACTGCCCGTTCGTTTGAGGATGATATGTCGAGCTAAATCGTAAATCTGTGCCCATAGCTTTTTGCAAACTAACCCAAAATCGTGAAGTGAATCTTGGGTCTCGATCAGAAACTATGGATACTGGCATACCATGTAGTCTTACAATCTCGTTTATGTACATACGAGCAAGACGTTCAAGTGTATAAGTTTCTCGTATCGGTAAGAAATGAGCAGACTTGGTCAATCTATCAACAATGACCTAAAACGCATCTATACCTTGAGAAACCTTAGGAAGACCGGTAACGAAATCAATGGTAATGTGCTCCCACTTCCATTCTGGAATTTCAAGTGGTTGCAATGGACCTTTTGGTACTTGATTCTCCGCTTTAACTCGTTGACAAGTTAGACACCTTGAGATAAACAGTGATATCTCTCTCTTCTTATTGCTCCACCAAAATGTATGACGAATATCGTGATACATTTAGTACTCCTAGGATGGATTACAAACGGTGTGTTGCGCGCCTCCATCATGATTTTATACTTTAAATCAGGGTTGTTAGGAATACAAAGTTTGGAGTTGACTCGAAGTATTCCTTCTTCATCGATTCTTGCTTCCGGCATAGCACCTTCTTGTACTTTCTTCCTCATACGCATCAGCTCCAGATCTGTAGCTTGAACAGCTTTAACTTTATCAATTAAAGTCGGTTCTACTCGTATATTCGTCATCCTCACATGGGTCCCTAGAGTCTTTAACTCTATCTCCATCCTTTGCAAGTCACACAAAATGGGCCTTTCCGTTGACAATATCGCATTCGCACTTGCATATGATCTTCTACTCAACGCGTCAGCTACCACGTTCCCTTTTCTAGGATGGTATTGGATGGTATGATCATAATCTTTCAACAGTTCAAGCCAGCGTCATTGTCGCATTTTGAGTTCCTTTTGAGTGAAGAAATATTTAAGGCTTTTATGATCCGTAAAGATCTCCACCTTCTCCCCATACAAGTAATGCCTCCAAATCTTTAGTGCGGATACAACAACTGCCAACTCTAGATCATGAGTAGGATAATTCCTCTCATATTCTTTGAGTTGTCTTGAGGCATAGGCTATGACTTTTCCATGTTGCATGAGAACACATCCCAACCCTTAGCCCGAAGAATCACTGTAGATGACAAATCCCTCCGAGCCAGATAGTATTGTCAGGAAAGGTGCTGAAATGAGTCTCCTCTTGAGTTCTTGAAAACTCTTCTCACATTCTTCACTCTAACCGAACTTTGTATCTTTTCGAGTCAGCTGAGTCAATTGAGTAGCGATTCGAGAAAATCCTTTCACGAATCTCCGATAATAACCAGCTAAACCGAGAAAGCTATGTACTTTAGTCATTGATTTAGGTTGCTCCCAGTTTTGAATAGCTTCAATCTTTGCTGGGTCAACAGATATTCCATGACTTCATACAACGTGCCCAAGGAATGCTACTTCCTTAAGCCAGAACTCGCATTTCTTCAACTTGGCATAAAGCTTGTATTCACGAAGCTTTTGGAGTATCAGCCTCAAGTGTTGCTCATGATCTTCACGGCTTTTGGAATAAATAAGGATGTCATAAATAAAGAAGACCACAAAATGATCCAAATATTCCTTGAATACTCAGTTCATCATATCAATGAAGGCAGCAGGAGCATTAGTCAATCCAAAGGACATGACTAGGAATTCATAATGCTCGTACCGAGTTTCGAAAGCCATCTTTAGAATGTCATCGGTTCTAATTTTCAATTGATGATATTCGGAACAAAGATCAATCTTTGAAAAGAATTTGGCTCCTTGCAACTGGTCAAACAGGTCATTAATACGTGGAAATGGGTACCTATTTTGATGGTGACATGATTCAACTCCCGATAATCAATACAAAGTCGCATGCTCCTATCTTTATTCTTCACGAATAGAACAGGAGCACCCCAAGGAGAAGTACTAGGACGAATAAAGCCAATGTCTAACAATTCCTGCAGTTGGGTCTTTAACTCCTGAAGTTCAATAGGAGCCATTCGATATGGGGCTTTGTAAATGGGTTTTATATCGGGTTCAAGGTCGATACAAAATTCAATTTTACGCTCTGGGGTTAGGCCAGGAAGTTCTTCGGGAAATACATCAGGAAATTTATTAACAACAGAAATATCATTCAAAGCTGACGTATTTTTATTTAGATCTGTAACATGAGCTAAGAAAGTTTGACATCCGTTTTTCAGTAAACAAATAGTTTTATGGCTTGAGATGACCGTGACTGATTTTAATGGTTTGGTCGCTTGAATTCGCATAATCGGTTGATTAAGAATATGAAATCTAACAACCTTACGAAAATAATCAATTTTTGCATGATGAGTAGTTAACCAATCAATCCCTAGAATCACATCAAATGCAAGTATTTTCAATGAAATAAGATCGATAAGTAATTTGAGGGTACCGATTTGAACCAAACAAGACTTATAAATAGTGGATGTAATAAAGGTTTCTCCCAACGGAGTTTCCACAGATAAGTCAAAGTCTAATTTCCCCGGAGTCAAATTTAATTGTAGAGCGCAAGTAGGAGAAATAAAAGAATGGGTAGAATCGATATCAAATAAAGTATAAACTTCGCTAGAGTTTATGATAAGCTTACATGTTATGACCTCATTCGGTTTCCTTACTTTCTGGGAGGTCACAACAAATGTTCTCCCTTGCACTACCGAGTTTGACTTTTTTGGGACGGCCTTTGGTGCCTCCATCCTAGCTGAACTTGTCTTTGGTGAACGATAAAATTGGGCTAAGTGACCTTCTCTTCCACAATTATAACATGCTTTGGACGACATCGCGTAGTTTGGACTGATGTGTCCCTTTCCTCCGCATTTGAAGCATATGATAGGTGGTCATTCTCCTTCCTTAACAACGGGTAGTGGTGCTGACGTCTTTCTATCATTGTTGAATCTCCTCTTCTTGAAATGTCCATTCTTATTATTTTGGTCCTGATTACCACCGAAGTGGTTAGCATTTCTGGCTTGCTGATTCCCTCCACGCTTGTTATCACCACTTCGAAGATCGCTCTCACTGATATTATCATTTTGTCGGCTGCTCTCTTTAGGTTGCGTTGACTGGTTATCGCGCTCTACTAACTGAGCCCTATTTACAATATCTGAATACAAACATAGTTTACGAGAAATAAGATATTGACGTATCTCCGGCTTCAAACCTCTTAAAAACATTCGCGTCATTCTCTCTTCATTATCCACCAAGTGGGACGCAATTTGGGATAACTCCGTAAATTTTGTCTCGTATTGGGACACAGTCATATTGTTTTGCTCCAATTTGATAAACTCCACCTCTTTCATGTGACAAATACTTTCGGAAAAGTATTTTTCATTGAACAGCTCTTGGAACTTCTCCCAAGACATCTTCAGTACGGTAGGTTGAGTACATTTTACCGATTCCCACCAGTAGTCTGCCTCTCTGCACAACATAAAGGCGACAAAGGGAACCTTTTGCTCCTCGGAGCATCCGAAGACATCAAATATCTTGGTGATCTGCTTTATCCATGATTCCGCCATAAGTGGTTTTTGCTCTCCCTTAAACTCTGGTGGTCCCAGCTCCTTGAACTGTTTAGGGGTGACCGCCCGAGAGTTTCCAGTGTTTCCACCTATATTTTGGACAGGAGCCCCTCTCGCCTGCTGTTGCATAAATTGCATAAAGCCTCTGAACAATCCATCATTCATCATTTGGTAAGTGTTGTTGTTTGCATGAGGATTGATGCCTTCCTGATGCACATTATCCTGATTATTGATATGTGGTGAATCAACGGTCGCCTGTGCTCCATTGCTTTTCTCAACATTCTCGGATGTCATTTTCAGATACTGCCACAAAATAAAAGTTAATTGACATGTAACATATTATCCATATACTCTGACCGACCAATCAAATACCAAAAAACTTAAGTAGGTCATACTAGCGAAGGAATTCCCCGTCTCTCCCCTCCTAGTTCTATTCTCACATCTTAGCCAGGGATCATATCCCTAAGCTTTGATACCAACTGTGACGACCCAAAAATTAGCTATACATCACCCATCTTGGGTCGTCAGATACATGGTACAAAATTCAAATACAACTTACTAAAACAACTGTCGTGTATAATACGACAAAACATAACTGTAAGTTTGAATACAATTATTGTCTACTAGAGATTATACAAACTCAAAAGGAGTTCTCATTATAATTATTAATACACTATTTCACAAAATAGTGAGGACTACTAATGCTATCCTTTGGACCGTCAATCCGTTCCCCGACTAGTCCCTGCTATGTTCTCATTTTCTAAAGAGAACAGTGAAAGAAAGGGTGAGTTCAACTAGCCCAGTAAGAAATATTATGACTAAGATAATTCAGAATAAATTATCGTTAGCCTACAACAGTGTTAAACTAATAAAATATAACAACATCAAGTTTAACTGCAGCGGAACAAGCAATCCATTAAAAGAGTCAAGTAAAGAATAAAATCTACTATCTTTTATGATTTAAAAGGTTTTTCATCACTTTTATCGCTGGGACTCAGCTTAATAAATAATCCACATCATCGAATCACATCTGCACTACGGCCAATGATATTCTTTAGTATCACGACCACAATTATCCATGCACTACGGGCCAAGAATATTTGTGTATTAATTAATGGTCATAATCATGCCAACAGCTGTCCATCAATGCACTACGGGCCAATGAGGACTTTTACCATATCATTTCTAATATTACGGTCATGATTACACCAAATAATCCCTGGTCATAATCATACCAAGTCCATCTATGCACTACAGGCCACAGATAACTTTCAACAATATATAAACATGAGGATGATGACAATGATATAAGAATTCAATAAAACAAGTTCAAGAATTAATTTATCCAGGAACTAATAACGCCCAAATTGTCAACATGATACTGCTTTGTAGAGTAAAATTCAAGAATGCTTAGAAGAATATTTCCATGAAAAGATACTGGATGAAACGCAAATATCATGCATATTCCACAAATTTCATGGAGTATAGAAGTCAAAGTTTTAACCAACTGAGTATAATCAAGAATGGAATAACAAAAGAAATCATCATGCATGCGGTACTTCGCACAGATAGGTTATTCCAACAGAATAATAAGTAACGGAACCAGGTCAGGCGAAATTCGTACCGACAGGATGTTCCAACAGAATAATAAAGACGAAATTAGGTCCTGCGTAAAAAGCACAGACGGGATGTTCCAACAGAATAATAATAAAGACGGAACCAGGTCCGACGTAAAACGCACAGACATGATATTCCAACAGAATAATAATAAAGATGGAACCAGGTCCGGCGTAAATGCACAGACAATATATTCCAACAGAAAATAATAAAGACGGAATCATAGAAGAATGTCACCAAGTATAGGGTAGTCCGCGTATACTGGTTATTCCAGCGGAATAATAAAGTATGGAATAACAGAAGTTCTCTTCATGAATACAAAAGAAATAATATCCCTTACCGTAAAAGAATCTGAATATAAGAGTAGGGAAGTAGGAGAATACTTTTCTTATTTCTCTCTATACTTTCTCTCTCTAGAGTTTTAGTGAATTCGTAAGAAATAATGAAGGAATGAGCTTCTATTTATAGAAAAATAGACTGCATAGTAACTAACTCAAGGACGGTCCAGATTAATTTACTTTAATCTGACGGTCTATATTTAAAGAAAAATCTTTTAAATAAAATATAATATATTCTATTTATAATTATATAATAAAACAAAATTTATATATATATATATATATATACATATAAACCATAATACTCCTCCTGACAAAAAATATGCCCCTTCCCTCAGGCAACCGTCCTTTTTTTTAAATAAAACAAATTTATAATATAAATATATATATATATATATATATATATATATATATATATATATATATGTAATACTCCATCCGTCCCAGGATAAAAGTCCTGGTGGACTTTTCACGCATATTAAGAAGAGAAATAAAATGACAAAATTGTCTATAATAATGTCATTAAATATGGAGAGAGAATTAGAATAAGAAAAGTATGAGATATTTAATGCTATGAGCATAATAGGAAAAAATATGTAAAAGTTTGGTTATTAAAAGAAAGTAGACATTTAACATGGGACAACCCAAAATAGTAATAAGGACTTTTATCCTGGGACGGAGGAAGTAATTGTACTCCTCGTAGCCAATTTTCTTCATCCCAAGACTTTGTAACACACATGGGCCCCCACCTTTATTACACTAAAAAAAATTTCCTACTAATTATTTTTAAAAATGGGTAAATGGGGGTTCATAAAATAAGCAAAACTTCATAAAAATCACCTTAATAATTTTAACAATATTTATCATCATTATTATAATTCACAATATTATTCGACCAGGTCGTTCCCAGAAAAGATGGGGCTTTCCAATAAGGATTTCTCCCTATTGGCGCGCAATTAGGTGACCAAACCTCTCTTTGACAGAACTTCTAAACATCGTTAATATTGTAAATAATAATATTAATAACTTTGTCATCTCAATTATTGATTTAATAATATATATAAAATATTGACAATAATCGAATCAAATAACGTGAGATACTATGCAACAATTACTGTAGCAATAATTGAACAAAACTGAGTGACTTATCACGTAAGTATTAATAATCAAAACCGTGTTCTACTCTGCAACTACGCGTATTATTATACTTTTAGCACCGGGTGTTTCAACAGTTAACGGTAAAACTTCCGCCGTTATTTTCATAAAGTATTTTTGTCGTTTTCTCAACCCGACAATAATTCCGTTGTGGGGTCCACCAATGATTGTGTCGTTGTACGAATATTCCCTGTTAAAATGAATATTCCCCGACCAAACGAATATTATATAACAACTTGTGTACTTTGCAGAATTTATAAATATTACCCACAACTATAACATTATATCAAATTCACACCATAATATTCAAAAATGTTATTTATAGAAAATTCATCTTTATTCATAAAAATTGGGGTCTTACAATGTATATATCTTGGTAAATGGAAAGGAAGTATACATGGCGGTAGATTTTTAATAAATGAGCACAAGCCTTGGAAATATATCATCATGATTATCCTTCAGAGTTGGGATTTGTTACGCTAAGTAACTGATACTTCTATATATTATCATGATATCTTCTGTTTTGATTTTTGATATAACAAGTGGCCGCAGACTTTATTGCTATAGGTATTGAAAAGTCTAGAAGTGCTTTGTATCTGACTTAGTCTCTTTATGGATTACTGTTTGAAGAGTCCAACATATATTTGTAACTATCAAAGATAATTGGATTTTTTATCAACGACTGTATTGTTGGAACGTTTCTTATCTGTTGGTAACATAAACAAAGTCTGATAACAGAACAAAATTAGCAACGAAAATAATTTATTTCACAAATGGTAATATTTGGGCTATATAAAAAGAAATGATATCAGTGAAAAAGACACAACACTTGAATTAATATTTTGAACTTGTACACTTGAAGAGCTATTGAATTATTCCTGGTGCAAATTTTTTAGTTGTTGTGCTATTCATATTCATATTATTATCAGCTATTTCGTGAGCTTCATATTGGTGATCTCTCTTTTACTACTTGATCATTCCATTCATTAGTTGGGCCTTGCATTGTTAAATTGCTTGTTTGTTTTGATCATTAGACCTCTATATTTGTAATCTTATATTTTTAGACTAAGTGTTGTCTAAAGGAATTTATTCCAGGTGGAATAAGGTTTGTTTACAAACAGGTTCAAGGAAGCATAGGTGCTTAAGGGGTGCATTGGTGCACAAGGAGCAAGAGTGCTCAAGTGAATTATTGTAATTGATCAATTTGATAGAATCTATTTTGTAACAAGGGTCATTTTTAAAGAAATAAAAGTGAGTCTCCAATACTAGTTGGTATTGGACGTGGACTA
The DNA here is from genome assembly GCA_020205505.1 of Panax japonicus. Taxonomy (NCBI): domain Eukaryota; kingdom Viridiplantae; phylum Streptophyta; class Magnoliopsida; order Apiales; family Araliaceae; genus Panax; species Panax japonicus. The sequence goes on from CM035101.1 coordinate 6,003,742, forward strand.
GGCTATTATTATAGAGGGTAATAGCTGAACCACGTAAAAATCCTGGTGTTGATTTTAATACTTGCTTTACTTTATTTACTTACTAAAGCTAGTTAATTATTTTATCTAAGTTTGAATATTTGCATTATCTTGAGATAAATCAATAACACCAAATATTCTTTTCTAAGTTATAATTTCAAGAAAGAAATTTTCTTAAAATCAAAAGGTCTATTCGGTAGGCCATATTAATTCAGCAAGCTACATTCATCAATATAGTACACTGAATTTAGTAGTTTGGTTTATAGTTTAAAAATTGGTCATAGATTGCTCCCACACTTATTCAACCCCCTTTCTAAGTCTACCTTATCTAAATTTCAATAGAGTAGAGTGATGAGATGACTATAGACTCTACGATTTTCTTTGTCACGTCAACGATCGTCTTCTGGGAGATGCTTTAGTGAGTGATTAGTCACTAATCCTCATCTTGAAGTTGCATGGCTTACCACTGATGCGCCCTAAGAGAGTTCGGGCATTGAAATTATAAGGTGAATTTTCAAAACGTTTTTCCAAACTGTATTTGTAACTTCCCTCCACACGATCTGAATAGTGGGGCACATGTCGAGTTCTGCTAAGCTACATGATTTGAAATGGTGTGGAAAATACTGATATGCCCTTAGCTCCCCATGAGCTAGTGTATCCTTTGGGAAGACTACGATCATCGAGGCTGCTCTACGATCGTTGAGTTTACTGCTGATCATACTCTTTGATTATTGTCTGTCATGTTTCTTGTGATGAGCTCTGACTAATCATTCCTTCTGGGTTATTAAGGTAGCTCAGGAAGGGCCAACCTTTTAGACTGAACTAAGGGGTCGGGTTTATCCCTAAGGCGCTTATCAGAAGGAGAGCTTTATAAATTGGTGGCTACAATGAAATCACATTGATCTTTTCTGCTTGAGATTTTACTTACCAACTCTGGATACTCTTTGGTGTTGGTATTTGTTTAGGCTGCAATCGTGGTGTCATCATGCTCTTACACTACGATCATTGAGACTGATCTACAGTACTCCATGATTTGAGTGGTTAGTTGATATGGTTATCAGTAGCACGTTTTGGGACGTTACTACTGACTGTAGATCTTCATTTGGTTCATCAATCATAGAGTTTTGAGACTCTTTAATTGGGATATTTCTGTTTTGGGTTAGCTCTTATCTCTATGATCTTGACATGAGTGGTCTTGATATTTGTGGAGTGGTTAATAAACATGTACCCTGGTTGACCTATCCTTCAAGCTTATCTCAGATCTTCTTACAAGTATTCCACTTCTTCATTTGGCTCCCTAAGCTTTACCATCTTCATCATTTGCATCTAGAACTTCCTCAAACTGATCAACAACTTCATGTTGAAATCATCATGAATGAATAGACCTAAATTAGTTATAGGAAGGTATCATCAGAACTGATCAGTCCACGATTATTGACAAGACTACGAACGTAGTATTTCTCATTCAAGCCTCAATATATTTTGCACTCATGAAGGTATTCTTCAGAGGTGCATTCTTCATTATTGGTTTGATGATCATTTTATATGAACTTCCTGAATGTTCCCTTTGGAGTGATATGCTTTTAAAAAAAATAAATCTCTTTTGTCTTGGAATGATTAGCCTGGTCTCATATGAAGATCATCAGTTGTGTGACTCTTCATTAATGGGGACTCAGCAAGACTTCAAGAACAGTCTTGTGACTTTTTGTTCAGGCTGAGATACTGTTGCAGCATCCAACTCTAATGGTTTGACAAGTCTGAACTCTACGATCGTTAGTGACTCTACGATCGAGATGAGTGAAGACTTATTTGATTTATGGTTGCGTTTTCCTTCTTACGTAGTTGACCTTGCAGCTGGTTGAATCCTTATGACTGGAGCAATCTGCTTTAGTATTTCTTGTGAGATCATATAGACCAAGTACCTGTAAGTTAGATAAATTTCTATTTTTGGTAGCCCTGTTATTTGGGTCCTGCTTGATTAGTTTTTCTTGAACTCCCTATTCCTCATATGCTTGAATTAGCGCCAGCAATCATATTTATGCATATAACAGATTTAGATATGATATTTATAATGCATGATGATGAGTGTGTGAATGATTAAGTATTTTGATAGGACAATCTCTTTTTTTGATTGTTTCACTATTTGCTTAGTTGTGTTCACAGATCTTAAAAGTTTTCAGAGTAGGAATCAATTCTATTATTTATTTTCATTTGGTTGATTCATGGAGATGATCAGTTTCTAAGAATCTTCAAGATAATCCTCTAGTGTTGATCATGCTCTATATTTTATCAAGAACACAGAACATTGGTTTTGTATTTATTTACATACATGCCAATCCTTTAGCAAGATTTACTCCACTTAATCTTTATAGGATTAAGATTAACTTACGACATACTCCAGACCTCTTTCAAGAAACTATTTTCAACCTGAATTTGAGTGGAGAGGGAGTTTGTTGACAATTAAGTATCCAACCTTAATATACTTTGTCTCTCTTCCTTGTTTCAGGAAGAGTATGGTCTCTTGATAGAGTATTGTTGTAGTACATAAGGTGATGCAACACAATATTCATGTAAGTGTTAATGAGGAACTGTACCTTTACACTGTCAGTCTCTTGATAGTCATTTGTCTTGCTATAATGATGTTAGGCATTGATGTGCAAATCTTTACGTTTATTGATGACAGCTTATTGCTATATTTGACTTTAGATCAATCAGGCATTTTTTTGAAGTTGATAACATAGGAAAGTCTTGGCAGCTTTAGTTCCTTGATAATCTTAAGTCTCAAGGATCAGATCCAACTGATTAGCCAAGTGCATATCGAACGAGATTTTCTTTCTTCTTTTGAATAGAAATTTCTTTGCATGTATAGGCTTTGATCATTTAAAATAGTGGATGACAAACTCTTTATTCTTGATTCCCTTCTTGACTTTCCTTCACAAGTTTGTAGACTGCTGATTTTCTTTGGACGTGGATTGGTTTTGTAGCTGCATTAATTTGGAACAGGGACCAATCTGAGCAGCTTCAGGTAAATGTGCACATTTACCTGTATACATAATTTCCAAACGTGTGAGCTCATTATTAATTACAAACAGCTTACTAATAAACTAAATTTAGACCATGGTTTGTGCCTCAGATCAAACTCAAAGTGTTAGCTTTTAGAATGTAATATGAGAACCTACTTTGATATCAATTGTTAGTTCTCAGAGGGCAGCCAATAGATATAGAAGGGGGGTTGAATAGATCCTTTTTATTTCAAAAAACTTATCCATATTAGTTACATTGCTGAGTAAATAGTAGACGAAAAAGTTAAGAATTATTTTAAGCTCGGCGGAATAAGTTAAGGTTCCCCTTCACAGATGTTATGGTGACCATTTATCTAGAGTTAGTTTAGTTGTAAGTAGATGTTATGTTTAGCAGTTATAACAGTTATAATATAAATGATAGAATGTAAAAGACACAAGGTATTTTAAGTGGTTTAGAGACTCAAGCTCCTAATCAACTCTTCTGCTTCAACAAGCAGGGATTCCACTAAGGAAGTCTTTACATCACAGAATCACTAAAATTCATTCAAGGCCAGCAGCCTTGGAACTCTAGTTCACTAAGAACTCTTCAAGTCCAGTAGACTTGGAACTTCAGTTCCCTAAGAACTATTCAAGGCCTGCAGCCTTGGAACTTGATTTAGTCCCTTGATTTAATTTCCCACTATTTCACTGAATAGTGAGGACTACTAATGCTATCATCTGGTCCGCCACTACATTCCCCGACTAGTCCCTGCTACGTTCTCATTTCCTGAAGAGAACAATGAAAGTAAAAGGGTGAGCTCAACTAGCCCAGTAGGAAATATTATGACTAAGATAATGCAGAATATATTATTGTTAGCCTTCAACAGTGTTAAACTGATATAATATAACAACCATCAAGTTTAACTGTAGCGGAATAAGCAATCCATTAAAAGAATCAAGTAGAGAATAAAATCTACTATCTTTTATGATTTAAAAGGTTTTTCATCACTTTTATCGTTGGGACTCAGCTTAATAAATAATCCACATCATCGAATCACCCCTGCACTACGGCCAAGGATATTCTTTAGTATAACGACCACAATTATCCATGCACTACGGGCCAAGAATATTTGTGTATTCATTAATGGTCATGATCATGCCAACAACTGTCCATCAATGCACTACGGGCCAATGAGGACTTTTACCACATCATTTGTAACATTACGGTTATGATTACACCAAATAATCTTTGGTCATAATCAAACCAAGTCCATCTATGCACTACAGGCCACAGATGACTTTCAACAAAATATAAACATGAGGATGATGACAATGATATAAGAATTCAATAAAGCAAGTTCAAGAATTATTTTATCCAGGAATCGATATCGTCCAAATTGTCAACATGATACTGCTTTGTGGAGTAAAATTTAAGAATACTCAGAAGAATATTCCAATGAAAAGATACTGGATAAAGCGCAAATATCAAGGATAGTCCACTAATTTCATGGATTATAGAAGTCAAAACTTTAACCAACTTAGTATATTAAGGAATGGAATAATAAAAGAAATCACCAAGCATGGATAAGAAAGAAATAATACTCCCTACCTTGGAAAAATGGATACTGGAATAGTGAGGTAGCAGATTTCTCTTCTTCTTTCTCTCTATAATTTCCCTCTATTATAATCGCTCTAAAGCTTTTGTGAATTGGTGAGAAATGAAAGAAGAATGAGCTTCTATTTATAGGAAAACACAGTTTCGATAATTGCACGTTTTGGGGCTCAAAAAATTACAGTACAATACCTCTAACTTTTTTTTCATTTTTAATTTAGTCCTGTAAGTATTATCAAACTTGCACCACCTCTCCTAATAGTAAATAATGTGAATCAATAGTTCAATCATGTGAATCAATAGTATAATCATGTGAAAAATATGAATTACAGTATAGTACCTCCCTCTATACCTCCATTTTTAACTTAGTCATGCAAGTATTATCAATCTTGCACCAACTCCCCTAATAGTAAATAATTTGATTCAATAGTACACACATGTGAACAAATAGTTATATAAGCATGTGAATTAGTAGCAATTAATTGCTCATTTATCCGATAAATTACCCGATTTATCAATATAACCCCTAGACATCAATTATCATCGGAATAGATGTCGATTTCCAGTGAGATAAAAGAACAAAAATTAGGGATTCCTATTACAGTTTATCCAAATTCAATAATACTCCATAATAACCAATTGTGAAGCAGAATTCAAAAATAAAGATCAAAACATAGATACAATCAAAGATAGTAACCATTATAGACATCTTGGACAAAAAGAAGAAAAAATCATTTTTCGGTGAATAGTGTCGTATTCGTGAATAGTGTCGTATGTAAGACCCCAACTTTTTGAATAAAGATTAAATTTTCTCGAAATGATGATATTACTGAATATCTTTGGCCTAATTTACTGATATTACTGTAATACGAATCCCTAATTTTTGTTCTTTAAGATATTTTTCATCATCCTCAGTCCTAAATGATGATATTACTGAATATCTTTGGCCTGTAGTACAAAGATGAATGATTAAATGATAAATATCTTTGGCCTGTAGTATAAAGATGAATGATTATCTGATGAATATCTTTGGCCTGTAGTGCAAAGATGAACAGGTGTTGAGATGAACATGACCAACGGGTGATACAAATGAATATCTTTGGCCTGTAGTACAAAGATGAATATTTGATTCAAGATGTATATTGATTGTTGTTATAGGGATAAAATATTGATGATGGACTTTTAAATCTTAGAAGATAGTAGAATTCTTTCTCTACTTGACTCTTCTAATGGATTGTTTATTCCGCTGCAGTTATTGATCTAAAATTTGTTGTCTATTATATTTTATCAGATTTTTCCCTATTGAAGACTAATGATAATTTATTGTATATTATCTTAGTCATAATATTTTCTTATTGGGCTAGTTGATCTCACCCTTTCTTTTACTGTTCTCTTTAGGAAATGAGAATATAGTTGGGACTAGTCGGGGAATGGATTGACGGTCCAGATGGTTGCATTAGTAGTCCTCACTATTTTGTGAAATAGCGTATCAATAATTGTAATGAGGACCCCTTTTGAGTTTTTATACTATCTATTAGACAATAGTTGTATTTAAACTCACAGTATATGTGTTGTCGTATTTTGCACGACAATTATATTACTGAAGTTGTATTTGTTTTTGTACCATGTATTTGGCGACTCAGAATGGGTTGGATGGAATGGACCTATTTTGGGGTCTTCACAATTGAGTAGTGCCTTCTTACGTAAGAATCAATAATTAAACAATACTGTGCAAAATCATGTGCTACTGTGCAACCATGCGTATTACTGAATTTTAACCATCGGGTATTCCAACAGTGTTAACGGTAACAACTACGTCATTATTAGTAAAAACTCAAATTTGTCATTTTCTTCATCCGATCGTTATCCGTTAGGGGACCCACAAATGGTTGCACCGTCATACGAATATTCCCCGATAGAAAGAATATTCCACGACCAAACGAATATTCCTCGACAAAAATGAATATTTTATAACCACTTGCTTATTTTGAAAATTTTCACATTTCACCCATAACCAAAACATTATATCAAATTAACACCTTATTATTCACAATAATAATTAGAGGAAATTCGATTTTATTTATAATAAGTTGGGGTCTTACAACCTCCCCTCCTTATGAAATTTTGTCCTCGAAATTGACGTACGTATCTGGTGTTTCGAAAAGGTGAGGATACCTCGTTTTCATTTCTGATTCTAACTCCCAGGTCATTTCTTCAATAGCATGGTTTCTCCACAAAACCTTAACTTGTGGTATAACCTTCGTGCGTAGGACATGCTCTTTCCTATCCAAGATCTTAACAGGTACCTCCTCGTACGTTAAATCTTCAGCTATCTCGTCTGGTTCTAACTCAATAATGTGGTTTGGGTCTTTCACATATTTACGAAGCATAGATATATGAAAAACATTATGAACACGAGACATGCTTGGAGGTAATTCGAGTCTATAGGCCACATTTCCTATTCGGTCAAGAATTTCAAATGGACCAACAAATCGTTGATTGATCTTTCCTCTCTTCCCAAATCTTGTAATATGAGAGATATGATGCAGCAATTACTGTAACAATAATTGAGTATAACTGAACGACTTCTCAAGTAAGCATCAATAATCAATACCGTGTGCTACTATGCAACCACGCGTATTATTGTTCTTTTAACACCGGATGTTTCAACAGTTAACGGTAAAATTTCCGCCATTATTTTCATAAACCATTTTTGTCGTTTTCTTAATCCGACAATAATTCCGTTGTGGGGGTCCACCAATAATTGTGTCGTTGTACGAATATTCCCTGTTAAAACGAATATTCCCAACCAATCGAATATTATATAACAACTTGCGTACTTTGCAAAATTTGTAAATATTACCCACAACTATAACATTATATCAAATCCAAACCATAATATTCAAAAATATATTTCGAGAAAATTTAATCTTTATTCAAAAAGTTGGGGTCTTACAACCTCCCCTTCTTATGAAATTTCGTCCTCAAAATTAGGGTGCGTACCTGGTATGTCGAAGAGGTAAGGATATCTTGATTTCATCTCAGATTCTAACTCCCAGGTCATTTCTTCCACATCGTGGTTTGTCCACAAAACTTTGACTTGTGGTATAACCTTGGAGCATAGAATATGATCCTTTTTATCCATGATTTTAACAGGTAACTCTTCATACGTTAAATCTTCCTTTATCTCATCTGGTTCTAATTCAATAATGTGGTTCGGGTCTTTCACATATTTACGTAACATAGATATGTGAAAAACGTTATGAACACTAGACATATATGGCCGTAAAGCGAGTCTATACGCCACAGTTCCTACTCGATCGAGGATTAGAAATGGGCCAATGAATAGAGGGTTGAGCTTTCCTCTCTTTCCAAATCTTGTAACTCCCTTCTATAGATCAACACGTAATAACACATGATCTCCAATATCGAATTCCACGTCCTTTCGATGAAGATCATCATAACTCTTTTGTCAATCTTGTGAGGTTTTTATACGTTGTCGGATCGTTTGAATCTTTTCTGTAGTCATACGTACCAACTCCAGTCCCAACAATGTAAATTGTAAATCCGGTCCCAACTCCAGTCCGTCTAAGGATCATATGCCGAGCTAAATCGTAAATCCGTGCCCATAGCTTTTTGCAAACTAACCCAAAATCTTGAAGTGAATCTTGGGTCTCGATCAGAAACTATGGATACTGGCATACCATGCAGTCTTACAATCTCTTTTATGTACATACGAGCAAGATGTTCAAGTGTATAAGTTTATCGTATAGGTAGGAAATGAGCAGACTTGGTCAATCTATCAACAATAAACCAAATTGCATCTATGCCTTGAGAAACCTTGGGAAGACCATCAACGAAATCCATGGTAATGTGTTCCCACTTCCATTCTGGAATTTCAAGTGGTTGCAATGGACCTTTTGGTACTTGATGCTCCGCCTTGACTCATTGACAAGTTAAACACCTAGAGATAAATTATGTTATCTCTCTCTTCATATTGCTCCACCAAAATGTATGTCAAAGATCACGAAACATTTTGGTACTCCCAGGATGGATTGCAAACGGTGTGTTGTGCACCTCCATCATGATTTTATACTTTAAATCAGGGTTGTTAGGAACACAAAGTTTAGATTTGATTCGAAGTATTCCTTCTTCATAGATTCTTGCTTCCGGCATAGCACCTTCTTGTACTTTCTTCCTCCTACGCATCAGCTCCAGGTCTGTAGCTTGAGCAGCTTTAACTTTATCGATTAAAGTTGGTTCTACTCGTATATTCGCCATCATCACATGGGTCCCTAGATTCTTTATTTTTAACTCTATCCGTTGCAAGTCATACAAAATGGGCCTTTGCGTTAACAATATTACACTCATACCCGCATATGATTTTCTACTCAGCCCATCAGCTACTACGTTCGCTTTTCCAGGATGGTATTGAATAGTATGATCATAATCTTTCAACAGTTCGAGCCAACGTCGTTGCCGTATGTTGAGTTCCTTTTGAGTGAAGAAATATTTGAGGCTTTTATGATCCGTATAGATCTCCACTTTCTCCCCATACAGATAATGCCTCCAAATTTTAAGCGCAAAAATGACAGCTGCCAACTCTAGATCATGAGTAGGATAATTCCTCTCATATTCTTTGAGTTGCCGTGAGGCATAGGCTATGACTTTCCCATGTGGCATGAGAACACATCTTAACCCTTTGCCTGAAGCATCACTGTAGATGACAAATCCCTCCGAGCCAGATGGTATTGTCAGAATAGGTGCTGAAATGAGTCTCCTCTTGAGTTCTTGAAAACTCTTCTCACATTCCACGCTCCAGCCGAATTTTGTATCTTTTTGAGTCAGCTGAGTTAATGGAGTAGCAATTCGAGAAAACTCTTCTACGAATCTCCGATAATAACCAGCTAAGCTGAGAAAGCTACGTACTTCGGTCACTGATTTAAGTTGCTCCCAGCTTTGAATTGCTTCAATCTTTGTCGGGTCAACAGATATCCCATGATTTGATATCACGTGCCCAAGGAATGCAACTCCTCAAGCCAGAACTCACATTTCTTCAGCTTGGCATATATCTTGTTTTCACTAAGCTTTTGGAGTATCAGCCTCAAGTGTTGCTCATGATCTTCACGGCTTTTGGAAAATATGAGGATGTCATTAATAAAGACGACCACAAAATGATCCAAATATTCCTTGAATACTCGGTTCATCATATCCATGAAGGCAGCAGGAGTATTAGTCAATCCAAAGGACATGACTAGGAATTCATAATGCCTGTACCGAGTTCTAAAAGTCGTCTTTGGAATGTCATCGGTTCTAATCTTCAATTGATGATATCCTGAATGAAGATCAGTCTTTGAAAAGAATTTGGCACCTTGCAACTGGTCAAACAGGTCATCAATACGTGGCAATGGGTACCTATTTTTGATGGTGACATGATTCAACTCCCGATAATCAATACAAAGTCGCATACTCCCATCTTTCTTCTTCACGAATAGAACAGGAGCACCCCAAGGAGACGTACTAGGACGAATGAAACCAATGTCTAATAATTCCTGCAACTGGGTCTTTAACTCCTGAAGTTCAATAGGAGCCATTCGATATGGGGCTTTGGAAATGGGTTTTTACCCGGTTCAAGGTCGATACAAAATTCAATTTCACGCTCTGGGGGTAGGCCAGGAAGTTCTTCGGGGAATACGTCAGGAAATTTATTAACAACAGAAATATCATTCAAAACTAACGTATTTTTGTTTAGATCCGTAACATGAGCTAAGATAGCTTGACATCCATTTTTCAATAAATGAATAGCTTTATGGCTTGAAATGACATTGATTGATTTTAATGGTTTAGTTGTTTGAATTCGCATAATAGGTTGGTTAGGAATATGAAAGCTAACAACCTTACGAAAATAATCAATTTATGCATGATGAGTAGTTAACCAATCAATCCCTAAAATCACGTCAAATGCAAGTATTTTCAATGAAATAAGATCGACAGGTAATGTGAGGGTACCAATTTGAACCAAACAAGACTTATAAACAGTGGATGTAATGAAGGTTTCTCCCAACGAAGTTTCAACAGATAAGTCAAAGTCTAATTTCTCCGGAGTCAAATTTAATCGTTGAGCGCAAGTAGGAGAAATAAAAAAAATGGGTAGAACCAGTATCAAATAAGGTATAGACTTCGCTAGAGTTTATGATAAGCTTACCCGTGACGACTTCGTTCGGGTTCCTTGCTTTCTGGGAGGTCACAACAAATGTTCTCCCTTGCACCACCGGCTTTGACTTTTCTGGGATGGTCTTTGGTGCCTCCATCCTAGCTAAACTTGTCTTCGGTGGACGCAAAATTGGGCTAGGTGACCTTCTCTTCCACAATTATAACACGCTTTGGATGGCATCGCGCAGTTTGGACTAATGTGTCCCTCCCCTCCGCATTTGAAGCATATAATAGGTGGTCGTTCTCCTTCCTTAACCACGGTTCCTAGTGCTGATGTCTTTCCATCATTGTTGAATCTCCTTTTCTTAAAATGTCCATTTTTACTGTCTAGGCCATGATTACCACCGAAGTGGTTACCATTTCTGGCATGTTGATTCCCTCCACGTTTGTTGTCACCGCTTCGATGACTGATACCACTGGTATTTTCATGATGTCGGCTGCTTTCTCTTGGTTGCGTTAACTCGTTACCGTGCTCCAATAACTGAGCCCTATTTATAACATCTGAGTAAAAACACAGTTTATGAGAAATAAGATATTGACGTATCTCCGGTTTCAAACCTCTTAAAAACATTCGTGTCATTCGCTCGTCATTATCGACCAAATGGGATGCAAACCGGGATAACTCCGCAAATTTAGCCTCGTATTGCGACACGGTCATATTGTTTTGCTCCAACTTGATAAACTCCACCTCTTTCATGTGACGAATACTTTCGAGAAAGTACTTGTTTTTGAATAGCTCTTGGAACTTTTCCCAAGACATCTTGAGTGCGTCAGGCTGGGTACATTTTACAGATTCCCACCAGTAATCTGCCTCTTCACGCAACATGAAGGTGGAGAAGGGAACCTTTTGATCGTTGGAGCATCCCAAGTCATCAAATATCTTGGTGATCTGCCTTATCCACGCTTCTGCCTTAAGTGGTTTTGGCTCTCCAATAATCTCGGGTGTTCCCAGCTCCTTGAACTGTTTAGCGGTGACCATTCGAGAGTTTCTAGTTTTTTCACCTGCATTTTGAACAGGAGCCGCTCTCGCCTGATGTTGCATGAATTGCATAAAGCCTCTGAACATTCCATCGTTCATCATTTGGTCAGTGTTGTTGTTTGCATGAGGATTGTCGCCTTCCTGATACACATTATTCTGTTTGTTGATCTGTGGAGACTCAACGGTCTCTTGTGCCCCATTACTATTCTCAATATTCTCGGATGCCATTTTCAAATACTGACACAAAACAAGGGTTAATTGACATGCAACATATTATCTCTATACTCTGACCAACCAATTAAATACCAAAAAAAATTAGGTAGGTCATACTAGCGAAGGAATTCCCCGTTTCTCCCCTCCTAGTTCTAGTCTCACATCTTAGCCAGGGATCATATCCCTAAGCTTTGATACCAACTATGACGCCCCCAAAACAGGTATACATCACCTATTCTGAGTCGCCAAATACATGGTACAGATTACAAATACAACTCAATTATACAATTGTCGTGCAAAGTACGACAAAACATAAGCTGTGAGTTTTAATACAAATATTGTCATCTAAACAATATACAAACTCAAATTCAATATTATTACATTTATTTTCCCACTATTTCACTGAATAGTGAGGACTACTAATGCTATCATCTGGTCCGTCACTCCGTTTCCCGACTAGTCCCAGCTACGTTCTCATTTCCTGAAGAGAACAATGAAAGTAAAAGGGTGAGCTCAACTAGCCCAGTAGGAAATATTATGACTAAGATAATGCAAAATATATTATCGTTAGCCTTCAACAGTGTTAAACTGATATAATATAACAACCATCAAGTTTAACTGCAGCGAAACAAGCAATCCATTAAAAGATTCAAGTAGAGAATAAAATCTACTATCTTTTATGATTTAAAATGTTTTTCATCACTTTTATCGCTGGGACTCAGGTTAATAAATAATCCACATCATTGAATCACCCCTGCACTACAGCCAAGGATATTCTTTAGTATAACGACCACAATTATCCATGCACTACGGGCCAAGAATATTTGTGTATTCATTAATGGTCATGATCATGCCAACAACTGTCCATCAATGCACTACGGGCCAATGAAGACTTTTACCACATCATTTGTAACATTACGGATATGATTACACCAAATAATCTTTGGTCATAATCAAACCAAGTCCATCTATGCACTACAGGCCACAGATGACTTTCAACAAAATATAAACATGAGGATGATGACAATGATATAAGAATTCAATAAAACAAGTTCAAGAATTATTTTATCCAGGAATCGATAACGTCCAAATTGTCAACATGATACTGCTTTGTGGAGTAAAATTCAAGAATGCTCAGAAGAATATTTCAATGAAAAGATACTGGATGAAGCGTAAATATCAAAGATATTCCACTAATTTCATGGAGTATAGAAGTCAAAACTTTAACCAACTGAGTATAACAAGGAATGGAATAACAAAAGAAATCATCAGGCATGCGATAGACCGCACAGGCAGGTTATTCCAACGGAATCAAGTCTGGCGTAAAACGCACAGACAAGATATTCCAACAGAATAATAAAGACGGAATCAGGTCCGGCGTAAAGAATAATAAAGACGAAACCAGGTCCGGCGTAGAACGCACAGACAGGATGTTCCAACAGAATGATAAATAATAGAACCAGGTTCGGCGTAAACGCACAGACAGGATGTTCCAACAGAATGATAAAGAATGGAATAACAAAAGAATTTCATCAAGTATAGGGTAGCCCGCGTATACAGGTTATTCCAATAGAATAATAAAGAATGAAATAACAGAAGTTCTCTTCGTGGATAAGAAAGAAATAATACTCCCTACCTTGGAAAAAATGGATACTGGAATAGTGAGGTAGCAGACTTCTCTTCTTCTTTCTCTCTATAATTTCCCTCTATAATAATCGCTCTAAAGCTTTTGTGAATTGGCGAGAAATGAAGGAAGAATGAGCTTTTATTTATAGGAAAATATAGTTTCGATAATTGCACGTTTTGGGGCTCAAAAAATTACAGTACAATACCTCCAACTTTTCTTTCATTTTTAATTTAGTCCTGTAAGTATTATCAAACTTGTACCACCTCCCCTAATAGTAAATAATGTGAATCAATAGTTCAATCATGTGAATCAATAGTATAATCATGTGAAAAATACGAATTACAGTATAGTACCTCCCTCTATACCTCCATTTTTAACTTAGTCATGTAAGTATTATCAATCTTGCACCAACTCCCCTAATAGTAAATAATGTGATTCAATAGTACACACATGTGAACAAATAGTTATATAATCATGTGAATTAGTAGCAATTAATTGCTCATTTATCCGATAAATTACCCGATTTATCAATATAACCCCTAGACATCAATTATCATCGGAATAGATGTCGATTTCCACTAACACTAATAATCCCAACATAATGAAACTATCAAAATTCATTTTTAATCAACACAACTTATTCATCATTAATATTATAACTCATAATATTTAACAACCAGGTCGTTCTCAAGAAAAAAAGGGCTTTCCAATAAGGATTTCTCCTTATTGGCACGCAATTAGGTGACCAAACCTCTCCTTGACAGAACTTCTAGACATTGTCAATATTGTAAATAATAATATGAATAAATTTGTCGCCTCAATTATTGATTTAATAATATAAAATATTATGCAAATGATACTGTGACAATAATTGAATCAATAATATGAGAGATATGATGCAGCAATTACTATAGCAATAATTGAGTATAACTGAGTGACTTCTCACATAAGCATCAATAATCAATACAGTGTGCTACTATGCAACCACGCATATTACTGTTCTTTTAACACCGGGTGTTTCAACAGTTAACGATAAAACTTCCGCCGTTATTTTCATAAAGTATTTTTATCGTTTTCTCAATCCGACAATAATTCCGTTGTGGGGGTCCACCAATGATTGTGCCGTTGTATGAATATTCCCTGTTAAAAAGAATATTCCTTGACCAATCGAATATTATATAACAACTTGCGTACTTTGCAAAATTTGTAAATATTACCCACAACTATAACATTATATCAAATTCACACCATAATATTCAAAAATATATTTCGAGAAAATTTAATCTTTATTCAAAAAGTTGGGGTCTTACATACGACACTATTCACTGAAAAATGAATTTTTCTTCTTTTTGTCCAAGATGTCTATAATGGTTATTATCTTTGATTGTATCCATGTTTTGATCTTTATTTTTGAATTCTGCTTTACAATTGGTTATTACGGAGTATTATTGAATTTGGATAAACTGTAATACGAATCCCTAATATTTGTTCTTTTATCTCACTGGATTCGTTTTCTTTAAGATATTTTTCATCATCCTCAGTCCTAAATGATGATATTACTGAATATCTTTGGTCTGTAGTGCAAAGATGAATGATTAAATGATGAATATCTTTGGCTTGTAGTGCAAAGATGAATGATTACCTGATGAATATCTTTGGCCCGTAGTGCAAAGATGAACAGGTGTTGAGATGAACATGACCAACGGGTGATACAAATGAATATCTTTGGCCTATAGTGCAAAGATGAATATTTGATTCAAGATGTATATTGATTGTTGTTACAGGGATAAAATATTGATGATGGACTTTTAAATCTTAGAAGATAGTAGAATTCTTTCTCTACTTGACTCTTCTAATGGATTGTTTATTCCGCTGCAGTTGTTGATCTAAAACTTGTTGTCTATTATATTTTATCAGATTTTTCCCTGTTGAAGACTAATGATAATTTGTTGTATATTATCTAGTCATAATATTTTCTTACTGGGCTAGTTGAGCTCACCCTTTCTTTTACTGTTCTCTTCAGGAAATGAGAATATAGCTGGGACTAGTCAGGGAATGTATTGACGGTCTAGATGGTTGCATTAGTAGTCCTCACTATTCTGTGAAATAGCGTATCAATAATTGTAATGAGAACCCCTTTTGAGTTTTTATACTATCTATTAGACAATAGTTGTATTTAAACTCACAGTATATGTGTTGTCGTATTTTGCACAACAATTGTATTATTGAAGTTGTATTTATTTTTGTACCATGTATTTGGTGACTCAGAATGGGTTGGATGGAATGGACCTATTTTGGGGTCGTCACAATTGAGTAGTTCCTTCTTACGTAAGAATCAATAATTCAACAATACTATGCAAAATCGTGTGCTACAGTGCAACCATGCGTATTACTGAATTTTAACCACCGGGTATTCCAACAGTGTTAACGGTAACAACTACGCCGTTATTTGTAAAAATCCAAATTTTTCATTTTCTTCATCCGACCGTTATCCGTTATGGGGCCCATAAATGGCTGCGCCGTCGTACGAATATTGCCCGATTTAAAGAATATTCCACGACCAAACAAATATTCCCCGACCAAACAAATATTCCCCGACAAAAGTGAATATTTTATAACCACTTGCTTATTTTGAAAATTTGCACATTTCACCCATAACCAAAACATTATATCAAATTAACACCTTATTATTCGCAATAATAATTAGAGGAAATTCGATTTTATTTATAATAAGTTGGGGTCTTACAACCTCCCCTCCTTATGAAATTTCGCCCTCGAAATTGACGTACGTACCTGGCATTTCGAAAAGGTGAGGATACCTCATTTTCATTTCTGATTCTAACTCCCAGGTCATTTCTTCAATAGCATGTTTTTTCCACAAAATCTTAACTTGTGGTATAACCTTCGTGCGTAGGACATGCTCTTTCCTATCCAAGATCTTAACAGGTACCTCCTCGTACGTCAAATCTTCAGCTATCTCGTCTGGTTCTAACTCAATAATGTGGTTTGGATCTTTCACATATTTACGAAGCATAAATATGTGAAAAACATTATGAACACAAGACATGCTTGGAGGTAATGCGAGTCTATAGGCCACATTTCCTATTCGGACAAGAATTTCAAATGGACCAACAAATCGTGGATTGATCTTTCCTCTCTTCCCAAATCTTGTAACTCCCTTCCATGGTGCAACACGTAACAATACATGATCCCCAATATTAAATTCTACGTCTTTTCGATGAAGATCCGCATAACTCTTTTGTCGATCCTGTGCCGTTTGTATACGTTGTCGGATCATATTGATCTTCTCTATAGTCATTCGTACCAACTCTGGTCCCAACAACGTTGCTTCTCCCACCTCATCCCAGCATACTGCAGAGCGACACTTTCGTCCATACAATGCTTCAAATGGAGCCACGCCTATACTTGCCTGATAACTGTTGTTGTAGGAGAATTCCACCAATGGTAGGTACTTATCCTAACCCCATTTGAAATCTAGGACACCGAGTCTTAATAGATATTCAAGAGTTTGAATAGTTCTCTTTGATTGTCCGTCCATTTGAGGATGGTATGCCGAACTGAATCGTAAATCTGTGCCCATAGCTCTCTGCAAGCTAACCCAAAATCGTGAAGTGAATCTTGGGTCACGATCCAAAACTATGGATACTGGCATGCCATGCAATCTCACAATCTCATTTACGTACATACTAGCAAGACGTTCAAGGGAATAAGTCTCACGTATCAGCAAGAAATGAGCAGACTTGGTTAATCTATCAACAATAACCCAAATCGCATCTATGCCTTGAGAAACCTTGGGAAGACCTGTAACGAAATCCATGGTAATGTGTTCCCACTTCCATTTCGGAATCTTAAGTGGTTGGAATGAACCCTTTGGCACTTGATGCTCCGCCTTGACACGTTGACAGGTTAAACACCTTGAGATAAACTCTGCGATCTCTCTCTTCATATTGTTCCACTAAATGTAAGTCAAAGATCATGATACATTTTGGTACTCCCATGATGGATTGCAAATGGTGTGTTGTGAGCCTCCATCATGATTCTATGCTTTAAATCTGAATCGTTAAGAGCACAAATTCTGGAGTTGACTCGAAGTATTCCTTATTCATCAATTCTTGCTTCTGGAATAGCACCTTCTTGCATTTTCTTCTTCATACGCATCAGCTCCAGGTCCGTAGCTTGAGCAGCTTTAACTTTATCGATTAAAGTCGGTTATACTCGTATGTTCGCCATCATCACGTGGGTCCCTGGAGTCTTTAACTCAATATCCATCCTTTGTAAATCGTATAAAATGGGTCTTTGTGTTAACAACATCGCACTCGTACCCGCATACGATCTTCTGCTCAATGCGTCAGCTACTACGTTTGTTTTTACAGGATAGTATTGAATGGTATGATCGTAATCCAGCTCGAGCCAGCATCTTTTCCGCATGTTAATTTCCTTTTGGGTGAAGAAATATTTGAGTCTTTTATGATCTGTATAGATCTCCACTTTCTCCCCATACAAGTAGTGTCTCCAGATCTTTAACGCGAAAACGACTGCTGCTAACTCCAAATCATGAGTAGGATAATTCCTCTCATATTCTTTAAGTTGTCACGAGGAATAGGCTATGACTTTTCCATGTTGCATGAGAACACATCCTAACCCTTTGCCTGAAGCATCGCTGTAGATAACAAATCCATCCGAACCAGATGGCATTGTCAGAACAGGTTCCGAAATGAGTCTCCTCTTGAGTTCTAGAAAACTCTTCTCACAATCCTCGCTCCAACTGAATTTTATATCTTTACGATTCAGCTGAGTTAACGGAGTAGCGATTCGAGAAAATCCTTCCACGAATCTCCGATAGTAACCAGCTAAGCCCAGAAAGCTACGTACTTAGGTCACCGACTTTGGTTGCTCCCAACTTTGTATGGCTTCAATCTTCGCCAGGTCAACAGATACTCCATGTTTTGACACCACATGCCCAAGGAATGCTACTTCCTCAAGCCAGAACTCGTATTTCTTTAGCTTGGCATATAGCTTGTTATCACAAAGCCTTTGCAGTACCAGCTTCAAATGGCGCTCATGATCTTCACGGCTTCTGGAATAGATGAGGATGTCATCAATAAAGACAACAACGAACTGATCCAAATATTCTTTGAACACACGGTTCATTATATCTATGAAAGCAACAGGAGCATTAGTTAATCCAAAAGACATGACTAAGAATTCATAATGCCCGTACCGAGTTCTGAAGGCAGTTTTTAGAATATCCTCAGTTTTAATCTACAGCTGATGATATCCAGAACGAAGATCAATTTTTGAAAAGAATTGTGTTCCTTGCAATTGGTCGAACAAGTCATCAATGCGAGGTAGCGGATACCTATTCTTGATAGTGACATGGTTCAATTCTCGATAGTCAATACAAAGTCGCATACTCCCGTCTTTCTTCTTTACAAATAACACAGGAGCACCCCAAGGAGATGTATTAAGACGAATGAAACCGATGTCCAACAACTCCTGTAGTTGGACCTTTAACTACTGAAGTTCAATAGCAGCCATTCGATATGGGGTTTTAGAAATGGGCTTTGTACCAGGTTCAAGGTCAATAAAGAATTCAACTTCACGTTCTGGGGGTAGACCGGGAAGTTCTTCAGGAAATATGTCAGGAAATTCACTAACAACAGAAATATTATTCAAATCTGACGTATTTGTGTTCAAGTCCGTGACATGGGCTAAGAAAGCTTGACATCCGTTTTTCAATAAACGAATATCTTTATGGCTTGATATGACGGTGATTGACTTTAATGGTTTGGTTGTTTGAATTCGCATAATAGGTTGGTTAGGAATATGAAAACTAACAACCTTACGAACACAATCAATTTTAGCATGATACGTGGTTAACCAATCAATCCCTAAAATCACATCAAATGCAATAATTTTCAACGAAATAAGATCGGCAGGAAATATGGCGGTACCAACTTGAATCAAGCAAGATTTATAAACAGTAGATGTAATGAAAGTTTCTCCTAACGGAGTCTCAACAGATAAGTCAAGGTCTAATTTCTTCGGAGTCAAGTTTAAACGTTAAGCACAAACAGGAGAGATAAAAGAATGGGTAGAACCGGTATCTAATAAAGTATAAACTTCGCAAGAGCTTATGATTAGCTTACTCGTGATCACCTCGTTTGGGTTCCTCGCATTTTGGGCAGTCACGACAAATGCCCTTCCAGGAACCACCAACTTCGACTTGTCTGTGATAGCCTTTGGAGTCACCATCCCCGTTGAACTTGGTTTCGCAACTAGACAATCTCAAGCTATATGACCTTCCTTTCCACAGTTATAACACACCTTGGATTGTTGTGGGCAGTTTGGGCTGATGTGTCCCTCTTTCCCGCATTTGTAACAAACGACCAGTGCTCGTTCTCCTCCCCTAGAAATAGTTGATGTTTGTGATGACGTCTTCACGTTATCATTGTTTTACCTTCTCTTCTTAAAATCTCCTCCCGAGTCGCTCCTTCTATTATCACGGCCACGATTACCACCAGAGTGGTTACCGCTTTTGTCTGAATGTTTTCCTCCCTGCTGGTTTTCATTGCTCCGATGACCGCTGCCACCGGTATGACCCTGGTTGTGGTCCCTTGGTTGAACATACTCATTATCTCGCTCTAATAATTGAGCCATGTTTACAACATCTGAATATAAAGAAAATTTATGAGAGATAAGATATTGCCGAATCTCGGGTTTTAGACCTCTCAGAAACATCCTCGTCATTCGTTCCTCATTCTCGACCAAATGAGGTGCAAACCTTGATAACTTAGCAAACTTCGCCTCGTACTGGGATACCTTCGTAATGTTTTGTTCTAGTCTGATAAACTCCACCTCCTTCATATGACGAATACTTTCAGGAAAGTACATTGTCATTAAATAATTTCTGAAATGTTTCCCAAGACATATTGAGTGCGGCAGGCTGGGTACGCTTCACAGATTCCCACCAGTAACTTGCCTCACCGTGGAACATAAAGGTGGCGAATGGAACCTTTTGTTCCTCCGTGCATCCCAAGACATCGAATATCTTGATAATTTGTTTGACCCACGTTTCCAGCATTGATACACTATTTTACAAAATAGTGAGGACTACTAATACAACTATCCTGAACCATCACTCTATACCCCGGCTAGTTCATGCTATGTTCTTACTTCCTGGGAAGAAAAATGGAACAAAAAGGAAAATGGTGAGCTCAACTAGCCAAGTAAAGAATATTATGACTAAGATAATATAAAATAATTTATCATTAGTCTTCAACAGGGAAAAATCTGATAAAATATAATAGACAACAAGTTTTAGATCAACAACTGCAGCGGAAACAGTAATCCATTAGAAGAATCAAGTAGAGAAAGAATTCTACTATCTTCTAAGATATAAAAGTCCATCATCAATAATTTATCCCTGTAACATCAATCAATATACATCTTGAATCAAGTATTCATCATTGCACTATAGGCCAAAGATATTTATTTGTATCACCAGTTGGTCATGTTCATCTCAACACCTGTTCATCTTTGCACTACGGGCCAAAGATATTCATCAGTTAATCATTCATCTTTGCACTACAGGCCAAAGATATTCAGTAATATCATCATTTAGGACTGAGGATGATGAAAAATATTTTAAAGAAAACGAATCCAGTGCGATAAAAGAACAAATATTAGGGATTCGTATTACAGTTTATCCAAGTTTAATAATACTCCACAATAACCAATTGTGAAGCAGAATTCAAAAAAAAAGATCAAAACATGGATACAATCAAAGATAGTAACCATAATAGACATCTTGGATAAAAAAGGAAAATTTTTATTTTTCGGTGAATAGTGTCGTATTCGTGAATAGTGCCGTATACGTAAATAGTAACCCCGACACAAAAAGTTCTAAATTTTATAAAAAGTTCAGACCAATATTTCGGCATAATGATATTGAAAGAAATAATATCATTTACGAAGAAAATAACATCCCTTACCTCAAAGTAACGGTACTTCTGATCAGAATATCGGATATAAAGCCGAAGGAAGCTTGTACCGAACAGCAACTCTCAAAGTATCTAAATACTCACAAAAATACGCTCAATAATATAGAGAGAAAGAAAATTTATGAATTCTGGTGTGATTTTTAACTCTAACATAAGCACCTATTTATAAGAAAATGCTTAGAACGTCAAAGCAGACTTAATTAATAAAATATTAATTTATATAACAAATGTCACGCACGCCCCATGACCAAGACCAACCATCCACTTTTGAAAAAATCTCAGCCCATTTTTCCACCAAAAACAAAAAGTGGGTCCCACCCTTTTTAATAAAAACATTTAATTTTCGAAACTTTAATAATCCATAATAAATAGCTCTTTTATCAGAAAAAATCGAATCTCACGTCCTTTTTATAGGAAATTTAATTCTTTACCACTTTGTAAAAGAAAATTTTTCCAAATTACAATCAGAAAATACTCGAAATCCACATACAGATGGTTTTTAATACCTCCATACCGACAAAATACTGATAAAACACCTCAGCATTAATTCCTTCATTTTTATCCACATAAAAATAAATCTATCCATCATTTATATCAACATAAAATAAATATTTCTTTATCATATAAATCAATAATTAATTATTCACAAATAATATTACAGAATCACAATTATGACAATCAGGCAGTTCCCAGGAAAGTGGGGGCTTTCCGATAAAGATTTTTCCTTACTGACGCGCAATTAGGTGACCAAACCTCTTCTTGCCAGAACTTTATAGACATTGCCGATAATGATATCTCATAATATTATTCAAATAATATAAATTATTAATCTGATAATGGGAAATAATGTGCAGTGACAATTATTGAAACGACAATAATATAAAATATCAACGCAACAATTATTGAATCAATAAAATAAAATAGTAATTACTGTAACAATTATTAAGTAGTACATTCTTACGTAAGAATCAATAATTCAACAATACTGTGCAAAACTGTGTGCTACTATGCAATCACGCGTATTACTGAATTTTAACCACCGGGTATTCCAACAGTGTTAACGGTAACAACTACGCCGTTATTTGTAAAAACTCAAATTTGTCATTTTTTTCATCCTACCGTTATCCGTTATGGGGCCCACAAATGGCCGCGCCGTCGTACGAATATTCTCCAACAGAAAGAATATTCCACGACCAAACGAATATTCCCCAACAAAAATGAATATTTTATAACCACTTGCTTATTTTGAAAATTTGCACATTTCACCCATAACCAAAATATTATATCAAATTAACACCTTATTATTCACAATAATAATTAGAGGAAATTCGATTTTATTTATAATAAGTTGGGGTCTTACAGAAATCCTTATATGAAAATCCCCTCTTTCCTTGGAACGGCCTGGTTGTCATAATTGTGATTCTGTAATATTATTTGTGAATAATTAATTATTGATTTATATGATAAGGAAATATTTATTTTATGTGGATATAAATGATGGATAGATTTATTTTTATGTGGATAAAAATGAATGAATTAATTTTGAGGCGTTTTATCAGAATTTTGTCGGTATACAGGTATTAAAAACCGTCTGTATGTGGATTTCGGGTATTTTTTGATTGGAATTTGGAAAAACTTTCTTTTACAAAGTGGTAGAGAATTAAATTTCCTATAAAAAGGACATGAGATTCAAATTTTTCTGATAAAAGAGCTATTTATTATGAATTATTGAAGTTTCAGAAATTAAATATTTTTATTAAAAAGGGTGGGACCCACTTTTTGTTTTTGGTGGAAAAATGGGCTGAGATTTTTTTCAAAAGTGGATGGCTGGTCTTGGTCATGGGGTGTGCGTGACATTTGTTATATAAATTAATATTTTATTAATTTAGTCTGCTTTGGCGTTCTAAGCATTTTCCTATAAATAGGTGCTTAGGTTAGAATTAAAATCATACCAGAATTCATAAGTTTTCTTTCTCTCTATATTGTCGAGCGTATTTTTGTGAGTATTTAGATACTTTGAGAGTTGTTATTCGGTACAAGCTTCCTTCGGCTTCATATCCGATATTTCGATCAGAAGTATCGTTATTTTAAGATAAGAGGTGTTATTTTCTTCGTAAATGATATTATTTCTTTCAATATCATTATGCCGAAATATTGGTCTAAACTTTATATCAAATTTGGATTTTTTTGTGTCGGGGTTACTATTCACGTATACGGCACTATTCACTGAAAAATGAATTTTTTTTTCTTTTTTGTCCAAGATGTCTATTATGGTTACTATCTTTAATTGTATCCATGTTTTGATCTTTATTTTTGAATTCTGCTTCAAAATTGGTTATTATGGAGTATTATTGAACTTGGATAAACTGTAATACGAATCCCTAATATTTTTTCTTTTATCTCACTGGATTCATTTTTTTAAAAATATTTTTCATCATCCTCAGTCCTAAATGATGATATTACTGAATATATTTGGCCTGTAGTGCAAAGATGAAAGATTAACTGATGAAAATCTTTGGCCCGTAGTGCAAAGATGAACATGTGTTGAGATGAACATGACCAACTGGTGATACAAATGAATATCTTTGTCCTGTAGTGCAAAGATGAATACTTGATTCAAGATGTATATTAATTAATGTTACAGGGATAAATTGTAAGACCCCAACTTTTATGAATAAAGAATAAATTTTTCGAAATATATTTTTGAATATTATGGTGTGAATTTGATATAATGTTATAGTTGTGGGTAATATTTATAAATTTTGCAAAGTAAGCAAGTGGTTATATAATATTCAATTGGTCGGGGAATATTCGTTTTAACAGGGAATATTCGTACGACGATACAATCATTGGTGGACCCCACAACGGAAGTATTGACGTATTTAGAAAATGACAGAATTATCTTTTTATAAAAATAACGGTGAAAGTGTTACCGTTAAAACTGTTGAACTACCCGGTAGTAAAAGTACAGTAATACGCGTGGTTGCATAGTAGCACACGGTATTGATTATTGATACTTACGTGAGAAATCACTCAGTTATACTCAATTATTGCTACAGTAATTGTTGCATCATATCTCTCATATTATTGATTCAATTATTGTCATAATATCATCTGCATTATATTTATTATTATTAAATCAATAATTGAGATGACAAAGTTATTCATATTATTATTTACAATATTGACAATGTCTAGAAGTTCTGTCAAGGAGAGGTTTGGTCACTTAATTGCGCGCCAATAAGGAGAAATTCTTATTGGAAAGCCACCTCTTTCCTAGAAATGACATGGTTGTTAAATATTATGAGTTATAATATTAATGATGAATAAGTTTTGTTGATTAAATATGAATTTGATAGTTCCATTGTAATACCCGGTAAAAAATAATAATAATGATAATAATAATAAATAAAGTAAATAACATTTAAATCTATGTTTTAAATAGAATAATTGGGCTTGTCTTTTATTTGGGTCAATTTGAAAATAATTTTTGTGGGCTATAACAATAAGTGACAGAAAATATTAATCTTGTAAATTTGGGATTTAAAACTAATTAAGTTCAATGTTATAAATCCTATTAGGAAAAGGATGATTAATTATATATATGACTCAAACCTAATTGTATTGGATTTCATCTATTATGAAGTGAAGAGAAAGACGGCTAGGAGTACAGAAAATAGAAAGAGAAAAATTCTCCCAACCAAGGTAATACCATTATTTTTATTATTGGCTATTTTTTTAGTTATTTTATGATCGGATCTTGCAAGCTTAATTAATTTGATTGTTTATTGTTATAAGTCATGCCTGGAGGGAATCTCAATTAAAACTAGCAAATAAATAAAGTATAAATTAGATTAGCTTGTTTGGAACATGGAGTTAAATTTCAAAGTATTGTTCTATATATTATATTGTGGTATCATGTTAGAATTTTTTTTTATATATTAGAACGGAGTTGGGAATTATGATTAAGTTTGTAATTAATTAGAATTTGCTTCAGGATATCAGTTTATGAGTATTTCTTATGAAACAGAGGTAGAATAAATATAAGTACATAGTTAGTACAATGGTATTAAAAAGAAAATATATGGAGTGTAATAATAATAATAATAATGATTTGATTGCATCTGGGTAGTATGTGAAATGAATGGCATCAGTGTGCCTTTAAACAAAAAAAAACGCCTTATGAATAAAATATGTCATGAATAGTAATTGTTTTATTAGACTTATGGATATTTAGACTTCTTTTGGAAATTACAGGAGTGCACAATAGGTGCATGCCTATTATATGGATACATATATATTAATTTGTAGTCTCCTGATCACATGTTCTTAATAGTACGAATTTTCATGTTTATTGTTAAAAAAATTAATAATTACGTATATAGTATTGCAAAATATTATGTTATACAAAATCTAAATGAATAAATAAAATATTTTGAAATTATAGAGATTATTATTATAATAATAATAAAATGAATTTATCAATGGGTTAAAGATGAAAGAATATTTTTATAAGTGTACTTATATTTATTATTATTTTGTTTAGTTAGTTCGAACGAAAAGGCGATGATTAAAGGCATATTAAATAGATTATGAATTACTTTGGAATTATTAGTTTGGATTGTTTTTAATTTGAGGTGAATATGTTTAGGTTGCGAATAACGATTTGTATTTGATATCGTTGGCATTTGAGGGTAAGATTTTGTGGAGTGTGCCATAAATGGTTTGGAAGTATCAGGTACGGATTTCGTACTCTTTCTGCGATACTCTTGTTAAATTTGATTTGTTCATTTTTTCGCTTATTTGAATTTCGTTATTATTTCACATAATTGTTTCCAGTGAAATAAATATATTAGTTTTATTTTGGAGTTGATACATTGGACTCGTACTTGTACTCTTTGAATCAGGTTATCATGTATAGTATTTATTTTGATAATTATAGAGCGGTACATGTTGCTACCTTCTTTTTGAGACCTCGTGACTATAATTTGATTTGGTTCAACATGTACATATAGAACCCTTTTGTTGGTATTATGTCGCATTTGTTGTGACATAGTCTTTTTGTTAGAATATACCGTAGGGTATACCTAAGCTATAACCACCTGTGGGGGTACCACAGGCATGTCGTCTTGGCACGAGAGGCATGACACTTTCCGTGGCGGTGTGATTAGTCCACGGCGTCTCCGTTTTGCGCTCCGGATGAAGTGGGTCATTTGGTGTTTTGTTGTGGGAGGCGTATGGGTTAACCCTCGTTTTCTGTTCTGCGGATTGGTGATGTTGTGCCAAACACAACTATCCGATTTGCATACATTCGGATTCGTGGTCCAATGTGTGATTTGCCTGTGTGGCATTATTTTGATTTGCCTGTGTGGCATTATTTTGATTTGCCTATGTGGCATTGTTTTGATGTGCTTGTGTGGCATTATTTTGGTTGCCTATGTGGCATCATTTGATTTGCATGTGTGGCATTATTTTGACTTGCCTATGTGGCAAGGTATATTTCTGAGCTCATTCGGTATGAAATAACTCCAGCCGTTTGTTTCAGCCTATTATTTTATTGGATTAGTTTTGTTGGTTTTTGTTCAGTTCAAGTCATTGAGTTAGTTACTTCAGTTCTCTATTTCTTTATTCTTTTATTGGTTTCGTCAATTATGTTGATTCATATATATTCCATTCAGATCCTTGGATATTATATTTTCGTTCGTACTTACACTTGAGGCTTGTTCAGTAATTTGTCTCAACTGTTTTCGTATATCAGTTGTATATCTTTTGTATATCTGTATCCGTACTGGGCAATTGGCTCATGCTATATTTTCTTCCGACAGGTTTGCAGGGGTGATTCAGGGCTAGTGTGATGAGAGTTTTGCCTTTGACCAATTAGGTTGATTCAAATTTTAAGTTTTGATTATTTTGACTCAGTTTAGAGAATTTTACTTATTACTTTATTGATGGATCACCACTGTTAATATTTTGAGGTTGTTAGTGCTCTGTTTATTTATTTTGAGATTTGTTGTGCTTTGCACGTGACCTCCCTTTCCTTTTCAGGAATGGGGTGTTACAGATAATTTTTCTTCCGGCAGGTTTGTAGGGGTGATTCAGGGCTAGTATGATGAGAGTTTTGCCTTTGACCAGTTAGGTTGATTCAAATTTTAAGTTTTGATTATTTTGACTCAGTTTAGAGAATTGTACTTATTACTTTATTGATGGATCACCACTGTTAATATTTTGAGGTTGTTAGTGCTCTGTTTATTTATTTTGAGGTTTGTTGTACTTTGCACGTGACCTCCCATTCCTTTTCGGGAATGGGGTGTTACAGATATAGTCACGAGGTCTCAAAAAGAAGGTAGCAACATGTACCGCTCTACAATTATCAAAATAAATACTATACATGATAACCTGATTCAAAGAGTACAAGTACGAGTCCAATGTATCAACTCCAAAATGAAATTAATATATTTATTTCACAGGAAACAATTATGTGAAATAATAACGAAATTCGAACAAGCGACAAAACGAACAAATCAAATTTAACAAGAGTATCGCAGAAAGAGTACGAAATTCGTACCTGATACTTCCAAACCATTTATGGCACACTCCACAAAATCTAACCCTCAAATGCCAACGATATCAAATACAAATCGTTATTCGCAACCTAAACATATTCACCTCAAATTAAAAACAATCCAAACTAATAATTCCAAAGTAATTCATAATCTATTTAATATGCCTTTAATCATCGCCTTTTAGTTCGAACTAACTAAACAAAATAATAATAAATATAAGTACACTTATAAAAATATTATTTCATCTTTAACCCATTGATAAATTCATTTTATTATTATTATAATAATAATCTCTATAATTTCAAAATATTTTATTTATTCATTTAGATTTTGTATAACATAATATTTTGCAATACTATATACGTAATTATTAATTTTTTTTATTTTTTTACCAATAAACATGGAAATTCGTACTATTAAGAACATGTGATCAGGAGACTACAAATTAATATATATGTATCCATATAATAGGCATGCACCTATTGTGCACTCTTGTAATTTCCAAAAGAAGTCTAAATATCCATAAGTCTAATAAAACAATTACTATTCATGACATATTTTATTCGTAAGGCATTTTTTTTGTTTAAAGGCACATTGATGCCATTCATTTCACATACTACCCAGATACAATCAAATCATTATTATTATTATTATTACACTCCATATATTTTCTTTTTAATACCATTGTACTAACTATGTACTTATATTTATTCTACCTCTGTTTCACAAGAAATACTCATAAACTGATATCCTGAAGCAAATTCTAATTAATTAGAAACTTAATCATAATTCCCAACTCCGTTCTAATATATAAAAAAAAAATTCAAACATGATACCACAATATAATATATAGAACAATACTTTGAAATTTAACTCCATGTTCCAAACAAGCTAATCTAATTTATACTTTATTTATTTGCTAGTTTTAATTGAGATTCCCTCCAGGCATGACTTATAACAATAAACAATCAAATTAATTAAGCTTGCAAGATCCGATCATAAAATAACTAAAAAATACCCAATAATAAAAATAATGGTATTACCTTGGTTGGGAGAATTTTTCTCTTTCTATCTTCTGTACTCCTAGCCGCCTTTCTCTTTACTTCATAATATATGGAATCCATTACAATTAGGTTTGAGTCATATATATAATTAATCATCCTTTTCCTAATAAGATTTATAACATTGAACTTAATTAGTTTTAAATCCCAAATTTACAAGATTAATATTTTCTGTCACTTATTGTTATAGCCCACAAACATTATTTTCAAATTGACCCAAATAAAAGACAAGCCCAATTATTCTATTTAAAACATAGATTTAAATGCTATTTACTTTATTTATTATTATCATTATTATTATTATTATTATTATTATTATTATTATTATTATTATTATTATTATTATTATTATTATTATTATTATTATTATTATTATTATTATTATTTTACCGGGTATTACATCACCTACCCCTTAAAAAGGATTCCGTCCCCGGAATCAAAAGAATGAACGTACCTAATTATCAAAAGATGTGGATACTCCGCTCGAATAGTCTTCTCTATCTCCCAAGTAGCTTCCAGCTCCGAATGATTTTACCACAAGACTTTAACAAGAGGAATTATTTTTCTCCATTTTAATTTAATCAGTTATTTACTTACCAACTAAAAGAATTTAATTATCCAAACAAAACAAGGAAGAAAAGAGGGAAACAAAATCATTTACCATTTCCAATTTAAACACAATTGTATAAAATAAAAAAAATCAATTAATATTTAATTTTAAAAAAATATGGGTTATTACATCCATTGTATTGGAATTATTAGTGTTAGTGGAAATTGACATCTATTCTAATGATAATTTATGTATGGGGGTTATATTGATAAATTGTGTAATTTATCGAATAAATGAGCAATTAATTGCTACTAATTCACATGCTTATATAACTATTTGTTCGCATGTGTGTACTATTGAATCACATTCTTGTAATATTAGGGGAGTTGTTGCAAGATTGATAATACTTGCATGACTAAGTTAAAAATGGAGGTATAGTTGAAGGTACTATATTGTAATTAGTTTTTTCACATGATTATACTATTGAGTCACATGAATGAATTATTAATTCACATTATTTACTATTAGGGGAGGTGGTGCAAGTTTGTTAATACTTTCAGGACTAAATTAAAAATGAAGAAAAAGAGGAAGGTATTATACTGTAATATTTTGAGCCCCAAAACGTGCAATTATCAAAACTATATTTTCCTATAAATAGAAGTTCATTCTTCTTTCATTTCTCACCAATTCACAAAAGCTTTAGAGCAATTATTATATAGAGAAATTATAGAGAGAAAGAAGAAGAGAAGTCTGCTACATCACTATTCCAGTTTCCAGTTTTTCTAAGGTAAGGGGTATTATTTATTTCGTTTTCTTGAAGAGAGCTATTGTTATTCCATCCCTTATTATTCTGTTGGAACATCATGTCTGTGCGAATTATGCATGACCTGGTTCCGTTATTTATTATTATGTTGGAATAACCTGTCTATACGAAGTACCGCATACACGGTGAAATTCTTCTGTTATTCCATTCTTTATTATTCTGTTAGAACATCCTATCTGTGCGAATTACGCATGACCCGGTTCTATTATTTATTATTCTATAAGAATAACCTGTCTGTGCAATCTATCGCATGCATGGTGAATTCTTCTGTTATTCCATTCTTTATTATTCAGTTGGAATATCATGTATGTACGTTTACGCATGACCTGGTTCCATTATTTATTATTCTGTTGGAATAACCGGTCTGTGCGGTCTATCGCATGCCTGGTGAATTATTTTGTTATTCCATTCTTTATTATACTCAGTTGGTTAAAGTTTTGGCTTTTATACTCTATGAAATTAGTGGAATATCCTTGATATTTGCACTTCATCCAGTATCTTTTCATGGAAATATTCTTCTGAGCATTCTTGAAATTTACTCCACAAAATAGTATCATGTTGACAATTTGGACGTTATCGGTTCCTGGATAAATTAATTCTTGAACTTGTTTTATTGAATTCTTATATCATTGTCATCATCCTCATGTTTATGTTATGTTGAAAGTCATCTGTGGCCTGTAGTGCATAGATGGACTTGGTATGATTATGACCAGGGATTATTCGGTATAATCATAACCGTAATGTTACAAATGATGTGATAAAAGTCCTCATTGGCTCGTAGTGCATTGATGGACAGTTGATGGCATGATCATGACCATTGATGAATACACGAATATCCTTGGCACGTAGTGCATGGATAATTTGTTGTCGTGATACTAATGAATATCATTGGCCATAGTATAGGGGTGATGTGGTTTATTTATTAAGCTGAGTCTCAGCGATAAAAGTGATAAAAAAACCTTTTAAATCATAGAAGATAGTAGATTTTATTCTCTACTTGACTCTTCTAATGGATTGCTTGTTTCGCTGCAGTTAAACTTGATGTTTGTTATATTTTATCAGTTTAACATTGTTGAAGGCTAACGATAAATTATTTTGTATTATCTTAGTCATAATATTTCTTACTGGGCTAGTTGAGCTCACCCTTTCTTTCACTGTTCTCTTCAGGAATTGAGAACGTAGCCGGGACTAGTCGGGGAACAGAGTGACCGTCCAGATGATAGTATTAGTAGTCCTCACTATTCTGTTACATAGTGTGACAATAAATGTAATGAGGACTCCATTGAGTTTGTATATTGTCTAGATGACAATATTTTTATTAAAAACTCTTAGATTATATTTTGTCGTATTTTACATGACTGTTGTATAATTAAGTTGTATTTAATTTTATACCATTTATTTGGCGACCTAAGATGGGTGATGTATACCTGTTTTGGGGGCGTCACATAAATTATTGATGATAGGACTTTTAAATCTTAGAAGATAGTAGAATTCTTTCTCTACTTGACTCATTCTAATGGATTATTATTTTCGCTGCAGTTGTTGATCTAAAACTTGTTGTCTATTATATTTTATCAGATTTTTCCCTGTTGAAGACTAATGATAAATTATTGTATATTATCTTATTCATAATATTCTTTACAGGGCTAGTTGAGCTCACCCTTTTCCTTTTTGTTCCATTTTTCTTCCAGGAGGTGAGAACATAGCAGGAACTAGCCGGGGTATAGAGTGATGGTTCAGGATAGTTGTATTAGTAGTCCTCACTATTTTATAAAATAGTGTATCAATAATTGTAATGAGGACTCCTTTTGAATTTGTATACTATCTATTAGACTATATTTTTATTCAAACTCACAGTATATGTGTTGTCGTATTTTGCACGACAACTGTATTGCTGAAGTTGTATTTGTTTCTATACCATATATTTGGCGACTCGGAATGGGTGATGTATACCTATTTTGGAGGGGGAGTTACATGCAATAGTTTAAATCTTGATCGTGTTTCTCATTGTTAATGGATTGAATCTGCATGTCTTTTAAGACGTCCTCGAGATTTTCCCGTTGGAAAGTTATCGTTGCATATTTAATGCTCTAATCCCAAAAGATCTCTGATTGTTGACTTTTAGAGATGATGTGTCAGCTTGCTTTCAGCTTTGATATGTCACATCAAACTATTATAGTGACATTCACGTTGGTGCTATCAATTCACCGAACTAGCTGTTAGACACACTTCGATTTGATCTTCTTTTTAAACTTAAGATATTCAACAACTATCTTGGGATCTTCACTCTACGAGTCTTGACGTTGTCAGTCCAATGTCAGAACTGATATACTCTACGATTTTCCTAATCGTAAAGTTTAATGGTGTTCATAGAGTATCTGGCTAAGCTGACTCTATGATTAACAATCTCTACGATTATCAGTAGACTCGGTGATCTTGTAGTGCATGTGCTCTACAATCTCTATCAGACTCTATGGTCTTCAATTTACTTTACGATCTTTATCAAATTTTGCGACCTTCAATTTACTTTACAATCTTTGAGTAGACTTTGCGATCTTCAATCTTTTTCTACAATCTTTTCACAGACTTTACGAACTTCAATTTGTTATACGATCTCTTAATAGACTCTCTGCGATCTTCAATTTGCTTTACAATCTCTTAGTAGACTATGAGACCTTCAATTCATTCTACGATCTTTGAGTAGACTTTGCGAACTCGTCCATTGTGCTCTACGATCGTCTAACAAGCTTTACGATTGTCTAATTTCCTAGAGTCTATACATTTGATTTATTCAACAAGATAGATCAACCTAACAAGTTTGATATTCTATTTTAAGTCATTTTATATCATTTTCAATTTAAAGACTTCACAAAAGCTACTGGTTACACATATTTACTATATCATCATCAAATCAAATATATGCATTTGTATTAACAGAAACTATATCAAATTTACTATTAATCCCAAATTTTATAAGTTTATAAATATAATTAAAAATGCTTAATTTCTAACTTTAAAATTAATCAATTTGATCAGAAAAGTCAAACTAAGCCAACTTTTCGGGAGGAATGTAAGACCCTAACTTTTTATGAATAAAGATTTAATTTTCTCTAAATATTATTTTGAATAATAAGGTGTTGATTTGTTATAATACTATAGTTGTGGGTGATATGTGCAAGTTTTACATAGTAAGCAAGTTGTCATAAATTATTCTTTTGGTCGGGAAATATTCTTTTTGTCGGGGAATATTCGTACGACGACACAATCTTTTGTGGACCCCATAATGGAATAATTGTCGGATATAGAAAGCGACAGAAATAACCTTTTTATAAAAATAACAGCAAAACTTTTGACGTTAAACTATTAAAATATCTGGTGATAAAAGTAAAGTAGTACGTGTTGTTGCATAGTAGCACACGGTATTACACAATATCTCTGATTATTGATGCTTACATAAGAAGTCACTCAGTTTTAATCAATTATTGCAATAGTAGTTGCTGCATAATATCTCATATTATTGATTCAATTATTGTCACAATTTCTTCTGCACAATATTTTATATTATTAAATCAATAATTGAGACAACACATTTATTCATATTATTATTTGCATTATTGATAATGTATAGAAAGTTCTATCGAAGAAAGGGGTTAGGTTATTTAATTGCGCGCCAATAAGGAGAAATCCTTATCGAAAAACCCCATCTTTCTTGGAAATGATCTGGTTATCAATATTGTGAGTTATAATATTAATGATGAATAATTGTTAAAAGATTACAAATGTGTTTATTAAAGATAAGTGATTGTGGTAAATATTTATTCAATTTTTTGATATAAATAGAGGGGTTTATTGTGAGGCGTTTGTTGTAAGTTTGACTTATTATTCCATGGAAAGATATACCAATTTTATGGACCTTCGGTTGTGATTTTAATAGTAAATCAATCTGGACCGTCGGTGGTGGTTTTAATCGTAAATCAATCTGAATCGTCGGTGGTAGTTTTAATAGTAAATCAATCTAGACCGTCAGTGGTGGTTTTAATAGTAAATCAATCTGGACCGTCGGTGGTAATTTTAATAGTAAATCAATCTGGACTATTGGTTGTGGTTTTAATAATAAATCAATCTGGACCGTCGGTTGTGGTTTTAATAGTAAATCAATATGGACCATCAGTTGTGGTTTTAATAGTAAATCAATATGGACTGTCCGTTTTAATATTAAATCAATCTAGACCGTCCATGAATCAGTTACTATTTAGTCCATTCTCCTATAAATAGAAGCTTATTTCTTCTTTCATTCTCACCAATTCACTAAGACTCGCAAGAGAAATTAAATAGAGAAAGAAGAAGAGTATTCTGATACTTCACTATTGCAGTATCCAATCTTCTACTAAGGTAGGGGTATTATTTCTTTCATATTCGTAAAGGATTTTATTTTTCATATTCATCCTTTAACATGTGGGAATAATCTATCTACGCGAATTACCGCATGACAGGTGAAAATTCATTTGCAGTTTCGTATATTATTTCTTTTCATATTCTTAAATTTAAACTTAATATGGTAAGTA
Source organism: Panax japonicus (assembly GCA_020205505.1). Classification (NCBI taxonomy): domain Eukaryota; kingdom Viridiplantae; phylum Streptophyta; class Magnoliopsida; order Apiales; family Araliaceae; genus Panax; species Panax japonicus. The sequence goes on from CM035101.1 coordinate 6,038,992, forward strand.
TTGCTTCTATAATCCCTAAAATTAGTAGAATATCCTTGAGTTTTTCGGTTCATCTAGTATTGTTTCATTGGAATATTGGTCTGAACTTTCCTATTAAATTTTAATATTTTCATTCGGGGTACTATTCACTCGGGGATTGGGGATACTTTGCATGACGAGGTACTATTCATTTGGGTACTATTCATGATAAAAGTGATTTCTTTTCTGTCCAAATTATTTTGATAAATGAATATCATTCTTAAATTTTAATCCACAATTCGTTATCATATTGACAATTTGGACATTCTTGAACCCTGGATAAATTAAATTATAAATCTCTAATATTTATCCTTGATCTCACTTTATTAATTTCTTATATCATTGTCATCATTCTCATGCTTATGTTGTGGTAAAAGTCATCTTTGGCTCGTAGTGCATAGATGAACTAGTTGATTGGTATGATTATGACCAGGAAAGTTAGTATTGGTATAATAATGACCTGTAATGTTACAGACAAATGATGTGATGAAAGTCATCTTTGGCCCGTAGTGCATAGATGGACAGTTGTTTGGCATGATAATGATCACTGGTGATACTAACGAATATCCTTGGCCCGTAGTGCATGGATAATTCGTTGATGTGAAATATTTATTGATTATTATTACAGGGATAAAATATTGATGATGGATTTTTAAATCATAGAAGATAGTAGACATCATTCTCTACTTGACTCTTCTAATGAATTGTTGTTTCCGTTGCAGTTGTTGTTCTAAAACTTGTTGTCTATTGTATTCTATCAGATTTTTCCCTGTTGAGGACTAATGATAATTTGTTGTACATTATCATAGTCATAATATTCTTTATTGGGCTATTTGAGCTTCACCCTTTTCCTTTTGGTTCAATTGTTCTTTTTCAGGAGGCGAGAATATAGCTGGAACTAGTACGGGGAGTGGAGTAATGATTCAAGATGGTTCTTATAGCAGTCCTCACTATTTTGTAAAATAGTGTAACAATAATTGTAGTTAGTACTTTATTTGAATTTGGATATTATCTACAAAACAATATTTGTATTAAAACTCACAGCTTATGTGTGAGACCCCGAATTTTATGAATAAAGATTTAATTTTCTCGAAATATTTTTTTGAATATTAAGGAGTAAATTTGATATAATGTTATAGTTGTGGGTAATATTTATAAATTTTGCAAAATAAGCAAGTGGTTATAAAATATTCATGTTGTCAGAGAATATTCGTTTGGTCGTGGAATATTCTTTCTGTCGGGGGGAATATTCGTACGACTGCGCAGCCATTTGTGGGCCCCATAACGATAAAATGGTCGGATGAAGAAAATGACAAGTTTGAGTTTTTATAAATAACGGTGTAATTGTTACCGTTAACACTGTTGGAATACCCGGTGGTTAAAACACAGTGATACGCGGTGTTGCACAGTAGCACACGGTATTGCACCAATTATTTATTCTTACAGAAGAAGGCACTACTCAATAATTGTTACAGTAAATACTGTAAGACCCCAACTTATTATAAATAAAATTAAATTTCCTCAATTTATTATTTTGAAATAGTAAGGGTTGATTTGATTAATGTGGTTAGTTGTGGGTAAAATGCGCAAATATTTTAAATAAGTAAGTGGTTATAAAATATTCATTTTTATCGGAGAATTATCGTTTTGTTGTGGAATATTCTTACTGTCGGGGAATATTCGTACGACAACGCAGCCTTGTGTGGGCCCATAACGGAAAGCGACTGGATGAAGAAAATGACATTTATAAGTTGTTTATAAATAACGGCGCAGTTGTTACCGTTAATACTGTTGGAATACCCGGTGGTTAAAATACAGTAATACGCGTTATTACACAGTAGTACACGGTATTGCACCAATTATTGATTCTTACATAAGAAGGCACTACTCAATAATTGTTACAGTAATTACTGTTCAATATTTTATTTTATTGATTCAATAATTGTTGCATTGATATTCTATACTACTGTTGTTTCAATAATTATCACTACACAGTATTTTCCATTATCTAAGTAATAATTAATATTATCTGAATAATATTATTAGATAACATTACTGGGAATGTCTAGAAAGTTTTGTCTAAGGAGAGGTTTGGTCACCAAATTGTGCGCCAGTAAGGAGAAATTCTTATTGGAAAGCCCCATCTTTCCATAGAACTGCCTGGTTGTCAGTATTGTGATTCTGTAATATTATTTATGAATAATTAATTATTAATTTATATGATAAGGAAAATATTCATTTTATGTGGATATAGATGGAGAAAATTTTAAAGTGACAATTGTTGAAAATTGATATTTTATCTTTTCTGATAAAATAATATTTTATTATATTATTATAATATATAATGATGATATTTTTACAATGAATGTGGGATATATAGAATATGAGGAGGAAGAGTATTTTTATTACAATAAATGTTATAAACATGCTAAACATGTCTGTGGGCCCATTTCTTGACTGAAATTTGATTATAGCCTGTAAAATCGTCCGTTTTTGGATTTCGGTCAGTTTCTGTTTAGGAATTTAGAAAAACTTAAACTTACAAAGTTGTAGATAATGGAATTTCCTATCGAAAGGATATGAGGTTCGAATTTTTCTAACAAAAGGGCTATTTATTATGAATTATTAAAGTTCTAAAGTTCCGAAATAATTGATTTTTGGAAGTTTTAATTATTATTTTTCAAGGAAAACATTTTTGGTGAGTTAAGTAGGTCTAGCATGTGACATTAATGGTTGAACTTCAGATCTACAAAGGTTGGCGTAGGAAACTTAATAATATATATTAATATTATATTAAATTTTCTGCTTTGGTGTTCTAAGCATTTTCCTATAAATAGGGTGCTTATGTTAGAATTGAAAATCACATCAAAAACTAAAGTTTTCTCTCTCTTTCTCTCTCAATATATTGAGCGTATTCTTGTGAGTATTTTAATACTTTGAGTGTTGCTATACGGTGCAAGTTCAAGTCATAGGTTATATCCGGTGTTTTAACTAGAAGTATTGTGACGCCCCCAAAATTAGGTATACATCACCCATCTTGAGTCGCCAGATACATGGTACAGAATTCAAATACAACTTAATAATACAACTGTCGTGTACAATACGACAAAACATAAATTGTTAGTTTGAATACAAATATTGTTTACTAGAGAGTATACAAACTCAAAAGGAGTCCTCATTACAATTATTATCACACTATTTCAGAGAATAGTGAGGACTATTAATGCACTATCTAGGACCATCACTCCGTTCCCCGACTCGTCCCAACTATATTCTAATTTTCTGAAGAGAACAGTGAAAGAAAAGGTGAGCTCAACTAGCCCAGTAAGAAATATTATGACTAAGATAATGTAGAATAAATTATCATTAGCCTTAAACAGTGTTAAACTGATACAATATAACAAACATCAAGTTTAACTGCAGCGGAACAAGCAATCCATTAAAAGAGTCAAGTAGAGAATAAAATCTAATATTTTTTATGATTTAAAAGGTTTTTCATCACTTTTATCGCTGGGACTCAGCTTAATAAATAATCCACATCATCGAATCACCACTGCACTACGGCCAAGGATATTCTTTAGTATCACGACCACAATTATCCATGCACTACGGGCCAAGAATATTTGTGTATTCATTAATGGTCATTATCATGCCAACAACTGTCCATCAATTCACTATGGCCAATGAGGACTTTTACCACATCATTTGTAACATTACAGTCATGATTACACCGAATAATCCCTGGTCATAATCATACCAAGTCCATCTATGCACTACAGGCCACAGATGACTTTCAAAAAATATAAATATGAGGATGATGACAATGATATAAGAATTCAATAAAACAAGCTCAAGAATTAATTTATCCAGGAACCAATAACGTCCAAATTGTCAATATAATACTGCTTTGTTGAGTAAAATTCAAGAATGCTCAGAAGAATATTTTCATGTAAAGATACTGGATGAAGCGCAAATATCAAGGATATTCCACTAATTTTATGTAGTATAGAAGTCAAAACTTTAACCAACTGAGTATAATAAAGAATTGAATAACAAAAGAAATCACCATGCATGCGGTACTTTGCATAGACAGGTTATTCCAACAAAATAATAAATAACGGAAAATAGGTCAGGCGTAATACGCACCGACGGGATATTCCAACAGAATAACAAAGAATGGAATAACAACAGAAATCACCATGCATGCGGTACTTCACATAGACAGGTTATTCCAACAGAATAATAAAGACGGAACCAGGTCCGACGTAAAACTCACAGACGAGATATTCCAACAGAATAATAAAGAATGGACTATTAGAAGAATTTCACCATGTATGCAGTATTTTGCATAGACAGGTTATTCCAACATAATAATAAAGAATGGAATAACAGAAGAATTTCACCAAGTATAGGGTATACCGCATATACAGGTTATTCTAACAGAATATAAAGAATGGAATAACATAAGTTCTCTTCATGAATACAAAAGAATAACACCCCTTACGAGTACAATAAATAATATTCCCTACCTTAGAAAGAAGAGTACTGGATATAGAAGTAGTGAAGTAGCAGAACACTTTTCTTCTTTCTCTCTATAGTTTCTCTCTCTAGAGTTTCAGTAAATTCGTAAGAAGGAATAAAGGAATGAGCTTCTATTTATAGAAAAATGGACTGCATAGTAACTAACTCATGAACGGTCCAGATTGATTTACTTTAATCTGACGGTCTATATTTAAAGCAAAATCTTTTAAATAAAATATAATATATTCTATTTATAATCTAATAAAACGATTTAACTTTAGAAAATATTTTACTATGCAGGCACTATGCAAATACTATGCATAATAAAATATAATATATTCTAATTATTGTCTAATAAAATAGATAACTTTATAAAAGTATTCTATTTTATATAAAAAGATTTTACTATGCAAAATACTATGTAGGCACTATGCAATACTATGCAGAGTAAAATATAATATATTCTATTTATAGAATAACTTTATAAAAGTATTCTGTTTTATATAAAAAGATTTTACTATACAAAATACTATGCAGACACTATGCAACACTATGCATAATAGAATATAATATATTCTATTTATAGAATAAATTTATAAAAGTATTCTGTTTTATTACATTAATAATACCAATAAAATAAAACTGAGTGACTTATCACGTAAGCATCAATAATCAATACCGTGTGCTACTATGCAACTACGCGTATTAATGTACTTTTACTACCGAGTATTTCAACAGTATTAACGGTAAAACTTCCGCCGTTATTTTCATAAAATATTTTTGTCGTTTTCTCATTCCGACAATAATTCCGTTGTGGGGTCCACCAATGATTGTGCCGTTGTACGAATATTCCCTGTTAAAACGAATATTCCCCGACCAATCGAATATTATATAACAACTTGCGTACTTTGCAAAATTTATAAATACTACCCATAACTATAACATTATCTCAAATCCACACCATAATATTAAAAACAAATATTTCAAATAAATTAAATTTTTATTCATAAAATCTGGGTTCTCACAATCTCCCTTCCTTATGAAATTTCGCCCTCGAAATTTACGTACGTACCTGGTATGTCGAAGAGGTGAGGATACCTTAACTTCACTTCAAATTCTAAATCTTGAGATATAACCTTTGTGCGTCGAATATGATTCTTCTTATCCAAGATGTTAACACGTATCTCCTCATACGTTAAATCTTCTGTTATCTCGTCTGGTTCTAAATTAATAATGTGGCTCGGGTCGTCCACATATTTACGTAACATCAATACGTTAAAAATGTTATGAATACGCGACATACTTGGTGGTAAAACGAGTCTATAAGCCACAGTTCCTACTCGATCAAAGATTTCAAATGGGCCAATTAAATTGAGGGTTGAGATTTCCTCTCTTCGTCGATTCTTTCTTCTAGAATAACACCCTCTTGAACCTTCTTCTTCATATTCACCAGCTCTGAGTATGTAGCTTGAGCAGCTTTAACTTTATCGATTGAAGTCTATTCTAATCGTATATTCGTTATCTTCACGTGGGTCCCTAGAGTTTTTAACTCTATCTTCATCACTTGTAAGTTATACGAAATGAGTCTTTGTGTTAACAACATCGCACTCATAAACACATACGATCTTCTACTCAAAACGTCAGCTACCACGTTCATTTTTCCACGATGGTATTGAATGGTACGGTCGTAATCTTCAACAACTCGAGCCAACTTCTTCGGCACGTTATACGTTTGTTTTAGTTGAAGAAATATTTGAGGGTTTTAGAAATGGGTTTTAGAAATGGGTTTTGTACTGGGGTCAATACAAAATTTGATTTCACGCTCTAGGGGTAGGCTAAGAAGTCTTCAAGAATACGTCACGAAATTTATTAACAATAGAAATATCATTCAAAACTGTGACTCGCGTCCAAGACTTGGATAACACATCACATTGATACCTATCAACTTGCCATCATCATTCACGACGTTGCCTACAGAAAGTCTAGCTTCAGTGCATTCCACACAAAAAAGTTAACAACGAAAGGATCGGGGCTCTTCATTTATGGCTTGATATGACAATGATTGACTTTAGTGGTTTGGTTACTTGATTTTGCATAACAGGTTTGTTAGGAATATGAAAGCTAACAACCTTACGAAAAGAATGATGAGAAGTTAACCAATCGATTCCTAAAATCGCATCAAATGCAAGTATTTTCAAAGAGATAAGATTGACAGGTAACGTGAAAGTGTTGATTTGAACAAGATTTATAAATAGTGAATGTAACGAAGGTTTCTCCCAACAGATATATCAAAGTCTAACTTCTCTGGAGTTAACTTCAAACATTGAACTACAACTAGGTGAAATAAAAGAGTAAGTAGAACCGGTATTTAACACGGTATAGACTTCGCAAGAGTTTATGACTAACATACCCGTGATAATTTTATTCAGGTTCCTCGTCACGAAAAAAAACGCTCTCTCTTAAACTAGCGGCTTTGGCTTTTCTGGGACATCCTTTGGCATCACTATCCCAACTGGAATTGACTTCACCATACGACAAAATGGAGCTAGGTGACCTTCTCTTCCGCAATTAAAATACGTTTTGGATTGCTGCGTACAGTTTGGACGGATATGTCCCTCCTGTCCGCATTTAAAGCATATGATAGGTGGTCGTTCTCCTTCCTTAACAATGGGTGCTGGTGCTGACGCCTTTCCATCATTGTTGAATCTCCTCTTCTTGAAATGTCCATTCTTAATTCTTATTGTTTTGGCCATGATAACCACCGAAGTGGTTACCATTTCTGACATGTTGATTCCTTCCATGCTTATTGTCAACGCTTTGATGACTGTTATCACCAGTAATATCATTTTGACAGCTGCTCTCTTTTGGTTTGGCTGACTCATTATTGCGCTCCAATAACTGAGCCCTATTAACAACATCTGAATACAAACACAGTTTATGAGAGATAAGATATTGACGTATCTCCGGCTTCAAACCTCTTAAAAACATCCGCGTCATTCTCTCTTCATTATCAACTAAGTGGGACGCAAATCGTGACAACTCGACAAACTTGGCTTCGTACTGCGACACGGTCATGTTGTTTTGCTCCAACTTGATAAATTCCACCTCCTTCATGTGACGAATGCTTTCCGGAAAGTACTTGTCATTGAACAACTCTTGAAATTTCTCTGAAGACATCTTGAGTGCGTCAGGCTGGATACTTTTTACAGATTCCCACCAGTGATCTGCCTCTTCACGCAACATAAAGGTGGCAAAAGGAACCTTTTGCTCCTCGGAGCATCCCAAGACATCAAATATCTTGGTGATCTGCTTTAACCACATCTCCGCCGTAAGTGGTTTTGGCTTTCCCAAAAACTTCGGTGGTCTCAGCTCCTTGAATTGCTTTGCGGTGACCAACCGTGGGTTGCCATTGTTTCCTCCTGCATTATAAACAGGAGCCGTCTTCGCCTGATGTTGCATGAATTCTAAAAAACTCCTAAACGTACCGTCGTTAGTCAATTGATCAGTGTTGTTGTTTACAGGAGGATTATCGCCATCCTGTTGCACATTGTCCTGATTATTGATCTGTAGAAAATCAACAGTCTCATGTGCTCCATTGCTTATCTCAACATTTTTAGATGCCATTTTCAAATACTGCCACAAAACAAGGGTTAATTAACATATCACATATTATCTATATACTCTGACCGACCAATTAAATATCAAATAAACTTAGGTAGGTCATACTAACGAAGGAATTCTCCGTCTCTCCCCTCCTAGTTCTAGTCTCACATCTTACCCAGGGATCATATCCCTAAGCTTTGATACCAACTGTGACGCCCCAAAAATTAGGTATACATCACCCATCTTGAGTCGCCAGATACATGGTACAGAATTCAAATACAACTTAATAATACAACTATCGTGTACAATACGATAAAACATAAACTGTGAGTTTGAATACAAATATTGTCTACTAGAGAGTATACAAACTCAAAAGGAGTCCTCATTATAATTATTATCACACTATTTCACAGAATAGTGAGGACTACTAATGCACCATCTAAGACCATCACTCCGTTCCCCGACTCGTCCCAGCTTTATTCTTATTCCCTGAAGAGAACGGTGAAAGAAAGGGTGAGCTCAACTAGCCCAGTAAGAAATATTATGACTAAGATAATGCAGAATAAATTATCATTAGCTTTAAACAGAGTTAAACTGATACAACATAACAAACATCAAGTTTAACTGCAGCGGAACAAGCAATCCATTAAAAGAGTCAAGTAGAGAATAAAATCTACTATCCTTTATGATTTAAAAGGTTTTTCATCACTTTTATCGCTGGGACTAAGCTTCATAAATAATCCACATCATCGAATCACCCCCGCACTACGGTTAAGGATATTCTTTAGTATCACGACCACAATTATACATGCACTACGGGCCAAGAATATTTATGTATTCATTAATGGTCATGATTATGTCAACAACTGTCCATCAATGCACTACGGCCAATGAGGACTTTTACCACATCATTTGTAATATTACGGTCATGATTACACCGAGTAATCCCTGGCCATAATCATACCAAGTTCATCTATGCACTATAGGCCATAGATGACTTTCAAAAAATATAAATATGAGGATGATGACAATGATATAAGAATTCAATAAAAACAAGTTCAAGAATTAATTTATCCAGAAACCAATAACGTCCAAATTGTTAACATGATACTGCTTTGTGGAGTAAAATTCAAGAATGCTCAGAAGAATATTTTCATGAAAAGATACTGGATGAAGCGCAAATATTAAGGATATTCCACTAATTTCATGGAGTATAGAAGTCAAAACTTTAACTAACTGAGTATAATAAAGAATAGAATAACAAAGAAATCACCATGCATGCGGTACTTCGCATAGACAGGTTATTCCAACAGAATAATAAAGACGGAACCAGGTCCGGCGTAAAACGCACAGACAGGATATTCTAACAGAATAATAAAGACGGAACCAGGTCCGGCGTAAAACGCACAGACAGGATATTCCAACAGAATAATAAAGACGGAATTAGGTCTGGCATAAAACGCATAGACGTGATAATCCAACAGAATAATAAAGAATGGAATATTAGAAGAATTTCACCATGTATGCAGTACTTTGCATACACAGGTTATTCCAACATAAAAATAAAGAATGGAATAATAGAAGAATTTCACCAAGTATAGGGTAGACCGCGTATACAGGTTATTCCAATAGAATAATAAAGAATGGAATAACATAAGTTCTCTTCATGAATACAAAAGAATAACACCCTTACGAGTACAACAAATAATATTCCCTACCTTAGAAAGAAGTGTACTGGATATAGAAGTAGTGAAGTAGCAGAACACTTTTCTTCTTTCTCTCTATAGTTTCTCTCTCTGGAGTTTCAGTGAATTCGTAAGAAATAATGAAGGAATGTGTTTCTATTTATAGAAAAATAGAGTGCATAGTAACTAACTCATGAACGGTCTAGATTGATTTACTTTAATCTGACGGTCCATATTTAAAGCAAAATCTTTTAAATAGAATATAATATATTCTATTTATAATCTAATAAATCTAATAAATCGAATAACTTTATAAAAGATTTTACTATGCAAGCACTATACAAAAACTATGCATAATAAAATATAATATATTCTAATTATTGTCTAACAAAACAGATAACTTTATAAAACTATTCTATTTTATATAAAAAGATTTTACTATGCAAAACATTATGCAGACACTATGCAGGTATTATGCAACACTATGTATAAAAAAATAATATATTTTATTTATAGAATAACTTTATAAAAGTATTTTGTTTTATATAAAAAGATTTTACTATGCAAAATACTATGCAAACGCTATGCAACACTATGCATAATAGAATATAATATATTCTATTTATAGAATAACTTTGTAAAAGTATTCTGTTTTATTACATTAATAATACTAATAAAACAAAACTGAGTGCTTTATCACGTAAGCATCAATAATCAATACCGTGTGCTACTATGTAACTACACGTATTACTGTACTTTTACTACCGAGTAGTTCAACAGTATTAATGGTAAAACTTCCGTCGTTATTTTCATAAAATATTTTTGTCATTTTCTCAATCCGACAATAATTCCGTTGTGGGGTCCACCAATGATTGTTCCGTTGTATGAATATTTCTTGTTAAAACGAATATTTCCCGACCAATCGAATATTATATAACAACTTGCATACTTTGCAAAATTTATAAATACTACCCATAACTATAACATTATCTCAAATATACACCATAATATTAAAAACAAATATTTCGAAAAAATTAAATCTTTATTCATAAAATCTGGGGTCTCACAAGTACTGTCTTTATGAGATAAGGGATGTTATTTTCTTCGTAAGTGATATTATTTCTTCAATATGATTATGCCAAAATATTGGTTGGAATTTTTTATCAAATTTAGAACTTTTTAATGTCGGGGTTACTATTCATGAGTTACTATTCACGAGTTACTATTCATGAGTTACTATTCATAAGTACTATTCACGAAGCATGATAATTTTTTTGTGAAATTTCTATCTTTTAGTGTCGGAGTTACTATTCATGTATACGGCACTATTCACGTATACAGCACTATTCATGAATACGGCACTATTTACAGAAAAATTAAATTTTCATTTTTTGTCCAAAATATCTATTATGGATACTAGCTTTGATTGTATCCATGTTTTGATCATTCTTGAATTTTACTCCACTATGATTATTTATGAGGTATTTTTGGACATGGAATAGCTGAAATACGAATCCTTAATATTTATTCTTTTGTTTCACTGGATTCGTTTTCTTTAAAATATTTTTCATCATCCTCAGTCCTAAATGATGATATTACTGAATATCTTTGGCATGTAGTGCAAAGATGAATGATTTTTTGATGAATATCTTTGGCCCGTAGTGCAAAGATGAACAGGTGTTTAGATGAACATGACCAACTGATGAATATCTTTGGTCTGTAGTGCAAAGATAAATATTTAATTACAGATATATATTGATTGATGTTACAGGGATAAAATATCGACGTTGAACTTTTAAATTCATATATAGAATATAGTAGTTTGCATTCTCTACTTAACTCTTCTAATGAATTATTATTTCCGCTGCGAAGATTGATTTAAAACTGGTTGTCTATTGTATTCTATTATATTTTTCCCTGTTGAAGACTAACGATAATTTGTTCTATGTTATCTTAGTCATAATATTCTTTACTGGGCTAGTTGAGCTCACCCTTTTCCTTTTGTTCCATTTTTCTTCTCAGGAGGCGAGAATGTAGCAAGTACTAGTCGGGGTATGGAATGAAGGTTTTAGAAAGTCATTTTAGTAGTCCTCACCATTTTTGTAAAATAATATATCAATAATTGTAATGAGGACTTATTTGAGTGTGGATATTGTCTAGATGACAATATTTGTATTTAAACTCACATTTTTTATGTTGTATTAATAAAGTTGTAGTTGTATCTGTACCATGTATTTTGATGACTCGGAATGGGTGTTGTATACCTATTTTGGGGGTGTCACAGTTGGTATCAGAGCTTAGGCATATGATCTCTGGCAGAGATCGGGGAATAGAACTAGGAGGAGAGAGACGAGTAAATCCTTCGCTAGTGTGTCCTACCTAAGCTTATTTGTTGGTCGGTCATAATATAGGGGTATTATGTGATTTGTTAAATTGTTTAATTAACCCTTGTTTTATGGCAGTATTTAAGAATGGCAGCTGAGAATATTAACGGTGGAGTTAATGAGACCGTGGAGACGTATGTACTCACAAACGAGGAGAACGTGCAACAGGCTGGCAATGTTCCTCTTGTAAACAACACCACTGATCAGACAATGAACGACGGAATGTTTAGGAGCTTTTTGCAGTTCATGCAAAACCAGACGAGGGAGACTCGTGTACAGAATATGGGTGGAAATGATAGCAACGCGCGGCTTATCACGACCAAGCAGTTCAAAGAATTGGGACCACCAGAATTTATTGGAAAGTCGGATCCGATCAAGGCAGAGACGTGGGTTAAACAATTTACCAAGATATTCGATGTTTTGGGATGCACGGAGAAACAGAAGGTTCCATTCACCACCTTTATGTTCCGTGGCGAGGTAGACTACTGGTGGGAGTCTGTGAAACGTACCCAGCCTGTCGCACTCAGCATGTCTTGGGAAACGTTTCAAAAACTTTTTAACAAAAAATACTTTCCTGAAAGTATTCGCCATATGAATGAGGTAGAGTTTATTAGACTGGAACAAAATAACATGACGGTGTCCCAATACGAGGCAAAGTTCACAGAGTTATCCGGGTTTGTACCTCATTTGGTAGAGAATGAGGAACGAATGACGAGGATGTTTCTAAGAGGTTTAAAACCCGAGATTCGGCAATATCTTATCTCTCATAAATTTTCTTTATATTCAGATGTTGTCAACAGGGCTCAATTATTAGAGCGAGATAGCGAGTACGTTCAACCAAGGGACCGCAACCAGGGTCATACCGGTGGCAGCAGTCATCAGAGCAATGAAAACCAGCAGGGAGGAAAACATTCAGACAAAAGCGGTAACCACTCTGGTGGTAATCGTGGCCATGAAAATAGAAAAAGCGAGCCGGGGGAGATTTTAAAAAAGAGGAGATTCAACAATGACAATGTGAAGACGTCAGTACCAGCAGCAACTGGTTCCAAGGGAGGAGAATGACCACCAGTTATATGCTATAAGTGCGGAAAAGAAGGACATATTAGCCCAAACTGCCCACAACAGTTTAAGGTATGTTATAACTATGGAAAGGAAGGACATATCGCTCGAGATTGCACTGTAGCAAAACCAAGTCCAGCGGGGATGGTGACTCAAAAGGCTATCCCAGAAAAGTCAAAGTCAACGGTTCCTGGAAGAGCGTTTGTCGTGACTGGTCAACATGCGAGGAACCCAAACGAGGTGATCACGAGTAAGATAATCATAAATTCATACAAAGTTTATACATTACTAGATACCGGTGCTACCCATTCATTTATCTCTCCTGCTTGTGCTCAACATTTAAACTTGACTCTGGAGAAATTAGACTTTGACCTATCTGTGGAAACTCTGTTAGGAGAAACTTTCATCACATCCACTATTTATAAATCTTGTTTGATCTAAGTTGGCACCATCACATTACTTGTTGACCTTATCTCTTTAAAGATACTTGCATTTGACGTGATTTTAGGGATTGATTGGTTAACTACTCATCATGCCAAAATTGATTATTTTCGTAAGGTTGTTAGTTTTCATATTGCTAATCAACCTGTTATTTTCGAATTCAAGCAACTAAACCATTAAAATCAATCACTGTCATATCAAGTCATAAAGCTATTCGTTTATTGAAAAATGGATGTCAAGCTTTCTTAGCCCATGTTATGGATTTGAATAAAGACATGTCAGATTTGAATAATATTCTTGTTGTTATTGACTTTCCTGACGTATTTTCTGAAGAACTTCCCGGTCTACTCCCGGAACATGAAGTTGAATTCTTTATTGATCTTGAACCTGGTATAAAGCCCATTTCTAAAACCCCATATCGAATGGCTCCTATTGAACTTCTGGAGTTAAAGGTCCAACTACATGAGTTATTGGACATCGGTTTTATTCGTCCTAGTACATCTCCTTGGGGTGCTCCTGTTTTATTTGTAAAGAGGAAAGACAAGAGTATACGACTTTGTATCGATTACCAGGAATTAAACCATGTCACTATCAAGAATAGGTATCCGCTACCTCGTATTGATGACCTGTTTGACCAGTTGCAAGGAGCACAATTCTTTTCAAAAATTGATCTTCGTTCTGGATATCATCAGCTGAAGGTTAAAACTGAGGATATTCCGAAGACTACCTTCAGAACTCGGTACGGGAATTATGAATTCCTAGTCATGTCCTTTGGATTGACTAATGCTCATGCGGCTTTCATGGATATGATGAACCGAGTATTCAAGGATTATTTAGATCAGTTCATTGTTGTCTTTATTGATGACATCCTCATATATTCCAAAAGCCGTGAAGATCATGAGCACCATTTGAAGCTGGTACTACAAAGGCTTCGTGATAACAAGCTATATGCCAAGCTGAAGAAATGCGAGTTCTGGTTTGAGGAAGTAGCATTCCTTGGGCACGTGGTGTCAAAACATGGAGTATCTGTTGACCCGACGAAGATTGAAGCAATACAAAGTTGGGAGCAACCGAAATCGGTGACCAAAGTACGTAGCTTTTTGGGCTTAGTTGGTTATTATCGGAGATTTGTGGAAGGATTTTCTAGAATCGCTACTCCGTTAACTTAGCTGACTCGTAAAGATACAAAATTTGTATGAAGCGAGGAATGCGAGAAGATTTTCCAAGATCTCAAGAGGATACTCATTTCATCACCTGTTCTGACAATACCATCTGGTACGGATGGATTTATTATCTACAGCGATGCTTCAAGCAAAGGGTTAGGATGTGTTCTCATGCAACGTGGGAAAGTCGTAGCATATTCCTCACAACAGCTTAAAGAATATGAGAGGAATTATCCTACTCATGATCTAGAGTTGGCAGCAGTCGTTTTCGCGCTAAAGATCTTGAGGCACTATCTATATGGGGAAAAAGTGGAGATATATTCACACCATAAAAGCCTCAAATATTTCTTCACCCAAAAGGAACTTATCATGCAGCAACGACGTTGGCTCGAGCTATTGAAAGACTACGACCACACCATTCAATACCATCCTGGAAAAGCGAACGTGGTAGCTGACGCATTGAGTAGAAGATCATACGCGGGAACAAATGCGATGTTGTTAAAACAAAGGCCCATTTTGTGTGATTTACAAAAGATGAAGATAGAATTCAAGACTTGGGGGACCCATGCAATGATGTCAAATATACGTATAGAACCAACTTTAATCGAGAAAGTTAAAGTTGCTCAAGCCACAGACCCGGAGCTGATGATTATGAAGAAGAAAGTACAAGAAGGTGCTATTCCAGAAGCAAGAATCGATGAAGAAGGAATACTTCGAGTCCACTCCAGACTTTGTGTTCCTAACGATTCTGATTTGAAGTACAAGATCATGATGGAAGCACACAATACACCATTTGCAATCTATCCTGGAAGTACCAAAATGTATCGTGATCTTCGACATACATTTTGGTGGAACAATATGAAGAGAGAGATTGCAAAGTTTATCTCGATGTGTTTAATTTGTCAACGTGTAAAGGCGGAGCATCAAGTGCCAAAGGGTCAATTGCAACCACTTGAGATTCTGAAATGGAAGTGGAAACACATTACCATGGATTTCGTTACGGGTCTTCCCACGGTTTCTCAAGGCATAAATGTTATTTGGGTTATTGTTGATAGATTAACCAAGTCTGCTCATTTCTTGCCGATACGGGAGAATTATTCCCTTGAACGTCATGCTAGTATGTACGTGAATGAGATTGTGAGGTTGCATGGCATGTCAGTATCCATAGTTTCAGATCGTAACCCATGATTCACTTCAAGATTTTGGGTTATCTTGCAAAAAGCTATGGGCACGAATTTACGATTCAGTTCGGCATACCATCCTTAAACGGACGGACAATCAGAGAGGACTATTCAAACTCTTAAAGATCTATTAAGACTTTGTGTCCTCGATTTCAAAGGGAGTTGGGATAAATACATACCATTGGTGGAATTCTCCTATAACAACAGTTATCAGGCAAGTATAGGTGTGGCTCCATTTGAAGCATTGTATGGACGAAAGTGTCGTTCTCCAGTATGTTGGGATGAGGTAGGAGAAGCAACATTATTGGGACCAGAGTTGGTACGAATGACTACAGAGAAGATCCAAACGATTCGACAATGTATACAAACAGCACAGGATCGACAAAAGAGTTATGCGGATCTTCATCGAAAGGACGTGGAATTTAGTATTGGGGATCATGTATTGTTGCGTGTTGCTCCATTGAAGGGAGTTACAAGATTTGGGAAGAGAGGAAAACTCAATCCATGATTTATTGGTCCATTTCAGATTCTTGACCGAGTAGAAAATGTGGCTTATAGACTTGCGTTACCTCCAAGTATGTCTCGTGTTCATAATGTTTTTCATATATCTGTGCTTCGTAAATATGTGAAAGACCCGAACCACGTCATTGAGTTAGAACCGAACGAGATAGCCAAAGACTTAATGTACGAAGAGGTACCTGTCAAGATGTTGGATAGGAAGGAGCATGTCCTACGCACGAAGGTCATACCACAAGTTAAAGTTTTATGGAGAAACCATGCTATTGAGGAAATGACCAAGGTGTTGGAAACGGAAATGAAAGCGAGGTATCCTCATCTTTTTGAAATACCAGGTACGTACGTCAATTTCGAGGATGAAATTTCATAAGGAGGGGAGGTTGTAAGACCCCAACTTATTATAAATAAAATAAAATTTCATCTATTTATTATTTTGAAATATTAAGGGTTGATTTGATTAATGTGGTTAGTTGTGGGTAAAATGCACATATATTTTTGAAATAAGCAAGTGGTTATAAAATATTCATTTTTATCGAAGAATATTCGTTTGGTCGTGGAATATTCTTACTGTCGGGGAATATTCATACGACGGCGCAGCCTTGTGTAGGCCCCATAACGGAAAGCGATTGGATGAAGAAAATGACAAGTATAAGTTGTTTATAAATAACGGCGCAGTTGTTATCATTAATACTGTTGGAATACCCGGTGGTTAAAACACAGTAATACGCGTTGTTGCACAGTAGCACACAGTTTTGCACCAATTATTAATTCTTACGTAAGAAGGCACTACTCAATAATTGTTACAGTAATTACTGTTCAGTATTTTATTTTATTGATTCAATAATTGTTGCATTGATATTCTATATTACTGTTGTTTCAATAATTGTCACTACACAATATTTTTCATTATCGAAGCAATAATTCATATTATCTGAATAATATTATTAGATAACATTACTGGCAATGTCTAGAAAGTTCTGTCTAAGGAGATGTTTGGTCACCTAATTGCGCGCCAGTAAGGAGAAATTCTTATTGGAAAGCCCCTCTTTCTTGGGAACTGCCTGATTGTCAGTATTGTGATTCTGTAATATTATTTGTGAATAATTAATTATTGATTTATATGATGAGGAAAATATTCATTTTATGTGGATATAGATGGAGAAAATTTTTAAAGTGACAATTGTTGAAAATTAATATTTTATCTTTTTTGATAAAATAATATTTTATTATATTATTATAATATATAATAATGATATTTTTATAATGAATGTGGGATATATGAGTATATGAGGAGGAAGAGTATTTTTGTTGCAATAAATATTAAAAACATGTTAAACATGTTTGTGGGCCCATTTCTTGACTGAAATTTGATTATAGCCTGTAAAATCGCCCGTTTTTGGATTTCGGTCAGTTTCTGTTTGGAATTTGGAAAAACTTAACTTACAAAGTTATAGAGAATGGAATTTCCTATAGAAAGGGAATGAGGTTCGAATTTTTCTAACAAAAGGGCTATTTATTATGAATTATTGAAGTTCTAAAGTTCCGAAATAATTGATTTTTGGAAGTTTTAATTATTTTTTTCAACACGTTTTTGGTGAGTTAAGTGGGTCTAGCATGTGACATTAATTGTTGAATTCAGATCTACAAAGGTTGGCGTAGGGAACTTAATAATATATATTAATATTATATTAAATTTTCTACTTTGGTGTTCTAAGCATTTTCCTATAAATAGGGTGATTACGTTAGAATTGAAAATCACACCAGAAACTAAAGTTTTCTCTCTCGATATATTGAGCGTATTCTTGTGAGTATTTTAATACTTTGAGTGTTGCTATACGGTGCAAGTTCAAGTCATAGGTTATATCCGGTGTTTCAACTAGAAGTACTGTCTTTACGAGGTAAGGGATGTTATTTTCTTCGTAAGTGATATTATTTCTTCAATATCATTATGCCGAAATATTGGTTGGAATTTTTTATCAAATTTAGAACTTTTTCATGTCGGGGTTACTATTCACAAGTTACTATTCATGAGTACTATTCACGAAGTATGATGATTTTTTTGTAAAATTTCTATCTTTTAGTGTCGGAGTTACTATTCACGTATACGGCACTATTCACGTATACGGCACTATTCACAGAAAAATTAAATTTTTGTTTTTTGTCCAAAATATCTATTATGGATACTAGCTTTAATTGTATCCATGTTTTGATCATTCCTGAATTTTACTCCACTATGCTTATTTATGAGGTATTTTTGGATATGAAATAGCTAAAATACGAATCTTTAATATTTATTCTTTTGTTTCACTGGATTCATTTTTTTTAAAATATTTTTCATCATCCTCAGTCCTAAATGATGATATTACTGAATATCTTTGGCATGTAGTGCAAAGATGACTGATTTTCTGATGAATATCTTTGGCCCGTAGTGCGAAGATGAACATGTGTTTAGATGAATATGACCAACTGATGAATATCTTTGGCCTGTAGTGCAAAGATAAATATTTAATTCCAGATATATATTGATTGATGTTACAGGGATAAAATATCGACGATGAACTTTTAAATTCATATATAGAAGATAGTAGTTTGCATTCTCTACTTAACTCTTCTAATGAATTATTATTTCCACTGCGAAGATTGATTTAAAACTGGTTGTCTATTGTATTCTATTAGATTTTTCCTTGTTGAAGACTAACGATAATTTGTTCTATGTTATCTTAGTCATAATATTCTTTACTGAGCTAGTTGAGCTCACCCTTTTCCTTTTGTTCTTTTTTCCTTCTCAGGAGGCGAGAATGTAGCAGTACTAGTCGGGGTATGGAATGAAGGTTCTAGAAAGTCATTTTAGTAGTCCTCACTATTTTTGTAAAATAATGTATCAATGATTGTAATGAGAACTTATTTGAGTGTAGATATTGTCTAGATGACAATATTTATATTTAAACTCACAATTTTTATGTTGTATTAATAAAGTTGTAGTTGTATCTGTATCATATATTTTGACGACTCAGAATGGGTGTTGTATACCTATTTTGGGGGCATCACAATTAATGTTCAATATTTTATTTTATTGATTCAATAATTGCTACGTTGATATTTTATATTATTGTTGTTTCAATAATTGTCACTGCACCGTATTTTCCATTATCAGATCAATTATTTATATTATTTGAATAATATTATTAGATAGCATTATTGGAAATGTCTAAAAAGTTCTGTCTAAGGAGAGGCGCGCCAGTAAGAAGAAATCCTTATTGGAAAGCCCCCTCTTTTCTAGGAACAACATGGTTGTCAGTATTGTGATTCTGTAATATTATTTGTGAATAATTAATTATTAATTTATATAATAAGGAAAATATTTATTTTATGTGGATATAAATGGAGTAATTTTTAGAAAATTGACAATTGTTGAAAATTGATATTTTATCTTTTCTAATAAAATAATTTATTATATTATAATAATATAATAATGGTGATATTTTTACAATGAATGTGTGATATATGAGTAAATGAGGAGGAAGAGTATTTTTATTATAAAAAATGTTTAACACATGTTTTGTGTGTTGGTGGACCCTATTTTTGACTGAAATTTGATTATAGCCTGCAAAATCGTCCGTATGTGAATTTCGGTCAATTTCTGTTTAGAATTTGAAAAAACTTAAACTTACAAAGTTGTAGAGAATTGAATTTCCTATGGAAAGACATAAGATTCAAATTTTTCTGATAAAAAAAGCTATTTATTATGAATTATTGAAGTTCTGGAATAATTAATTTTTGAAGTTTTAATTATTATTTTTAATAAAAATGTTTTTTTCTGCAATTGGGTGGGCCCCACAGGTGTTGTAAACAAGCTGAAATCAGTTTCTCTAAGGTGGGCGTGAATTTTTTTTAATTATATTCATATTTTTTAAAATTTTCTGTTTTGGTGTTCTAAGCATTTTCCTATAAATAGGGTGCTTAGGTTAGAATTAAAAATCACACAAGAAACTAAAATCTTCTCTCTCTATATTATCGAGCGTATCCTTGTGAGTATTTTGATACTTTGAGTGTTGCTATACGGTGCAAGTTCCTTTCAGCGTTATATCCAATATTCAGCCAGAAGTACTATTCTTTTGAGGTAAGGGATGTTATTTTTGTTCAATATTCGCTTGACAAAATATTTTCTTCCATACTCTGTAGTATGTAAGTAATATTATTTCGTTTCAGATTTCGAATTCTATACTCGTTTTGTTAAAGTTTTGACTTCTATACTCCATGAAATTAGTAGAATATCCTTGATATTTGCGCTTCATCCAGTATCTTTTCATGGAAATATTATTCTGAGCATTCTTGATAAGTTTTAACTTTTTTATGCTGGGGTACTATTCACGGGGTTACTATTCTCGAAGTTATTATTCACTCGGTTACTATTCATCCGGGGTTATATTCATGACAAAAATTAATTTCTTTTCGGTCCAAATCATTTTTGATACAATATTATTCTTAAATTTTACTCCACAAAGTAGTATCATGTTGACAATTTAGACGTTATTGATTTCTAGATAAATTAAATTATAAATCTTTAAAAATTTATCCTTGAACTTGCTTTATTGAATTCTTATATCATTGTCATCATCCTCATGTTTATATTATGTTGAAAGTCATCTGTGGCCTGTAGTGCATAGATGGACTTGGTATGATTATGACCAGGGATTATTCAGTATAATCATGACCATAATGTTACAAATGATGTGATAAAAGTCCTCATTGGCCTGTAGTGCATTGTTGGACAGTTGTTGGCATTATCATGACCATTGATGAATACACGAATATCCTTGGCCCGTAGTGCATGGATAATTTGTGGTCTTGATACTAAATAATATCCTTGGCCGTAGTGCAGGGGTGATTCGATGATGTGGATTATTTATTAAGCCGAGTCTCAGCGATAAAAGTGATGAAAAACCTTTTTAAATCATAGAATATAGTAGATTTTATGCTCAACTTGACTCTTCTAATGGATTGCTTGTTCCGCTGCAGTTAAACTTGATGTTTGTTATATTTTATCAGTTTAACACTGTTGAAGGCTAACGATAAATTATTCTGCATTATCTTAGTCATAATATTTCTTACTGGGCTAGTTGAGCTCACCCTTTTGCTTTCATTGTTCTCTTTAGGAAATGAGAACGTAGCCGGGACTAGTCAGGGAACGGAGTGACGGTCCAGATGATAGCATTAGTAGTCCTCACTATTCTATGAAATAGTGTGATAATAAATGTATTGAGGACTCCATTTGAGTTGAATACTCTCTAGAAGACAATATTCGTATTAAAACTCTCAATTTATATTTTGTCGTATTTTACACGACAGTCGTATTATTAAGTTGTATTTGAATTTTATACCATGTATTTGGCGACTCAAGATGGGTGATGTATACCTATTTTGGGGGCGTCACATTATGTTTTGTCGTATTTCACACGACAATTAATAGTTGTATAATTGAAGTTTGTATTTGAATTATGTACCATGTATTCGGCGACTCAGAATGGGTTGTATAGAACTATTCTGGGGGCGTCACGGTTGGTATCAGAGCTTAGGGATATGATCTTTGGCGGAGATCTGACATTAGAACTAGGAGGGGAGAGACGAGTAAAACCTTCGCTAGTGTGTCCTACCTAAGCTTATTTGTTAATTAATTGGTCAGTCAGAATATATGGATTATGTGGCATGTCAATTTCTTTAATTAACCCTTGTTTTGTGGAAGTATTTGAGAATGACATCTAAAAATTTTGAGATAAGCAATGGAGCACATACGACCATTGAGACACCGCCAACCAATAACCAGGATAATGTGCATCAAGAAGATAATAATCCTCTTGTAAACAATAACACCAACCAAATGATGAACGATGAGATATTTAGGAGCTTTCTACAATTCATGCAACACCAAATGAGAGAGACTCATGTTCAAAATGAAGGTGGAAACAATGGTAACTCACAGTTGTTCAATGCTAAGTAATTCAAGAAGTTGGGACCACATGAGTTTTTCGAAAAGCCAGATCCACTTAAGGAAGAGACATGATTTAAGAAAAATACCAAGATATTTGATGTCTTGGGATGCACTGAAAAGCAAAAGGTTCCCTTTGCCACTTTTATGTTGCGCGGAGAGGCAGATTACTGGTGGGAATCTATAAAACGTACTCATTTGTCCGTACTTAATATGTCTTGAGTGAAGTTCCAAGAATTTTTCAACGACAAGTACTTTCTAGAAAGTATTCGTCACATGAATGAGGTGGAATTCATCAAGCTGGAACAGAATAATATGATCATATCACAATACGAGGCAAAGTTTGCGGAGTTATCTCGGCTTGCATCCCATTTGGTAGATAATGAGGAGCGTATGACGCGAATGTTTCTACGAGATTTAAAGCCCAAAATTTATCAATACCTCATTTCTCATAAACTTTGTTTATATTCAGATGTTTTAAATAAGGCTCAGTTATTGGAGCGCGATAATGAGTCAGCCCAACCAAAGGATAGCAACCGGCAAAACGATAGTGGTCATACTAGTGGCAACAGTCATCGAAACGGTGATAACAAATGTGACACCCCTAAAATAGGTCCACACAACCCATTTTGAGTCACCAAATACATGGTGCAGAAACCAAATACAAACTTCATTAATACAACTGTCGTGCAAAATACGACAACACATATGTTGTGAGTTTTAATACAAATATTGCCTTGTGGACAATATCCAATCTCAAATAAAGTCCACATTACAATTATTGATACACTATTTTATAAAATAGTGAGGACTGCTATAATAACTGTCTTAAACCATCACTCCGCACCCCAACCAGTCCCAGCTATATTCTTGCCTCCTAAGAAGAACAATGAAACAAAAAGGAAAAGGGTGAGCTCAATTAGCCCAGTAAAAAATATTATGACTAAGATAATGTAGAACAAATTATCCTTAGTCCTCAACAGGGAAAAATCTAATAGAATACAATATATAGACAACAAGTTTTAGATCAACAATTGCAGTGGAAACAATAATCCATTAGAAGAGTCAAGTAGAGCATGATGTCTACTATCTTCCATTGTTTAAAAGTTCATCGTCAATATTTTATCCATGTAACATCAATCAATAATTATTTTCCATCAATGAATTATCTATGCACTACGAGCCAAAGATAATCATTTGTATCACCAGTGGTCATGATCATGCCAAACACCTATCCATCTTTGCACTATGAGCTAAAGATATCAATCAACAGTTTATCTTTGTACTACGGGCCAAATATCAATCAGCAGTTTATCTTTACACTACGGGCCAAAGATATTCATCAAGCAATAGTTCATCTTTGCAATACGGGCCAAAGATAACTTTCAACATAATTTAAGTTTGAGAATTATGATAATGACAATAAGAATGAATCAAGTGAAACCATAACATGGATTCAATTTTAAGAATAAGATTCATAAAAGATGACTTGGACAAAGAAAAAAAAAGAAATTCTATTGTGAACAGTACCCATAAATAGTACCATATGAATAGTATCCAGACATGAAAAAAAATTCAAAATCTAATATGAAATTTTAGACCAATATTCTAGTGAAATGATATTAGATGAAGCGTAATCCTTAAGAAATTTCTAATCATTTCAGGAATTATAGAACCAATATTTATCATAGTAAGTTTAAATTTAGGAATATGAGATGAAATAATATCACTTACATGATATGGAGTATGAAATAAAATGATATCCCTTACGAGTACGGAAGGAAATAATATCATTTACGAGTATTGAAAGAAAATAACATCCTTTAAGAAAAAATAATATCATTTACCTTAGTAGGAAATTAGTTCTGACTGGAATAACGGAGATTATGTTGAGGAAATCTTGCATTGCTATCAACACTCAAAAATATCCTTATACTCACAAAAAATACGTTCAATATTATAGAGAGAGAATTTTCTGATTCTGGTGTGAGTTTTATTATTTAACTAAGTAGCCTATTTATAGGAAAGTGGTAGTACACCACTTTTGACAAATTTACATACAGATGATTTTTTCCTGCCTATCTTGAACAATACTTTCCAATACCAACTTGTTAACCATCATTTATCACATGTTTTTAAAAAACAAAAGAATTCAAATTCAATTTGAAAACTAATTCAAATTTAATTTTATCATCTTCACTCCATTTAATTCACATGCCAAAAATATAATAATATTACCATTTAAATTACTATTATATTATCACATTATACTATGATAATGTAATATTATAATAATATATTTAAATAAATATATTATCGAAGAAGATAATTATGGTTTCGTAGAAAAATATAACAAACTTTCGACAAATGTCTCATTCTAAAATTCCTCTATTTATATCAAAATTGCAGGAATATTTACTTACCATATTCATCGGTTATTTAAAATTCTTCAATAATTATTTCTAATTAATATTATAGATTCACAATACTGATAACCAGATCGTTCCCAAGAAAGAGGGGGCTTTCCGATAAGGATTTCTCCATACTGGCGCGCATTTATATAACCTAACTCCTTTCCTCGATAGAACTTTCTAGACATTATCAATAATGCTATCCAATAATATTATTTCAATAATATGAGTTACTGTGTATGTGCAAAATCGCGTGCTACTGTGCAACCACGCTTATTACTGTTCTTTTATCACTGGGTATTTCAACAGTTTTAATGGTAAAAGTTTTTCCATTATTTTTATAAAAAGGTTATTTCTATCGCTTTCTATATCCGACATTTATTCCGTTATGTGGTCCATCAATGATTGCGCCGTCGTACGGATATTCCCTGACAAAAAGAATATTTCCCGACAAAACGAATATTTTATGACAACTTGCTTACTTTGCAAAATTTGCACATATCACCCACAACTATAGCATTATATCAAATCAATATCTTTATTATTCAAAATAATAATTAGAGAAATTAAATCTTTATTCACAAAAAGTTGGGGTCTTACAACAAACGTGGAGGAAATCATTATGCCAGAAATGGTAACCACTTTGGTGGTAATCATGGCCAAGATATTAGAAGAAATAAGTCAAGTGGAAATTTCAAAAAGAGAAGGTTTAACAATGATGGAAAGACAACAACATCAACACCCGTTTTTAAGGAAGGATCGAATGACCACCGGTCGTATGCTACAAATGCGGACATGAGGGACACATCACTCCAAACTGTACGCAGCAACCCAAAATGTGTTTCAATTGCAAAAAGGAAGGTCATTTAGCTCGATTTTGTTATACAGCGAAGTCAAGTCCAGCTGGGACAGTGACACCAAATGCTATCCCGGACAAGTCAAAATTGGTAGTTCAAGGGAGAGCGTTTATCGTGACCACCCAAAGAGCGAGGAACCTGAACGAAGTTATCACGAGTAAGCTAATCATAAATTCTTGCGAAGTTTATACCTTTTTAGATACCGATTATACCCATTCATTTATTTCACATGCTTGTGCTCAACGTTTAAATTTGACTCCAGAGAAATTAGACTTTGAATTATCTGTTGAGACTCTGTTGGGAGAAACTTTCATTACATCCACTATTTATAAATCTTGTTTGATTCAAATCGACACTTTCACATTAGCTGTTGATCTCATCTCTTTGAAAATACTTGCATTTGATGTGATTCTAGGGATTGATTGGTTAACTACTCATCATGCTAAAATTGATTGTTTTCGTAAAGTTGTTAGCTTTCATATTTCTAACCAATCTATTATGCGAATTCAAGTAACCAAACCACTAAAGTCAATCACAGTCATATAACTCCATAAAGCCATTCGTTTATTGAAAAATGGATGTCAAGCTTTTTATCCCATGTCATGGATTTAAACAAAAATACGCCAGATGTGAATGATATTTCTATTGTTAATAAATTTCCTGACGTATTTCCTGAAGAACTTCCTAGCCTACCCCCAGAGCGTGAAATCGAAATTTGTATTAACCTTGAACCTGGTATAAAACCCATTTCCAAAATTCCATATCGAATGGCTCCTATTAAACTTC
The DNA here is from genome assembly GCA_020205505.1 of Panax japonicus. Classification (NCBI taxonomy): domain Eukaryota; kingdom Viridiplantae; phylum Streptophyta; class Magnoliopsida; order Apiales; family Araliaceae; genus Panax; species Panax japonicus. The sequence continues at coordinate 6,065,603 of CM035101.1, forward strand.
AGGAGTTAAAAACCCAACTGCAGGAACTGTTAGACATCGGTTTCATTTGTTCTAGAACATCTCCTTGGGGTGCTCCAGTTTTGTTCGTAAAGAAGAAAGATAGGAGTATGCGACTTTGCATTGACTATCGAGAGTTGAATCATGTCACCATCAAAAATAGGTACCCATTACCTTGCATTGATGATCTGTTTGACCAATTGCAAGGTGATAAATTCTTTTCAAAGATCGATCTTCATTCCGGATATCATCAGTTAAAGATTAAAACTGATGACATTCCAAAGACTGCTTTCAGAACTCGGTACGGGCATTACGAATTCCTAGTCATGTCTTTTGGATTGACTAATGCTCCTGATGCCTTCATGGATATAATGAACTGAGTATTCAAGAAATATTTAGATCATTTTGTAGTTATCTTTATTGATGACATCCTCATTTACTCTAAACAACCATGAAGATCATGAGCAACACTTGAGGCTGATACTCCAAAAGCTTCGTGAAAACAAGTTATATGCCAAGTTGAAGAAATGCGAGTTCTGACTTAAGGAAGTAGCATTCCTTGGGCACGTGATATCGAAACATAGAATATTAGTTGACCCGACGAAGATTGAAGTAATACAAAGTTGGGAGAAACCTAAGTCAGTAACCGAAATACGTAGCTTTCTGGGCTTAACTAGTTATTATCGGAGATTCGTGGAAGGATTTTCTCGAATCGCTACTCCATTAACTCAGCTGACTCAAAAAGATACAAAGTTCGGATGGAGCGAAGAGTGTGTGAGAAGAGTTTCCAAGAACTTAAGAGGAGACTCATTTCAGCACCTGTTCTGACAATACCATCAGGTTCAGAGGGAATTTTCATCTACAGTAATGCTTCAGACAGAGGTTTAGGATGCGTTCTCATGTAACATGGGAAAGTCATAGCCTATGCCTCACGACAACTCAAAGAATATGAGAGAAATTATCCTACTCATGATCTAGGGTTGGCAACAGTCATTTTCGCGCTAAAAATTTGGAGACAATACCTGTATGGGGAGAAAGTGGAGATCTATAAAGATCATAAAAACCTCAAATATTTCTTCACCCAAAAGGAACTCAACATGCGGCAATGAAGTTGGCTTGAGCTGTTGAAAGATTACGACCATACCATTCAATACCATCCTGGAAAAATGAACGTGGTAGCTGACGCGTTGAGTAGAAGATCATATTATTATTTGCATTATTGACAATGTCTAAAAAAATTTGTTGAGGAAAGGGGTTAGGTTATTTAATTACGCGCCAATAAGGAGAAATCCTTATCGGAAAGCCCACTCTTTCCTGGGAATGATCTGGTTGTCAATATTGTGAGTTATAATATTAGTGATGAATAATTGTTAAAAGATTAAAAATGTGTTTATTAAAGATAAGTGATTTGTGGTAAATATTTATTCAATTTTTTGATATAAATAGAGGGGTTTGTCATGAGGCGTTTGTTGTAAGTTTGACTTATTATTCCATGGAAAGATGTACTAATTTTATGGACCGTCGATTGTGATTTTAATAGTAAATCAATCTGGACTATTGGTTGTGGTTTAAATAGTAAATCAATCTGGACCGTCGGTTGTAGTTTTAATAGTAAATCAATATGGATCGTCGGTTGTGGTTTTAATAGTAATCAATATGGACCGTCGGTTGTGGTTTTAATAGTAAATCATTATGGACCGTCCATTTTAATAGTAAATCAATCTGGACCGTCCGTGAATCAGTTAATATTTAGTCCATTCTTCTATAAATAGAAGTTTATTTCTTTTTTTATTCTCACCAATTCACTGAGACTCACAAGAGAAACTATAGAGAGAAAGAAGAAGAGTATTCAGCTACTTCACTATTACAATATCCAATCTTCTACTAAGGTAAAGGGTATTATTTCTTTCATATTCGTAAGGGATGTTATTTTTTGTATTTGTAAGGGATATTACTTTTCTTATTCATAATGGGATGTTATTTTTCGTATGATAAGGGATGTTATTTTTGTAAGGTATATTACTTTTCGTAATCGTAAGGGATATTATCCTTCGCATTCATTCTCTATTTGTGGAAAAGATCTGTCTACGTGGATTACCGCATGACGGGTGAAAATCATTTGCAGTTTCGTATATTATTTCTTTTCATATTCATAAATCTAAACTTACTATGGTAAGTATTGCTTCTATAATCCCTGAAATTAGTAGAATATCCTTGAGTTTTGGGACTTCATCTAGTATCGTTTCATTGAAATATTAGTCTGAACTTTCTTATTAAATTTCAATATTTTCATTCGAGGTACTATTCACGGGATACTATTCACTCGGGGATTCGGGGTACTTTGCATGATGGGGTACTATTCATTCGAGTACTATTCGCGTGGTACTATTCATGATAAAAGTGATTTCTTTTCTGTCCAAATTATTTTGATACATGAATATCATTATTGAATTTTATTCCAGAATTAGTTATAATGTTGATAATTTGGACATTCTTGAACTCTGGATAAATTGAATTATAAATCTCTAATATTTATTCTTGATCTCACTTGATTAATTTCTTATATCATTGTCATCATTCTCATGTTTATGTTGTGGCAAAAGTCATCTTTGGCTCGTAGTGCATAAATGGACTATTGATTGGTATGATTATGACCAGGAAAGTTTGTATTGGTATAATAATGACCTTTAATGTTACAGACAAATGATGTGGTGAAAGTCCTCTTTGGCCTGTAGTGCATAGATGGACAGTTGTTTGACATGATCATGACCACTGGTAATACTAACGAATATCCTTGGCCCGTAGTGCATGGATAATTCGTTGATGTGAAATATTTATTGATTATTGTTAGAGGGATAAAATATTGATGATGATTTTTTAAATCATAGAAGGTAGTAGACATCATTCTCTACTTGACTTCTAATGGATTGATGTTTCCGCTGCAGTTGCTGATCTAAAACTTGTTGTCTATTGTATTCTATCAAATTTTTCCCTGTTGAGGACTAATGATAATTTATTGTACATTATCTTAGTCATACTATTCTTTACTAGGTTAGTTGAGCTCATCCTTTTTCTTTTGATTTTGTTGTTCTTCTCAGGAGGTGAGAATATAACTGAAACTAGTCGGGGAGTGGAGTAATGGTTCAAGATGGTTTTTATAGCAGTACTCACTATTTTATAAAATAGTATAACAATAATTATAATGATGACTTTATTTGAGTTTGGATATTGTCTACAAGACAATATTTGTATTAAAACTCACAACTTATGTTTTGTCGTATTTCACACGACAATTAGTAGTTGTACAATTGAAGTTTGTATTTGAATTCTGTATCATGTATTTGGCGACTCAGAATGAGTGGTATGAACCTATTCTGGGGCGTCACAATGCATTAATTTATATATATATATATATATATATATATATATATATATCTAATAAAATACAAATGATTTTGAATTTCCCGCTCACTCAATAAATCATCTGGGCCGTCCAAAGTTTGAGATAAATCCCACCGTCCATACATCTATCTAATAAAATACATCTATCTATCTAATCTATCTAATAATGATTTTGAATTTCCCGCTCAATTAATAAATCATCTGGGCCGTTCTAAGTTTGAAATAAATCTCACTGTCAATACAGTGCCGGAGGCACGGGACCCAGCTAGTATATATATATAATGCATTGTATTTCAGAATCAAGACCAAAATTGAAAAATATTATAATTTTGAAAGACAATTTTATAATTTTTTGTTATATGTGTGTGAAAGGAGGGAGTGAGGGAATATCATAAATAAAATAGACAAAAATATAAAGAGGGTGAGACAATAATCAAGAGGTAGTCCACATCTGAAGCCAAAACCAGTACTAGTCAAATCATTTTTCATCATTAGATATATTCTCTCTCTCTCTCTAGACGAAAATGTCATCGCGCGACAAGAAACCATCAAAACCCTCCACCAGTCGAACCGGCGGAATCCGGACCCTCTCCGATTTGAACCGCCCCACGGGCCCTGATTCCGACAGCGACTCCGACTGTCCCTCAGGAGTATTACACTGGTGGCGAAAAGAGGTTTTCCCTTCAAACCCTAGCTCATTCTTTCACGATCATACCCTTTTACCGATTAAATAATCTAATTGCTGTAATGAATTGAATTGACTTGTTTGATTGTTTGTTATCTTCGGTGTTTTAAATTTCTGTGTTTGTTTTTAGCTGAATTGTATGGGAATGAACTGATAATTATTTGTTTTTGATATGGTGGAGGTTTTTGAATAGTTGGCTTAGCTGTTTGCAATTAGTTGGAATAAGAATATCGATAACTAGTAGCTACATGGGTTGGGAATTTTAGTCTACGCAAATGAAACAATAGACTAAAGAGAGAGAAGACAATACAAGATTTAACGTAGTTTGGTCTGCAATGACCTACTCTACAAACAATTTCAATATATTAATCTCACCGGTACAATTTTTGCACGTTATAGAAGCTGAAAAACCCTCTCTCACTCACACACCAACCAAAGACCCTACTACATCCCCTCTCAACTCTAGACACTTGTACCCACATCTTCTTTTTCCTAATCGAATTAGGACCCTTACATATAATAGATATTCTTATAGAAAACAGGACTATCTTCCAAAGTAAAACTCCTACTAAAAATAGAATTACTTTTTAGAATAGGATTCGAGAATGGGATTGGAGTAGTATCCCAACAACATGTACCTTAGGCTCCTTTGTTTAAAGAAAATTATTTCATTGAGAACATTTTGTCATTTTTCAGAAACTGACTTGCTGAATTTAAAAGATGTGCATTATTTATTCTCCCGGAAACAATGGTTTACTGACTCATAAAATAATTTATACCAACTACATTTTATTGTCATACAAGACATTCAAAAATAAATGGAGTCTTATATTCAGGCTGGTAACAATAGGGATTTGTTTATGACTGAGTGACACCCACCTCTTTTTTAGAGTAGGCCAGGAGGACTCACTTTTGTATTAAGTTATGTGTTTGATAAGAGATTAATGTGTTGTTTCTTTGTTACATGTATCATAAATAAAGGGACTACTCTTTAGATTCTCTTGTATCTTAATGTGAAATGCTATATGAACCAAAAAGTATTAGAAAGTTATATTATGAATTGACGTGGAGAAATACAAAAGAAAAAGGTATGGGTAGAGATGATATATAGCCGTAGAAAGAATTGGAATGTTTTACTTTGATAAGTAGCCTTAATGAGATATAAAGCGTTATACAATGGTTCCTAAGAAAGTTTGTTTGCTTGCTTGCTTTTGCTTTTGCAAAGCATTTTCCGTTGGTAATCTGGTTTGTGTTGTTGCGAGAGACATTCACTGTGGATTTGCAACTTAATTAAAATTGATGATAGCTACAACGAGAAGTCTCCTTCAGTTTTATGGATTTAATACTAAATTTATGGCACTAACCTCTTTTTGCATCCACATTGACCAAGTAATTCTTTGCAAATGAAAAAAATCATTCAAATCCCTTACAGATGGAGACAAGAGACATGGACACTAGAGGTAAAGAATTATTCCCTTCGTCCCATAAAAGGTGTCTTAAGTACATCTTTCATACAAATTAAGAAAAATCAAAACAGAGGAGAGAGAAGTAATAAGTTACAATTTTATTCACAATGAACCTTAAGGAGTGGATCCTACTTGAGTACTTTGAGGGTAAAATAGTTTTTATATTACACTTTGAATTTGAATTATGTACTTCAGACATTTTTTGGAGGACAAATGTTTTTTGTACTGTGGACAACTTTTTGTGGGATGGAGGGAGTATATGAGAGCGTACTTTAAATTTGAAAGAGTATTGTATATTTGTTGGGTAATTTTCATCAGTTTACTGGGAAGTTTGTTAAACTATTTTGGTTTGTGAAATTTGCCATTTAGCATAAGCCAGAGCATACTTGGTTTTGCATGTAATTGATTGTCTTGAATTTTTGAGGAGATTGTTTTTGATAAGTTGAAGATTGTGGAGATACCTTCCTTTTATAGAGTTGATTGTGGTTCCTTTTTCTTTTGTTCACATCATTGTTTGGTTCTTGTTTATTAAAGTGCTATGTGAGGCATGCTAATTTGAGTTGAAACAAGTATTTCACACAAGTTTAGGTGAGAATAAATGTAGATTTTTGATGCATTGTTGAACTTTGGCTGGTTTTTAAGGAAGTTGAAGAATTTGGCTAATAATGATACGACTACTTTTGACTTCTATGTGGCATGGAATGGGCCAAAAAAGCTAATGGAATTGCAAGAGATTTTTGTTATTTGTTTTTGTACTATTATTTATGATTAAAATAATTTTAATTATCAGTTTAAATATAGTAGGTAATAATTAGGATTTATGAGTAGGTTAATTAGGTTGTCCAAGTATTTTTGGTATCCAATTTACCAATTTAAAATTGTTTAGGTAACTAGAGCTATTTCTCTTTGATAGGATACTTGTCTTATCGTAGTATTAGGCTTTTACTTGATCTATAAATTTGAGTTTATTTGGTCTCTAAGTCTTATGTTTTCTATGAGTATTGTAGTCCCTACATTGGATAGTTGGATAGAGTTGAATTATTTGAAATAAAGTTTGTTGTTTTTTGTGTTTCTATCTATTCCTTTTGAGGATATGTTTATCCTTTTCTCACCCTTCTTTCGTCTTAGTTCCTCCTTTATCCCTTCTCTAATATACATCATAACGGAGGTTTTGGGATGAAGAATAAATCTCACACAGATAATCTCACACAAAACTCAATCAATTCTAATTATTCAATGTCTCAAAATAATCAAGTACATTACTATTTATAATACTCCTAGACAACTTTCCTAACCTGAATTGGACTCTAATAAAATAACTATAAATTAAATAAGATAACTACTAATTAAAGAAACTAATTAAAATACTACTTCTAATTCATGAGCATGTGCTTCCAAAGCCTTTTATATTGTTTTAACCAACTTTCACGGGCTCGTCCTACATCAGTTCTCATCCGTCTGGGTAACCCGCAACTTTGTATTGATAACTACTAATTAAAGAAACTAATTAAAATACAACTTCTAATTCATGAGCATGGGCTTCCAAAGCCTTTTATATTGTTTTAACCAACTTTCACGGGCTCGTCCTACATCAGTTCTCATCCGTCTGGGTAACCCGCAACTTTGTATTGATAATTCATGCAACATTATACGGCTCCGAGTGAGGCTCAACTTTTAACCAAGTTTCTTAACTGCATCCTCATAGATAACATATGTATTACTCCTAGTATCAATCACAAGAGAGTACACTTGTCCTGCACATCACTCTCGTTTGAAAAATTCGCCCACGATGGATTTGAGAATCATCCTTATGTTTTTGAGCAACAAGTAAAGGTCAAAGAACACCTAAAATTCCTTTCAAATGAGCATCAACTTCCAAATCTTGCTCGTCAGGCTCATATTCGACGTCTAACGGCTTGCAAAATTCTTTGTTTAAGTCAGTTTCCCGCACTATTTGTCAACAATAGCAAGTTGTCTAGAGAGAAGAGTCAACATTCATCTTCGGAGAAGGATGCTCAAAAGACATTACCAAAACCACAACAGCTATAACACCTAGACGTATGGTGGTTGTTAGCATCAGAAGAACCTGGGGTACGATTAGGCATGTTAGTAGTTGAAAGGGCTTGCTGACGATCTTTCCATTAGCCTATTTAAAATAGGCTCCACAAAAGTACGCTCCCTCCGAGTTTGGACTTGTATTGGAGGCCTAGCATAATTCATTTCAAATTATCCTCTACTTGGGTGACAACTTGAACAACATCGTCCAAGAGCAAGAGTTTACTTGAAGCTACCCCATCTGCAGTCTCCATATTCAATCACCGACGGTAAGATTAAAACTTCTTCAATCCAAGGGAATTCAGATCAGTGTAACTAAACTGTAGAACATTGAAGTATACTCGACTATAGATTTACTTCCTTGTATCAACTCAGTTAACTGTAAATATGCTCGCTGCTTATAATTCGAAGGTACAAAATATTGTGTCAATGTAGCTTTCATATCTTCCCATCTTCTCGCAATTGTATATAAATTTTGCTGATGTTGATCCCACCAAATACGAGTTGTCCCTTTCAATTTCGCTTCAACAAAGAACAATTTTATTTCATCAGATAATTCATATCATCGAAAAAAACTCTCCAAGCTGTGAATCCAATCAAAGAATGTTTCGAGACTATTATCGCCATTGAAATCTCCAACATATAATTTTGTTCCTCTATCTACTGCATTCATCCTATTATCTAGAATATGAGGATTAACTCGTGGATTAGGGTCATATTGTTGTAGTCTTAGATGATTAAGATTCAGGATGGGGTTTTCAGAATTCTTATGAGCATCTTCTTGTCCCTTATCTACGCGGTCCGTTAATACACCAACTTTTACTTGCAATAGAAGCTTGAATGTTCGTTGCATTTGCAGCAAGTGTTGTGATTGAATCTTCAATCTTTTTGAGACGCTCATCTTGTTGTAACATATAAGCATCAAGCTTAGCGTTGATTTCTCTGGCATTTACCATGGTTACTGCAAATAAAAAAATATTTTTTTTACTTGCTCTAGGGTCTTAAGTGGAAAAAAGTATAAAGAAACATGGATTGAACTGAAACTAATAAAACTTCAGGGGCTGGAATCGAAGAAGATGAAATTACACAAATTGATATGTAATATTTTCAGGGGGTATTTTAAAATTTAAGAAAACTTTAGGGATCAAAATAACATAAAGAATACTCACGCTCAAACAAAGAGTCAGAGGGAAAAACTGTGATCGATGGGAGAAAAAAAATTGAGGCGACGGCTATGATACTGCGATGATGGAGGTGGTAAGGTGCAGCGACGATTGGATGTGGTGGCGACAGCGGTGCAATAGTTTTTTTTCTTCTACTTCTACCTTCTTTTTTCTTTTTTCTTTTTTCTTTTTTCTTTTTTCCTTGATGTCGGTAAGTGAGTTTTCTTTATAGTGCTACTTTAGGTGGTTGTGTGGTTGACTGTTTAGGCAGTTGGGATTAGAGTTATGTTTTGAGGGGAATGAAATAATAAGGCTGCGATTGGCTGTTTGGTGTGTGGTTATTGTGTATTTTGGCGATTGACGTATGTGGCAGCAGGATAGTGTCGATGGTTATGGGCTGTTGATGACTGGGCAGGTGAGGCAGAGGTCGGGGTGGTCTGATACCAAAATAATGGGGACTGAGGTTTTGGGATGAATGATAAATATCATACAAATAATCTCACACAAAACTCAATCAATTTTAATTATTCAATGTATCAAAATAATGAAGTACATCACTATTTATAATACTCCTAGACAACTTTCGTAACTGAATTGGACTCTAATATGATAACTACAAATTAAATAAGATAACTACAAATTAAAGAAACTAATTAAAATACAACTTCTAATTCATGGGCATAGCTTCCAAAACCTTTTATACTAGCTCCCAAAGCCTTTTATATTGTTCTAACTAACTTTCACGGGCTCGTCCTACATCAGTCTATACATTGTCCTGCATCACTATGCTTCCCTTCATTAAATTTATTTCCTGTGAAAATGGAACATTCTTTCTAACCTTGGCAATAAATTTTCGATTATGGTAAATGATGGTTGCTGGTTTGTTTTTCATTTATGACTGGTGAAAGTCTTAGCAAATTGGCTTTTAATTTACAGCATAATGATATTATGATTAGCTTTAATGTCTGCTCTTGTTGTCAATGTACGTGAAACAGGTTACGTTAAGCATCACTTTTTTTTTCTTTTTTCGAACCATTAACTTTATCCTGTTCTTAGAATGCTACATATTTTGTTTCTTGTCAATTTCATGTTGTTGCTCCATTGTAGATATGAAGTACTGAAGAGGAGAACAATAGAATGAATGATCATGCTTCTATTATCAATTATTTACTTCAAGCACTATAGGAACAAGTGGACTATAAGAATGGAATGTAAATGTCTCTTCATTTACTCTATCGAAAAAATGCCAAGACAACGGTAGACCAATGGTACTTCGTATCATAGACTTTTACTTGCTCACCGACTAAACTTTTCATATCTCATTCAATTAACATAACTAATCCCCATATTTTAAGTCCTGCTAATTCAGCTCCTTTATATTGCCCAACTCCCGAGATATAATCATTACATTATTTTTAGCAGAAAATCTTTAAAAAGTTTTCGTAGACTTAAATATATTGATATCAAGCAAGTTGTCAAGTAGAATTTCACTTTACAATTGCAGTGGGTTTTTAACCCTGCTTACCTTCTCTTTTAATACTTGCTTACTTTCCTGGAGGGTCTTTACATTTTCCCTCTTCCTCAAAGGCCTTTGTACATAAGAGATAATATATGCCCTTGTAAACCAATGCATCTACATTACAATTTGATCTTGTCTTTTTACTTTCAATCAAAGGCTGTCGATTTGTCAAGCTTTGCACTACAATAATGTTAGTCTGACAAAGAACTATATTTGCAGTGGTATGCTCGTTCAAGATCCTACTAAGGGCAATGATATTGATGCAATATTTAATCAAGCTAGGCAGCTGGGTGCTGTAGAATGCCCCATGGAAATTCCCCCTCCTTCATCAAGCTCAAGCAGCTTTAGTGGAACTGGGAGATTACTATCAGGGGATACAGTACCATCTGCTCCCCAGCAGCCTGAGGCTGTTGTACACAACATTGTTTTCTGGAGAAATGGTTTTAGTGTAAATGATGGCCCTTTGAGGAGGTTGGATGATCCTGAGAATTCACCTTTCCTGGAGGTAATTGCAATGTTGATGTAAATGAGGGACGTACCCCTGAAAGTATGATTGCGCAATAGATTACAAGTAGTCTAATACCAATCATCAACTGTTGCAACAAGCTTTTATTTTATTTTTTAAACTTTATATCTTTTCATCCATTATTTGTGCAACTTAAATGTTAACTTTTTTCGCCAAAAAGTGTCTAAGCATTGTTAATCCCTTGACTCCAACCAGTTTAATGGTAATGGTGTTGGTTTGAATTTTAGGAAGTATATATTATATGTGAGGCGGCTTGGACAGCCAGCATTTGCACCAAAAGGTCTATCTATTTTGCATATAATTACTAATATTATTTTCACCTCTATAATCATTTTCCACTTCTAAGCTTGTACTAGCAAAAAAAATTCATTAGCTTTTTTATAATTAATAATGTGATATATTAGTGATTTTATTACATTGCTATGCAGAGTATTAGAAAGTCCGAGTGTCCGAAGGAGCTTGAGCCTGCAGATAGGAGGTCTTCTGTTCATGTCAATCTAATAAGGAGGGATGAGAACTGCCCTGTGAGTCATCACTTTCCTCTCTCACTCATCATTAATTTATTTCTTCTATGATGAAATATTAATGTTTAACTTGTTCAATTTTGATTCTTGAAGCCCAAAATCATGTAATCTTATTTTAACGGAGTATAAGCTAATAATGTAACATGGGGAAAAAATAAATTAGGAAAAGGAAGATTGGGAGGGAGGGTGGACGGAAAAATATCATTTAATGTTTTTTGCCTCTCAACATCCGTTATCCAATCGATAATGCTTATGAACTGTGGTGATAACACTTTTGCCCCTAATTTTCATGCAGGAACCCAAAGAGCGTCAAGTTGCATTTCAGGGTGTGGGAAGGACACTAGGTAGCAGCACACCTCCATCAGGTGCAGCTGAGCCAAGTGACGCCACTCCTGTTAATGCTGCCCCTACACCTTCTGTGGGCCTAGTTGTGGACCAATCATTGCCATCGACCTCAATTCAACTTAGGTTGGCTGATGGAACTCGCATGGTTTCTCACTTTAATTACCACCATACGGTAGGTGATATTCGTGCCTTCATTGATGCATCTAGGCCTGGGGGTTCCCGAAATTATCAGTTGCAGACAGTCGGATTCCCTCCCAAACAACTCACCGATCTTACCCAAACAATAGAGCAGGCAGGCCTTGCCAACTCTGTTGTCATCCAGAAATCCTGAGTAAGCTCCTCAAGTATCTGTCACTGTTTCCATTTCCCCGAGTTACTTCTTACTAAACCTGTATAATCCATTTAGGACTTGGTATTTGCCGAGGCACATCCATACATTTGACATTGACATTTATTAGTTTATGAAGTGGTTTAAGTAGGGTGCGATGTTCATGACAATTAATGATCCAAATACTCCGTGAGGAACATGGAAGACTGTCTAGAGCTATGTATTTCCAATGTTATGTTGATATGATTTCCTTTTAAATGGTGAAGTGGTATACTAAAACTTTTGTTGTGAAAGAAGGTTATATTGTAAGATAAATATAGGCTTGATGAGACGTGTACACATCTTTTCGACAAAATTGTATGTGGAACTAGCCCCAAGCATGGTTGACTTGAGGTTAGGCTGATATCGCCCAAACTAATGTGTTTACCGCTTGTTTGAATAATTTGTTTTTATGTATTTCAGGGTTTCATTACTGAGAATTTGCATTTCAGTCGGGTTATCCTTTTGCTCATTTTTAAATATGGTTTCTGAATACTCAAAAGATGGAGATTGTCGGCGAGTTTGGCTTGGCAAATAGGTTTAAAGTTGCAAGTAATGTGCAGTCCTTGGTCTTTACATTAGTTTTTGTGTGGAATTTAGTGAGCTTATTGTAGGAATTATTATTCCTCAAGGCCTTGCCTTCATCATTTCTGATACTCCTTTTGATTTAGTTTAAATTAGTTGAATGGGTTGAGTAGTTCACTCATATTAAAGTAGGTTAGTTCTGTAACTTTTGTAGCTAAGATTGACGATTTTTCAAACATTTTCAAATCGGAAGATGTTCATTTCTTTAATTTAATTTATTGTTTTTTGATATATCAAAAATACTTATTTTCACCAATCTTTTATCAGACCCCATCTCACTCTCATCTCACCCCACTCAAAACTTTACTTATAAAAATCTTTAGTTCTCACCAGTTTTTAACATCTTGTATTTCCGGGAGGATTAAATACCTCGTCGCTCAGGCTGCCATTTTATTCAGCTGCTAACTCCTATGTAAAACAACTCTTAATTGAAACAAACGTTGCATTTTGATAACTTGATTTAATAACGGCTATATCTTCTTCTCCCTTGTCTTCCATTCTTGGCAATTCCCCATTGCTTGAAGAGATCCTTGTCCCCAAGGATTAAATTCTGGATATTGTTCCTGCAATTTGCTCCACTCCTCTCATGTCGCATCTTCGGGAATTCTATGAGACCATTGGACCAAAACCATGGTTGCTGGCCGCTGACCCTTCTTTATCAATCGCCTATCTAGAATGACTACAGGTATTGGTCGTAATTCCTGTGCATTGTCTGTTTGTGGCTACTCAGTTTGAATCACATTAGTCTCCCCAATTTTCTTTTTTAACTGTGAGACATGAAAAGCATCGTGTATTTTAGCACTGGAAAGAAGCTGTAACTTGTAAGCTACCTTCCGATCCTTTGAGTCACAGTGTAAGGTCCATAATATTTTGCAGATAGCTTGAAGTTCCTTCTTTGTGAAACTGACATTTGCCGATAGGGTTGTAATTTAAAATACACCCCATCTCCTTTATTAAACTCTCTTTCAGCTTTTTTCTTGTCTAGGATATAGCTTCATTCTCTCTTGAAATTTATGCAAATTGTCCTTTAGTAGTTGTTGGGTTGCCTCCCATTCTCTAAAAAAATTAGCTACCAAGGGATTGTTGCTTTTTCTTGCTTGGTGATAATTGACAACGGGTGGGTTAATGCCATAAAGGGGCTTAGAGGGAGTCATTCTAGTGGCTGTGTGAAATGAGGTATTGTATCAGCATTCTGCCATAGGTAACCATTTACTCCATTGTGCAGGCTTAATACTTGTCATACATCTTAAATACATTTCGATACACTAGTTAACGCTCTCCGTTTGTGGTAAGTTGTACTTAGCTTAACTTGGGCTCCTAAGGTTCTGAACAGTTATTTCCAAAAAGTGCTCACAAATATCTTATCTGAAAGACCCTGAATTTTATGAAATGAAAGTATTCAATTTTCTTATAATTATTATTTTATTTAGTAAATAGTTAAATTGATAAAAGGCTTAAAATTAAGGGTGATATGTGAAAATTTTGCAAAATGTAAGCAAGTTGTTATAAAATATTCGATTGGTCGGGAAATATTCTTTTTGTCGGGGAATATCCGTACGACGACACAATCATTGGTGGACCCTACAACGGAAGTATTGTCGGAGTTAGAAAATGACATAAATATCTTTTTATAAAAATAACGGCGAAAGTTTTACCGTTAACTGTTGAAATACCCAGTGATAAAAGTATAATAATACGCGTGGTTGCATAGTAGCACGCGGTATTGACAGTATATTTGATTATTGATGTTTACGTGAGAAGTCACTAAATTTGTTCAATTATTGCCACAGTAATTGTTGCATAGTATCTCTCATATTATTGATTCAATTATTGTCATAGTATCATCTGCACAATATTTTATATTATTAAATCAATAATTGAGACGACAAAGTTATTCATATTATTATTTGTATTATTGAAAATGTATAGAAAGTTCTGTCGAGGAACCTAATTGCGCGCCAATAAGGAGAAATCCTTATCGGAAAGCCCCCTCTTTTATGTGAATGATCTAGTTGTTAAATATTGTGAGTTATAATATTAATGATGAATAAGTTCGTGTTGATTAAAGATGTTTGTTCATTTAGTTTTTTTTAATTCTTCCGTGACCCAATTACCCTCAATGGAGGTAATTCTTTGATTCGTTGAATTTGTTATTATTGACCAAAACGAGCAATTAATCGGATAAATGAGCAATTAATTGCTATTGGTTCACATGTAAATTACTATTTGTTCACATGCATGTACTATTAGAGGAGGTTGTGCAAGATTGATAATACTTGAAGGACTAAATTAAAAATAGAGGTAAAGATGAAGGTACTATACTGTAATAATTTGAGCCTCTAAACGTGTAATTATCGAAACTATGTTTTTCTATAAATAGAAGCTTATTTCTTCTTTCATTCTCACTAATTCACTAAGACTCACAAGAGCAATTATAAAGAGAGAAGCTATAGAGAGAAAGAAGAAGAGTATTCCGCTACTTCACTATTGCAGTATCCAGCCTTCTATTAAGGTAAGAGATGTTATTTATTTCTTATTCGTAAGTGATATTATTTTTGTTAAATATTCGAATGAAATAATATTTTTTTTCCATACTCTGTAGTATGCAAATAATATTATTTCGTTTCGTATCCCTAATTCTACACTCATTTTGTTGAAGTATTGCTTCTATACTCCGTGAAATTAGTAGAATATCCTTAAAATTTGCGCTTCATCTAGTTGAACATTCTTGTTAAATTTTAAGCTTTTCATGCCGGAGTACTATTCATAGGTACTATTAATTTATACGGCACTATTCATAAGTACGGTACTATTCACAAAATACTATTCATGGGCACTATTAATAAATATGGTACTATGCACAAAGTACTATTCATGGGGTACTATGCACAAAGTACTATTCACTCGGGTACTATTCATCCGGGGAACTATTCATAACAAAAATTGATTTCTTTTCGGTCCAAATCATTTTTGATACAATATTATTCTTGAATTTAACTCCACAAAGTAGTATCATGTTGACAATTTGGACATTATTGAATTCAGAATAAATTAAATTATAAATCTCAAAAATTTATTCTTGCTCCCATTTAATTGAATTCTTATATCATTGTCATCATCCTCATACTTATATTGTGATGAAAGTCATCTTTGGCCGTAGTGCATAGATGGTCTGTTGATTGATATGATTATGACCTAGGATTATTCTTTATAATCATGACCTGTAATGTTACAAATGATGTGGTAAAAATCATCTTTGGCACGTAGTGCATAGATGGACTGTTGATTGGTATGATTATGATCAGGGATTATTCTGTATAATCATGACCATTGGTGAAAACACGAATATCATTGGCCAGTAGTGCATGGATAATTCTTGGTTGTGATACTAATGAATATCATTGGCCCGTAGTGCATAGATAATTCATTGATGTGGATTATTTATTGAGTTGAGTCTCAGTGATAAAATTAATAATAAACTTTTTAAATCATAGAAGATAGTAGATATCATGCTCTACTTGTCTCTTCTAATGGATTACTTGTTCCGCTGCAGTTGTTGATTTAAAACTTGTTGTCTATTGTATTCTATCAGTTGTTATACTTTTCAAGGCTAACGATAATTTATTCTACATTATCTTAGTCATAATATTTCTTATTGGGCTAGTTGAGCTCACCCTTTTCTTTCATTATTCTCTTCAGGAAATGAGAATATAGCTGGGAGTAGTCGAGGAATGGAGTGACGATCCGAGATGGTTGCCATAGTAGTCCTCACTATTCTATAAAATAGTGTGATAATAATTGTAATGGGGATTGAATTTGAGTTTGGAAATTATTTGGGAGACAATATTTGTATTAAAACTCACAACTTATGTTTTGTCATATTCTGCACGACAGTTGTATAATTAAGTTGTAGTTATATTCTGTACCATGTATTTGGTGACTCAGAATGAGTGATGTATACCTATTTTGGGGGCGTCACAGTTAGTATCAAAACTTAGGGATATGATATCTGGCTGAGATGTGAGACTAGAACTAGGAGGGTAGAGACGGGTAATTCCTTTGCTAGTATAACATACCTAAGTTTATTTGTTATTTAATTGGTCGGTCAGAATATAGGGATAATATGTGGCATGTCAATTAACCCTTGTTTTGTGGCAGTGTTTGAAAATGACATCTGAAAATATTGAGATAAGCAATGAAGCACATGAAACCGTTGAGTCACCGACGATCAATAACCAGGATAATGTGCATCAAAAAAGCAATAATCCTCGTGTAAACAACTACACCGACCAAATGATGAACGATGGTATGTCTAGGAACATTTTAGAATTTATGCAAAACCAAACGAGAGAGATTCATGGTCAAAATGCAGGTGAAAACACTGGCAACTCTCGGCTGGTCACCGCTAAGCAGTTCAAGAAGCTGGGACCGCCAGAGTTTTTGGAAAAGCCAGATCACAAAGATATTTGATATCTTTGAATGCTTAGAGGAGAAAAAGGTTCCCTTTGCCACCTTTATGTTGTGTGAAGAAGCAGATTATTGGTGGGAATATTCTGTAAAACGTACTCAGCCTGCCGCACTGAAAATGTCTTAGGAGAAGTTCCAAGAATTGTTCAATGACAAGTATTTTCCCGAAAGTATTTGTCACATGAAGGAGGTTGAATTCATCAAGCTGGAGCAAAACAATATGACTGTATCGCAATACGAGGCTAAATTTGCGGAGTTATCCCGGTTTACATCCCATTTGGTAGATAATGAGGAGAGAATGACATGAATGTTTATGCAAGGTTTAAAACCCAAAATACGTCAATACCTCATTTCTCACAAACTTTGCTTGTATTCAGATGTTGTGAATAGGGCTCACTTATTGGAACACGATAATGAGTCAACTCAACCAAAAGGTAACGACCAACAACACGATAATAATCATACCATTGACAACGACTATCGGAACAATGATAACCATCGTGAGGAAAACTATCATGCTAATAATGGTAACCGATTCAGTGGTAATCATGGCCAAAATAATAAAAGTGGAAATTTCAAGAAGAGAAGGTTCAATAATGATGGACAGATAGCAGCACCAACACCCGTTTCCAAGGAAGAAGAACGACCACCGGTTGTATGTTACAAATACGGATAGGAAGGACACATCCGTCCAAACTGTACGCAGCAACCCAAAGCGTGTTTCAATTGCGGAAGAGAAGGTCACCTAGCTCGATTTTGTCGTGTAGTGAAATCAAGTCCAGCTGGGATGGAGACACCAAAGGTCGTCCCAGACAAATCAAAATCGGTAGTTTAAGAGAGAGCGTTTTTCGTGATGAGAAACCCGAAAGAAGTTATCATAGGTAAGCTAATCAAAAACTTTTGCGAAGTCTATACCTTATTTGATACCGGTTCTACCCACTCTTTTATTTCTCCTACTTGCGCTCAACGTTTAAATTTAACTCCAGAGAAATTAGACTTTGACTTATCTGTTGAAACTCTGTTGGGAGAAACCTTCATTACATCCGCTGTTTATAAATCTTGTTTGATTCAAATCAGCACCCTCACGTTACCTGTCAATCTTATCTCTTTGAAAATACTTGCATTCGATGTGATTTTAGGAATTGATTGGTTAACTACTCAGCATGCTATAATTGATTATTTTTGTAAGGTTGTTAGCTTTCATATTCCTAACCAACCTATTATGCGAATTCAAGCAACCAAACCACCAAAGTCAATCATTGTCATATCAAGCCATAAAGTTATTCGTTTATTGAAAAACGGATGTCAAGCTTTCTTAGCTCATATCACATATTTAAACAAAAATACGTCAGATTTGAATGATATTCCCATTGTTAATAAATTTTCTGACGTATTCCCTAGAGAACTTTCTGCCCTACACTAGACCGTGAAATCAAATTTGTATTGACCCCAGTACAAAACCCATTTCTAAAACCCTCAAATATTTCTTCACCTAAAACGAACGTAACATGCGCCAAAGACGTTGGCTCGAGCTGTTGAAAGATTATAATCATATCATTCAATACCATCCTAGAAAAACAAACGTGGTAGCTGACGTGTTGAGTGGAAGATCGTATGCGTTTATGAGTGCGATATTGTTAACACAAAGACCCATTTCATACAACTTACAAAAGATGGAGATAGAGTTAAAGACTCCAAGAACTTACGTGAAGATAGCGAATATACGATTAGAATCGACTTTAATCAATAAAGTTAAAGTCACTCAAGCTACAAACTCAGAGATGATGAATATGAAGAAGAAGGTGCAAGAAAGCGTTATTCTAGAAGCAAGAATCGACGAAGAGAGGAAATCTCAACCCTCGATTTTTTTGGTCTATTTGAAATTCTCGATTGAGTAGGAACTGTGGCCTATAGACTCGCCTTGCCGCTTAGTATGTCAGCATGTTCATAACGTTTTTCAAGTATCGATGATACGTAAATATGTGGACGACCCGAACCACATTATTGAATTAGAATTAGACGAGATATCAGAAGATTTAACGTATGAGGAGATACCTGTTAAAATGTTGGATAAGAAGGAATAGATTCTACGCTCAAATGTTATACCTCAAGAATTAGAATCTAAACAAGGTATGCTCACCTTTTCGGCATACCAGGTCCGTACGTAAATTTCGAGGGCAAAATTTCATAAGGAGGGGAGATTGTAAGACCCCGAATTTTATGAAATGAAAGTATTCAATTTTCTTATAATTATTATTTTATTTAGTAAATGGTTAAATTGATAAAAGGTTAAAGTTTAGGGTGATATGTGAAAATTTTACAAAAGTAAGCAAGTTGTTATAAAATATTCGATTGGTCGGAGAATATTTTTTTGTCGGGGAAAATTCGTACGACGACACAATCATTGGTGGACCCCACAACGGAAGTATCATCGGAGTTAGAAAATGACAGAAATTTCTTTTTATAAAAATAACGGCGAAAGTTTTACCGTTAAATATTGAAATACCCGGTGGTAAAAGTACAGTAATACGCATGGTTGCATAGTAGCAAACGGTATTATACAGTATCTTTGATTATCGATGCTTACGTGAAAAGTCACTCAGTTTTGTTCAATTATTGCCATAGTAATTGCTGCATAGTATCTTTTATATTATTGATTCAATTATTGTCACGGTATCATCTGCATAATATTTTATATTATTAAATCAATAATTAAGACGACAAAGTTATTCATATTATTATTTGCATAAGTGACGATGTCTAGAAAGTTCTGTCGAGGAAAGGGGTTTGGTCACCTAATTGCGCGCTAATAGGGAGAAATTCTTATCGGAAAGCTCCCCCTTTCCTAGGAATAATTTGGTTGTTAAATGTTGTGAGTTATAATATTAATGATGAATAAGTTCGTGTTGATTAAAGATGTTTATTAATTTAGTTTTCTTTAATTCTTCTGTGACCCAATTACCCTCAATGGAGGTAATTCTGTGATTTGCTTATTTTGTTATTATTGACCAAACGGGCAATTAATTTGTAAAACCCCGAATTTTATGAAATAAAAGTATTCAATTTTTCTTATAATTACAATTCAGTAAATGGTTAAATTGATAAAAAGTTGAAGTTAAGGGTGATATATGAAATTTTTTTCAAAAATACGCAAGTGGTTATAAAATATTCATTGTTGTTGGGGAATATTCGTTGGTTATGGAATATTCTTTCTGTTAGGGAATATTCGTACGACGGCGCAACCATTTGTGGACCCCATAACAGAATAACTGTCGGATAAAAAAAGACAAATTAAAGTTTTTATAAATAACGGCGTAGTGGTTACCGTTTACACTGTTGGAATACCCGGTGGGTAAAGTAAAGTAATACGCGTTGTTGCACAGTAGCACACGGTATTGAACAGTATTTTTGAATTATTAATTCTTACGTAAGAAGGCAGTACTTAATAATTGTTACAGTAATTACTGTTCAGTATTTTATTGATTCAATAATTGCTGCGTTGATATTTTATATTACTGTTGTTTTAATAATTGTCACTACACAGTATTTTCCATTATCAGAGCAATAATTCATATTATCTAAATAATATTATTAGATAACATTATTGGAAATGTCTAGAAAGTTCTGTCTAAGGAGAGGTTTGGTCACCTAATTGCGCGCCAGTAAGGAGAAATTTTTTTGGAAAGCCCCCTCTTTCCTAGGAACTACCAGGTTGCTATTATTGTGATTCTGTAATATTATTTATGAATAATTAATTATTGATTTATATGATGAGGAAAATATTCATTTTATATGGATATAGATGGAGAAATTTTTTTAAAGTAACAATTGTTGAAAATCGATATTTTATCTTTTCTGATAAAATAATATTTTATTATAATATTATAATATAATAATAATGATATTTTTACAATGAATGTGGGATATATTAGTGTATGAGGAGGAGGAGTATTTTTGTTGTAAAAGTTGTTTAAAACATGTTAAACATGTCTGTGGGCCCATTTCTTGACTGAAATTTGATAATAGCCTGTAAAATCGTCCGTATGTCAATTTCGGTCAAATTTTGTTTGGAATTTGGAAAAACTTTCTTCTGCAAAGTTGTAGAGAATTGAATTTTCTATCAAAATTCGCGAGATTCGAATTTTTTGATAAAAGGGCTATTTATTATGACTTATTGAAGTTCCGAAATAATTGATTTTTGGAAGTTTTAATTAATTATTTTAAGAAAAATGTTTTTAACAAGTTGGTTGCACATGTTAATTGCTGAAATCTGATGTCTTGGGTGTGCGTAGGAAATTTATTAAATAATAATAATATTTTATTAAATTTTCTGCTTTGGTGTTCTAAGCATTTTCCTATAAATAGGGTGCTTAGGTTAGAATTGAAAATCACACCAGAAACTAAAGTTTTCTCTCTATTTCTCTCTATTATATCGAGCGTATTTTGTGAGTATTTTAGTACATCGAGTATTGCTATACGGTGCAAATTCTTTCAGCACTATATCCAGTATTCCAGTCAGAAGTACTATTTTTTCTGAGGTAAGGGAGGTTATTTTCTTCTAAAATTATATTATTTCTTCAATATCATTATGCCTGAATGTTAGTTGGAAATCTTTATCAAATTTGAAACTTTTTCATGTCGGGGTTACTATTCATGAGTTACTATTCACGAGTTACTATTCACGAATTACTATTCATGAATACTATTCACGAAACGTGATGATGTTTTTTTATGAAATTTCTATCTTTTGGTGTCGGAGTTGCTATTCACGAATACGGCACTATTCACTAAGAAATGAAATTTCTTTATTTTGTCCAAAATATCTATTCTGAATACTAGCTTTGATTGTATCCATGTTTTGATCATTCTTGAATTTTACCACACTTTGGTTATTTATGAAGTATTTTTGAATGAGAATTGTTTAAAGTACGAATTCTTAATATTTGTTCTTTTGTTTCACAGGATTCGTTCTCTTTAAAATATTTTTCATCATCCTCAGTCATAAATGATGATATAACTGAATATCTTTGGCCTGTAGTGTAAAGATGAATGATTTTTGATGAATATCTTTGGCCCGTAATGCAAAGATGAACAGGTGTTTAGATGAACATGACCAACTGATGAATATCTTTGGCATGTAGTGTAAAGATGACTTGTTGATGTATATCTTTGGCCGTAGTGCAAAGATGAATTTATTAGTAGGATTATGAACATGAACTGTGATTTGGTATAACCATAATCTTTGATGTTTCAGGTGATGAAAATTATTTTTGTCCTGGATGAGGAAAGGAATTTAGAACTACAATTATGATTATAAGTTATATACGTGATTGTGGACAGGAATTGTTAATTGATGTTACAGGGATAAAACATTGTTGGTGGACTTTTAACATGGAGAAGATAATAGATTTTATGGTCTATTTGACTCTTCTAATGGATTGCTCGTTCCGCTGCAACTATGGTTGAATTTTTTTTATCATCTACCATATGTTCTAAATCTCTGATTTATTATTAATGAAGGCTATTGATAATTTAATTATCTTTAGTCATGATATTCTTTACTGAGCTAGTTGTGCTCACCCTTCTGCTTTACAATTCCTTTCAGGTGATAAAAGTGTAGATGGGTCGAGCGGGGGATAACAAGGGAATAGAACTGTGGTCTATAGATGTTGAGGGTGAGGTGAATTTAACTTGGAAGGGTGTTTTGCCACTATCATATAAGATGTCTAATGACATACAACCCCATGTCATCATAAGACAGGGTTGTGCTCATTCACTACCTATATAATTTTGGTGTTTGTTTGGAGTTTAATTCCCAATTAGAAACAATGGAGATAATAATATGGCAAGAGAAGACTCACCATTAGGAAGAATATGATAGTAATATTCTCATTTTTCTTTAGGGTCTATTGGGTCAACCAAGGATAATTCTGTGGGCATATGATATCTATAATAACCTAGGCGCATGGCCTCCCATGTACGAAGGTTTCCTTGAGCACTTCCCAAAGGTTTTAATTACTAAAAAAAATTTTGACTGTACCTTTATGTAAGGTGTCATGGTGACGTGCTATCCAAGTTGGTGTCCAGAGTCACAGTTGGTATATTTTAGTATCAAAACTCACAACATATGTGTTGTTGTATTTTGTACGATAATTGTTGTAATAAAGTTGTAGTTGTTTCCTGTACCATGTATTTGGCGACTCATAATGGGCTGGATGGAATGGACCTATTTTGGGGGCGTTACATAATTGATATTGGTTCACATGTAAATTACTATTTGTTCACATGCATGGAACTATTGGTTCACATGCATATACTATTAGGGGAGGTTGTGCAAGATTGATAATACTTGAAGGACTAAATTAAAAATGGTGGTAAATATGAAGGTACTATACTGTAATAATTCGAGTCCCTAAACGTGCAATTATCGAAACTATTCTTTTTTATAAATAGAAGCTCATTTCTTCTTTCATTCTCACCAATTCACTAAGACTCACAAGAGAAATTATAGAGAGAGAAGTTATAGAGAGAAAGAAGAAGAGTATTCCACTACTTCACTATAGCAGTATCCATCCTTCTACTAAGGTAAGGGATGTTATTTATTTCTTATTCGTAAGAGATATTATTTTTGTTCAATATTCGAATGAAATAATATTTTCTTCCATACTCTGTAGTATGTAAGTAATATTATTTCGTTTCGTATCCCTATTTCTACACTCACTTTGTTGAAGTATTGCTTCTATACTCCGTGAAATTAGTAGAATATCTTTGAAATTTGCATTTCATCTAATATCGTTTCACAGGAATATTTTTCTGAACATTCTTATTAAATTTTAAGCTTTTCATGTCGGAGTACTATTCATGAGTACTATTCATTTATACGGTGTAAGACCCCAAATAATTAATAAATGAAATTTAATTTTCTTTAATTATTATTTTGAATAGTAAGGGTTGATTTGAATAATGTGGATAGTTATGGGTAAAATACTGCAAACATTTCGAAATAAGCAAGTGGTTATAAAATATTCATTGTTGTCGGGGAATATTCGTTTGGTCGTGGAATATTCGTACTGTCGGGGAATATTCGTACGACGGCGCAGCCATGTGTGGGCCCCATAACGGAAAGCGATTGGAGGAAGAAAACGACAAATATAAGCTGTTTAAAAATAACGGCGTAGTTGTTACCGTTTACACTGTTGGAATACCCGGTGGTTAAAATACAGTAATACGCGTTGTTACACAGTAGCACACGGTATTGCACAGTATTTTGAATTATTGATCCTTACGTAAGAAGGCACTACTCAATAATTGCTACAGGAGTTACTGTTCATTACTTTATTGATTCAATAATTGCTGCATTGATATTTATATTATTATTGTCATTGCACAGTATTTTCCATTATCAGATCAATAATTCATATTATTTGAATAATATTATCAGATAACATTATTGGCAATGTCTAGAAAGTTCTGTCAAGGAGAGGTTTGGTCATCTAATTGCGCGCCAGTAAGGAGAAATCCTTATTGGAAAGCCCCCTCTATCCTGGGAACAGCCTGGTTGTCAGTACTGTGATTCTGTAATATTATTTTTAATAATTAATTATTGATTATTATGATAAAGAAAATATTTATTTATGTGGATATAGATGGAGAAAATTTTTTTAATGTAACAATTGTTGAAAATTAATATTTTATCTTTTTCTGATAAAATAATTCATTTAAATATATTATTTTAATAATATATTAACGATGATATTTTTACAATGAATGTGGGATATATGAGTATATGAAAAGGTAGAGTATTTTGTGGTATTAAATGTTTAACACATGTTTTGTGTGTCGGTGGACATAATTTTTTAACCGAAAATTTAGAATAGACTGTAAAATCGCCCGTTTGTGGATTTCGGTCAATTTCTATTTGGAATTTAGAAAAATTTTCTTCTGCAAAGTTGTAGAGAATGGAATTTCCCATGGAAAATCGCGAGTTTCGAATTTTTCTGATAACCAAGCTATTTTCTACGAATTATTGAAGTTTCGGTAGATAAAATAATTTTTATTAAATAATGGGTGGGACCCACTCTTGTTTGACAACATGTGGGCTGCTGGAAATTTATTTTCAAGAGTGGCATGCTGGTCTTTGATGGCTAGCATGCGTAGAAATATAATTTTAAATAATAATAATTTATTAATTTAGTCTCCTTTGGCGTTCTAACATTTTCCTATAAATAGAGGGCTAAGTTAGAATTGAAAATCACACTAGAAACAAAGTTTTCTCTCTTTCTCTCTCTATATTATCGAGCGTATTCTTGTGAGTATACTTTGAGTGTTGCTATACGGTGCGAGTTTCTGTCAGCACTATACCGAAATTCAGTCAGAAGTACGGTTATTTTGAGGTAAGGGATGTTATTTTCTTCTTAAATGATATTATTTTCTTCAATATCATTATGCCGAAATATTGGTGAACGTTTTTATCAAATTTGGAACTTTTGTGCCGGAGTTACTATTCACGTATACGGTACTATTCACGTATATGGCACTATTCACGAATACGGCACTATTCACAGAAAAATTATTTTTTTTCTTTTCGTCCAAAATATCTATTGTGGATACTAGCTTTGATTGTATCCATGTTTTGATCATTCTTGAATTTTACACCACTATGATTATTTTTGAGGTATTTTTTGGACATGGATAAAACAAAGTACGAATCCTTAATCCTTAATCCTTGTCATTTTGTTTCACTGGATTCGCTTCTTTAAAAATATTTTATCATCTTCAGTCTTAAAGGATGTTATTATTGAATATCTTTGGCCTGTAGTGCAAAGATGAATGATTTCTGATGAATATCTTTGGCCCGTAGTGCAAAGATGAACAGGTGTTTAGATGAACATGACCAACAGATGAATATCCTTGGCCTGTAGTGCAAGGATGAATATATGATTCAAGATGTGCATTGATTGATGTTACAGGGATAAAAATACTGTTGATGGACTGTTAAATTCATAGACATTAGTAGATTTCATCCTCTACGTAACTCTTCTATGAATTAATAATTTCCGCTGCGAATATTGATTTAAAATTTGTTGTCTAATGTATTCTATTAGATTTTTCCCTGTTGAAGACTAACGATAATTTGTTGTATATTATCTTAGTCATAATATTCTTTACTGAGCTAGTTGAGCTCACCCTTTTCCTTTTTGTTCCATTTTTCTTCTCAGGAGACGAGAATATAGCGGGTACGAGTCGGGGTATGAATTGATGGTCCTTGAGAGAGTTGTTTAGTAGTCCTCACCATTTTTGTAAAATAATATATCAATAATTGTATTGAGGACATAGTTGGGTATGTATATTGTCTAGATGACAATGTTTGTATTCAAACTCTCAGTTTATGGGTTGTAAAAGTTGTGGTTGTTTCTGTACCATGTATTTGGCGACTCAAAATGGGTTGGATGGAATGGACCTATTTTGGGGGCGTCACATACGGCATTATTCATGCGTACTGTACTATTTATAATTACGGTATTATTCATAAAGTAAATTCATGGGCACTATTCATAAATACGGTACTATTTACAAAGTACTATTCACGGGATACTATTCATAAAGTACTATTCACGGGGTATTATTCACGAAGTACTATTCACGGGGTACTATTTACTTGGGTACTATTCATGAAAAAAATAATTTTTTTCCGGTCCAAATCATTTTTGATACAATATTATTCTTGATATTTACTCCACAAAGTAGTATCATGTTGACAATTTGAACATTATTGAATTTTGGATAAATTAAATTATAAATCTTTAAAATTTATTCTTTCTCTCATTTAATTGAATTCTTATATCATTATCATCATCCTCATGTTTATATTGTGATAAAAGTCATCTTTGGCCGTAGTGCATAGATGGACTGTTGATTGGTATGATTATGACCTGAGATTATTTGGTATAATCATGACCTATAATGTTACAAATAATGTGGTAAAAGTCATTTTTGGCCCGTAGTGCATAGATGGATTGTTGATTGGTATGATTATGACCATGGATTATTCGGTGTAATCTTGACCATTGGTGAAAACACGAATATCCTTGGCCCGTAGTGCATGGATAATTCGTGATTGTAATACTAATGAATATCATTGGCCCGTAATGCATGGATAATTCAGTGATGTGGATTATTTATTGAGCTGAGTCTCAGCGATAAAATTGATGATAAACTTTTTAAATTCTAAAAGATAGTAGATATCATGCTCTATTTGACTCTTCTAATGGATTACTTGTCCTGCTGCAGTTGTTGATTTAAACCTTATTGTCTATTGTATTCTATCAGTTGTTATATTATTAAAGGCTAACAATAATTTATTCTGCATTATCTTAGTCATATTATTTCTTACTGGGCTAGTTGAGCTCACCCTTTTCTTTCATTGTTATCTTCAGGAAATGAGAATATAGCTGGGACTAGTCGGGGAATGGAGTGACGGTCTGAGATGGTTGCCATAGTAGTCCTCACTATTCTATAAAATAGTGTGATAATAATTGTAATGAGGATTAATTTGAGTTTGAATATTGTCTAGGAGATAATATTTGTATTAAAACTCACAACTTATGTTTTGTCGTATTCTGCACGACAGTTGTATAATTAAGTTGTAGATATATTTTTAACCATGTATTTGGAAACTCAGAATGGTTGATGTATACCTATTTTGGGGGCGTCACATTATCCCTATTTGAGATAATGGTATTAAGGGGATCATGTAGTTTTGCAACTTAGTCCAGCACCATCTGTACTACTTGGGATTCTGTAAATGGGTGTGTGAGAGCCATAAGATGACATCCCTTAGTGAGCTTGTCAACCACCACCAAAATTGTATCCTTGCCGTTTGGTTTAGGTAACCCTTCCACAAAATCCGTAGTTATTACTTCTCATGCTTGGCTAGGAATGGGTACAGGCTGCAGGAGTCATGGACTTAGGACATGTTCTCCTTTACTCCTCTGGCACACCTCACAATTTTCAATCAACTCTGTCAAATCCTTCCGCAATGTAGGCCAATAAAATAATAGCTCAGCCCTCTTGATTGATGCTTTGACCCCTGAATGCCCCCATGTCAAGACTGTTATGAACCTGTTCCATGACTTTTTCCTTGGGCCTCTAGTACTGCCCAAATAAATCTTTATATCCTTTCTGAGTATTCCTTCCTGAACCTTGTAATTAGGACAACTAGTGGAGTCTATCAGTATATGAGCCATTAGTTTTTGTGCTTCTTTATTACCCATTAGGCTTGTCAGCAACTTTAATACTCCAACTAGGAATAGCTGATTGTATCACTACACAGCTTCTCTTCAATTCATGTTTTCTAGACAATGCACCTAACATTTTTGAGATCCATTTCTGTTGTACCAAGGTTTTTAATTTCTATTCCATGAAGTATTTCAATGCTTCATGGTCAATTTTAATAATGAATTGTTATTCCAACAAGTATGTTCTCCATTTCTGCACTGCTATAATGATAGCCAATAACTCTTTTTCATAAGTTGAGAGACCCAAATTTTTTGTAGACAAAGCCTTACTTAGAAAGGCTAATGGTCTGCCTTCTTGAATTAATACTACCCCCCACACCTATGTGACAAGCATTCGTTTCAATTACATATGCTTTAGAGAAATCAGGTAATGCCAAAATTAGAGTATTAGATAAGACTTCCTTCAGTTTCTGAAATTCTTGTTCAGCTTCTTTATTCCAATCAAATGCCCCTTTCCTTAGAAAATTAGTTAATGGTTTGCTAATAGCTCTATAGTGTTGCACAAACCTCCTATAGTAACTTGTAAGGCCTAGGAACCCTCTTAGTGACTTTAATAATTTGGGCCTGGACCATTGCATCATAGCTTCCACCTTATTCTTATCAGTAGCCACCCCTTGCTCATTGATAACATGTCCCAAGTACTCCACTTGTGGTTTTGCAAAGGTACATTTGACCTTCTTAACACAAAACTTATTATGCCTTAAAACATCAAATACTTGTTGCAAATGATGTTTATGACTTTCTAATGAAGGACTATATATCAAGATGTCATCAAAGAAAACCAATACAAACTTTTTTAGATAAGGGCCAAATACCTCATTCATTAGGCATTGAAAGGTTGCAGGTGCATTGGTCAAGCCAAAGAGCATGACAAGAAATTCATAGTGTCATTGGTGAGTCTTGAAGGTTGTTTTCTGAATATCTTTAGTTTTTACCCTAATTTGATGATAAACACTCCTCAGGTTCAACTTAGTAAAGAATTTGCTTCCTTTCAACTCATCTAATATATAGTTCTTCTATAAGAGGAATAAGGTACTTGTTTTTGATGGTTATGTTGTTCAGGGCCCTATAGTTAACACAAAAGCTCCATAAGTTGTCCTTTTTTACTAACAATACTGGAGAAGCATAGGGGGAAGTGATGTGCTTGATAATTTCATTGTCAAGCATCTCATGGACCATCCTTTCAATTCCAGTGTTCTGTATGTAGGGGTACTTATAGGGATTGACATTAACAAGATTGTAGCCAAGCATAATTGGTATGTGGTGATTCTTCCATCTTAAAGAGGTAAGCCTTGGGGTTCTTGGAAGATGTCACTATAAGTTAATACCAACTGTTATACCACTTTTGGAACTGGATTATTTGATTTCAAGACCCCTTCCACTGCTGCTAATTGAACCAAAAAGTAAGTCTCTTCATTGGGTTTCCACTTAAACATTTCTGTTGTTTGTATTGTGTAGTATTGTCCTGTATCCCCATGATCTTCTAAGACTACCCTTTTTCCTTTCCAATGTATTATAACCTCTCTTTTTCCATAGTCAAGACTGATGAGACTGACAGTTTGCATCCATTGGACCCCTAATACTGCATCATATCCTCCTAAAGGAATAATATACATAGGGCTTTGAAACTCCCCTTGGGCCAATTTCCACTTAAACTGGTCAATCCTTCTATCACATCTTATGTATTCACCATTAAAATTGTGACCTTAATTGGAGTGCAGGGCTCAGTAGATAATTGAAGTTCCTTAACCAAAGCTTAGTGATACAAAATTATGTGTGAACTCACTATCCAATAACATGTTGATGTTTATGTTCTAGTTTAGCCCTGCAGTTTGATAGTGTGAACCCCATGAGTCCCTGTAATGTCATGAAATGATACCTTACAATCATCCTCAATCTGTAGTATCTCTCCTTCTTCTCCTTGTATAATAATTGCTAACTCAGGGTTTGGTTCTTCTAGAAGTACTTTTTCTTCTTCATCAGTTATCGTGAGGTAGATGTGCTTTTGTTTACATTTATGTCCTTGTGTGTATACTTCATCACAATTGAAACATAAGCCCTTGTTCCTCCTTTCTGCCCTTTATCTTTATTTTATGAATAAAGATGATTTTTTCTCGAAATATATTTTCGAATATTATGGTGTGGATTTAATATAATGTTATAGTTGTGGGTAATATTTATAAATTTTTCAAAGTAAGTAAGTTGTTATAAAATATTCGATTGTTCGGGGAATATTCGTTTTAACAGAGAATATTCGTACAAAGAAACAATCATTGGTGAAACCCATAACGGAATTATTGTCGAAGTTAGAAAATGACAGAAATATCTTTTTATGAAAATAACGGTAAAAGTTTTACCGTTAACTGTTGAAATACCCGATGATAAAAGTACAGTAATACGCGTGGTTGCATAGTAGCAGACGGTATTGATTAGTAATGCTTACGTGAGAAGTCACTCAGTTTATTTCAATTATTACCACAGTAATTGTTGCATAGTATCTCGCGTTATTGATTCAATTATTGTCATAATATTTATATTATTAAATCAATAATTGAGATGAAGAGTTATTCATATTATTATTTGTATTATTGACAATGTCTAGAAAGTTCTGTCGAGAAAAGGGGTTTGGTCACCTAATTGCGCACCTGTAGGTAGAAATTCTTATCGAAAAGCCCCCTCTTTTCTGAGAATGATCTGATTGTTAATATTGCAAGTTATATTATTGATGAATACTTGTTATTAAAAATGTTTTTTGTGAAGCAAAGTGAATTGAGATAAATAGAGGGGATTTTTATGAAGTATTTGTTGTAAGTTTGACATAGTATTTGGACCCCCATTTACTCATTTTTCAAAATAATCAGTAAAAAGTTATGAAGTATATATATATATATATATATATATATATATATATATATATATATATATATATATATATATATATAAATGTGGGTGGAATGTGTGTGAATTGTGAATGTCATGGGTGGGAGGTAATATATATATATACGGTCCGGATCTTAAGTTCAATCCTTATCCAACTCACACGAGCTCACCCCCTTTAGCAACGGACCCGGCGACGGTTCGGTCATACAACTGTCATCTATAATTTTAGCAATGCTATATGTTGTTCGTCGCTAAAAGTATAGACGATAGTTGTATGACCGAACCGTCGTCGGGTCCGTCGCTAAAGGGGGGTCAGCTCGGGTGAGTTGAATAAGGGGTGAGCTTAAGATCCGAACTCTCCCTCTCTCTCTCTCTATATATATATATATATTATAATAAGTTTTTTAATGAAAAATAGAATATATTTTTTTAATGAAAAATAGAATATATTATATTTTATTATGTATAGTGTTTGCATAGTAAAATCAGAGAAAACAATCAGACGAATTTGATTTCGCCCATGATTCTTTTCCATGTGCGTCCGTGATTTTATTCAAATAGTATCCTTTCCATTCTCCTATAAATAAGATGCTTAGTTTAGAATTGAAAATCACACCAGAATCAGAGAATTCTTATTCTATAATATTGAGCGTATTTCTTTTGAGTTTAAGGAAATTTTGAACGTAGAAAATAGTGTAAGTTTTCTTCAAGAATATCCCCGCTATACCAGTCAGAAGTAATCTCTTTTTAAGATAAGAGATATTATTTTTGTTCAATATTCGTAAGAAATAATATTTTCTTCCATACTCTGTAGTATATAAGTAATATTATTTCGTTTCAGATTTCGAATTTTATATTTTGTTAAAGTATTGCTTCTATACTCCTTGAAATTAGTAGAATATCCTTAAAATTTGCGCTTTATCTAGTATCGTTTCACAATGATATTTTTCTGAACATTCTTGTTAAAGTTTAATTTTTTTCATGTCGGAGTACTATTCACGGGGTACTATTCACTCGAGTACTATTCACCCGAGTACTATTCATGACAAAAATTAATTTCTTTTCTGTCCAAATCGTTTTTGACACAATATTATTCTTGAATTTTACTCTACAAAGCAGTATCATGTTGACAATTTGGATATTATTGAATTCTGGATAAATTGAATTATAAATCTTTAAAAATTAACCTTGCTTTCATTTAATTGAATTCTTATATCATTGTCATCATCTTCATGCTTATATTGTGATGAAAGTCATCTTTGGCCCGTAGTGCATAGATGGACTATTGATTGGTATGATTATGATAAGAGATTATTCGGTATAATCATGACCTGTAATATTACAAATGATATGGTAAAAGTCTTCATTGGCCCGTTGTGCATTGATGGACAGTTGTTGGCATGATCATGACCATTGGTGATAACACGAATATTCTTGGCCCATAGTGCATGGATAATTCGTGGATGTGATACTAATGAATATCCTTAGCCCGTAGTGCATGAATAATTCAGTGATGTGGATTATTTATTGAGTTGAGTCTCAGAGATAAATTTGATGATAAACTTTTTAAATCATAGAAAATAATAGATATCATGCTCTACTTGACTCTTCAAATGGATTGTTTGTTCTGCTGTATTTAAACTTGATGTCTATTGTATTCTATCAGTTTAACACTATTAAAGGCTAACGATAATTTATTCTTCATTATCTTAGTCATAATATTCTTTACTGGGCTAGTTGAGCTCACTCTTTAGTTTCATTGTTCTGTTAAGAAAATGAGAATATAGCTGAGACGAGTCGGGGAATGGAGTGATGGTCCAGGATGGTGGCTATAGTAGTCCTCACCATTCTATGAAATAGTGTGATAATAAATATAATGAAGACTCCATTTGAGTTTGGATATTGTCTATGAGACAATATTCATGTAAAAACTCTCAGCTACATTTTTTTCGTATTGTATAAATGAAGTTTATATTTAAATTTTGTACCATGTATTTAGCGACTCAGATAGGTGATGTATACCTTTTTTTGGGGATTCACAATTGGTATCAAAGCTTAGAGATTTGATCCATGGCTGAGATGTTAGACTAGAACTAGGAGGGGAGAGACGGGTAATTCCTTCGCTAGTATGACCTACTTAAGTTTATTTGTTATTTAATTGGTCAGCCAGAATATAGGAATAATATGTGGCATGCCAATTAAACCTTGTTTTGTGGTCGTTCTTTTATTTCTCCTACTTGTACTCAACGATTAAATTTGACTCCGGAGAAAGTAGATTTTGACTTATCTGTGGAAACTCCGTTGGGAGAAACCTTCATTACATCCACTGTTTATAAGTCTTGTTTGGTTCAAATCGGTACCCTTATATTACATGTCGATCTTATTTCATTGAAAATACTTGCATTTTATGTGATTCTAGGGATTGATTGGTTAACTACTCATCATGCAAAAATTGATTGTTTTCGTAAGGTTGTTAGCTTTAATATTCCTAACCAACCTATTATGCGAATTCAAGCAACCAAACCATTAAAATCAATCACTGTCATTTCAAGCCATAAAGCTATTCGTTTATTGAAAAACGGATGTCAAGCTTTCTTAGCTCATGTCACGGATCTAAACAAAAATACGTCAGTTTTGAATGATATTTCTAATGTTAATGAATTTCCTGACGTATTCCCTGAAGAACTTGCTGGCCTACCCCAGAGCGTGAAATTGAATTTTGTATCGACCTTGAACCCGGTACAAAACCCATTTCCAAAGCCCCATATCGAATGGCTCCTAATGAACTTCAGGAGTTAAAGACACAGCTACAGGAATTGTTAGACATCGGTTTCATTCATCCTAGTACTTCTCATTGGGGTGCTCCTGTTCTATTTATGAAAAAGAAAGATGGGAGTATGCGACTTTGTATTGATTATCGGGAGTTGAATCATGTCACCATCAAACATAGGTACCCATTGCCATGTATTGATGACCTGTTTGACCAGTTGCAAGGAGCCAAATTCTTTTCAAAGATTGATCTTCGTTCCGGATATCACCAATTGAATATTAGAACCGATTACATTCCAAAGACGGCTTTCAGAACTCGGTACGGGCATTATGAATTCCTAGTCATGTCCTTTGGATTGACTAATGCTCCTGCTGCCTTCATGAATATGATGAACCGAGTATTCAAGGAATATTTGGATCACTTTGTGGTCGTCTTTATTGATTACATCCTTATTTATTCCAAAAGCCGTGAAGATCATGAGCAACACTTGAGGCTGATACTCCAAAAGCTTCGTGAATATAAGCTTTATGCCAAGTTGAAGAAATGCGAGTTCTGGCTTGAGGAAGTAGCATTCTTTGGGCACGTGGTATCAAGTCATGGAATATCTGTTGACTCAGCAAAGATTGAAGCTATTCAAAGCTGGGAGCAACCTAAATCAGTGACCGAAGTACGTAGCTTTCTCGGCTTAGCTGGTTATTATCGGAGATTCGTAGAAGGGTTTTCTCGAATCGCTACTCCACTAACTCAGCTGACTCGAAAAGATACAAATTTCGGTTGGAGCGAGGAATGTGAGAAGAGTTTTCAAGAACTTAAGAGGAGACTCATTTTAGCACCTATTCTGACAATACCATCTGGTTCGGAGGAATTTGTCATCTATAGTGATGCTTCGGGCAAAGGGTTAGGATGTGTTCTCAAGCAACATGGGAAAGTCATAGCCTATGCCTCGCGCTAACTCAAAGAATATGAGAGGAATCATCCTACTTATGATCTAGAGTTGGCAGCTGTTGTCTTCGCACTAAAGATTTGGAGGCATTACTTGTATGGGGAAAAAGTGGAGATCTTTACGGATCATAAAAGCTTCAAATATTTCTTCACTCAAAAGGAACTCAACATGCGACAACGACGTTGGCTTGAACTGTTGAAAGATTATGATCATACCATCCAATACCATCCTGGAAAAGCGAACGTGGTGGCTGACTCATTGAGTAGAAGATCATATGCGGGTATGAGTGCAATATTGATAACGTAAAGGCCCATTTTGTGTGACTTGCAAAGGATGGAAATAGAGTTAAAGACTCCAGGGACCCATATGATGATGGTGAACATATGAGTAGAACCGACTTTAATTGATAAAGTTAAAGCTGTTCAATCTACATACCTGGAGCTGATGCGTATGAGGAAGAAAGTGCAAGAAGGTGCTATGCCGGAAGCAAGAATCGATGAATAAGGAATACTTCGAGTCAACTCCAGACTTTGTGTTCATAACGACCCTGATTTAAAGTATAAAATCATGATGGAGGCGCACAACACACCGTTTTCAATCCATCCTGGGAGTACCAAAATGTATCATGATCTTCGACATACATTTTGGTGGGGCAATATGAAGAGAGAGATAGCGCTGTTTATCTCAAGGTGTCTAACGTGTCAACGAGTCAAGGCGGAGCATCAAGTATCAAAAGGTCTATTGCAACCACTTGAAATTCCAGAAGGGAAGTGGGAGCACATTACCATGGATTTTGTTACCGGTCTTTCTAAGGTTTCTAAAGGTATAGATGCGATTTGGGTCATTGTTGATAGATTGACCAAGTCTGCTCATTTCTTAGAGATACAAGAAACTTATACACTTGAACGTCATGCTCGTGTGTACATAAATGAGATTGTAAGACTTCATGGTATGCCAGTATCCATAGTTTCTGATCGAGACCCAAGATTCACTTCATGATTTTGGGTTAGTTTGTAGAAAGCAATGGTCATAGATTTACGATTTAGCTCGGCATATCATCCTCAGACGGACGGAAAGTCGGAGAGGACTATTCAAACTCTTGAAGATCTATTAAGACTCTGTGTCCTTGATTTCAAGGGAAGTTGGGACAAGTTCTTACCATTGGTGGAGTTTTCCTACAACAACAGTTATCAAGCAAGTATTGGCATGGCTCCATTCGAAGCGTTGTATGGAAGAAAGTGTCGTTCTCCAGTATGCTGGGATGATGTGGAAGAAGCAACGTTGTTGGGACCGGAGTTGGTACGTATGACTACAGAAAAGATTCAAACGATCCGGCAACGTATAAAAACCTCACAAGATCGACAAAAGAGTTATGTTGATCTTCGTCGAAAGGATGTGGAATTCGATATAGGAGATCATGTGTTGTTACGTGTTGCTCCATGGAAAGGAGTTACGAGATTTGAAAAGAGAGGAAAGCTCAATCCTCGATTCATCGGCCCATTTTTAATCCTCGATCGAGTAGGAACTGTGGCCTATAGACTCGCTTTACCGCCAAATATGTCTTGTGTTCATAACGTTTTTAACATATCCATGCTACGTAAATATGTGGAAGACCCGAACCACATTATTGAGTTAGAACCGGACGAAATAGCGGAAGATTTGATGTATGAAGAGGTTCCTGTTCAAATCTTGGATAAGAAGGAACATATTCTACGCACCAAGGTTATACCTCAAGTCAAAGTTTTGTGGAGAAACCACGATGTTGAGGAAATGACTTGGGAGTTAGAATCTGAAATGAAATCAAGGTATCCTTACCTCTTCAATATACCAGGTACGTACCCTAATTTCGAGGGCGAAATTTCATAAGAAGGGGAGATTGTAAAACCCCAACTTTTTGAATAAAGATGAATTTTCTATAAATATTATTTTTGAATATTATGGAGTAAAATTGATATAATGTTACAGTTGTGGGTAATATTTATAAATTTTACAAAGTACGCAACTTGTTATATAGTATTCGATTGGTCGGGGAATATTCATTTTAACAGGGAATATTCGTACAACTCACAATCATTGGTGGACCCCACAACGGAATTATTGTCGGATTGAGAAATAACAAAAAATACTTTATAAAAATAACAGCGGAAGTTTTATCGTTAACTGTTGAAACACCCGGTGTTAAAAGTACAATAATAAGCGTGGTTGCATAGTAGCACACGGTATTAATTATTGATGCTTACGTGATAAGTCACTCAGTTTTGTTGGTATTATTAATTTAATAATACAAAAAATCTTTTTATATAAAACAGAATACTTTTATAAAGTTATTCTATAAAAAGAATATATTATATTCTATTATGCATAGTGTTGCATAATATTTGTATAGTAAAATCTTTTATAAAGTTATTCGTTTTATTAGATTATAAATAGAATATATTATATTTTATTTAAAAGATTTTAATTTAAATATGGACCGCCAGATTAAAGTAAATCAATCTAGACCGTACATGAGTTAGTTACTATACAGTCCATTTTTCTATAAATAGAAGCTCATTCCTTCATTATTTTCTTACGAATTCACTGAAACTCTAGAGAGATAAACTATAGAGAGAAAGAAGAATGTATTCTGCTACTTCACTACTTATATATCCAGTACTCTTCTTCTTAAGGTAGAGAATATTATTTTTTGTACTCGTAAGGGGTGTTATAATTTTATATTCATGAAGAGAACTTATGTTATTCCATTCTTTATTATTCTATTGGAATAACCTGTATACGGGGGCTACCCTATACTTGGTGACATTCTTCTTTTATTCCGTCTTTATTATTCTGTTGGAATATCCTGTATGTGCATTTTACGCCGGACCTGATTCCGTCTTTATTATTCTGTTGGAATATCTTGTCTGTGCGTTTTACGCCGAACCTGATTCTGTCTTTATTATTATTCTGTTGGAATATCTTGTCTGTGTGTTTTACGCCGAACCTGATTTCGTCCTTATTAGTATTCTGTTGGAATAACCTGTCTATGCGAAGTACCGCATACATGGTGAATTCTGTCGTTATTCCATTCTCTATTATTCTGTTGGAACATCCTGTCGGTGCAAATTTCGCCTGATCTAGTTCCGTTATTTAGTATTCTGTTGGAATAACCTGTCTATGCGAAGTACTGCATGCATGGTGATTTCTTTTGTTATTCTATTCTTTATTATACTCAGTTGTTTAAAGTTTTAACTTCTATACTCCATGAAATTAGTGGAATATCCTTAATATTTGCGCTTCATCCAGTATCTTTTTATGGAAATATTCTTCTGAGCATTCTTGAATTTACTCTACAAAGCAGTATCATGTTCATAATTTGGACATTATTAGTTCTTGGATAAATTAATTCTTGAACTTATTTTATTGAATTCTTATATCATTGTTATCATCCTCATGTTTATATTTTTTTTGAAAGTCATCTGTGGCCTGTAGTGCATAGATGGACTTGGTATGATTATGACCAGGGATTATTCGGTGTAATCATGACCGTAATGTTACAAATGATGTGGTAAAAGTCCTCATTGGCCCGTAGTGCATTGATGGACAGTTGTTGGCATGATCATGATCATTAATGAATACACAAATATTCTTGGCCCATAGTGCATGCATAATTGTGGTCGTGATACTAAAGAATATCCTTGGCCATAGTGCAGGGGTGATTAGATGATGTGAATTATTTATTAAGCTGAGTCTCAGTGATAAAAATCATGAAGATAGTAGATTTTATTCTCAACTTGACTCTTCTAATAGATTGTTTGTTCCGCTGCAGTTAAACTTGATGTTTGTTATATTTTATCAGTTTAACACTGTTGAAGGCTAATGATAATTTATTCTGCATTATCTTAGTCATAATATTTCTTACTGGGCTAGTTGAGCTCACCCTTTCTTTCACTGTTCTCTTCAGGAAATGAGAACGTAGCTGAGACGAGTCGGGGAACGGAGTGATGGTCCGGATGATAGTATTAGCTAGTAGCCCTCACTATCTTGTTAAATAGTATGACAATAAATTTAATGAGGACTTATTCTGAGAGTGGATATTGTCTTGAATACAGTATTTATATTAAAACTCACAGCTCTCTTGTTGTATATTAAAGATTGTATTTGTATTCTGTACCATGTATTTGGCGACTCAGAATAATTGATGTATACCTATTTTGGGGGCATCACAAGGCTAGTCAATGTTTACGTGTAATTAAAATTTGTCTTAAATATAAATTACTAAACTGAACTATTAAATTTTTCCACTTTGGTGATCGATTTTTCATTTTTTTTCCACTTTAGTTCAATTGAAGTTGAAGATTTTGTGGGTTCACACTAGAAAAATAGTGAGAGTTATTTACTTTTAAATTACTAGTTTTTAATTGGTTTTCTTCATCCATTAACTAAGAGCTCAAGTACATGGAAAGTAATCGTGTAAATTCTTTTCTAATAATTTAATACTATTTTTTATTTTGTGGTAAAAAATAGTTAATGATAGTTGTAATTAAGATGATATATAATAATTAATTATAAATAGTTTTTGCCCCTTCTATTTTATTTAAAAATTTAGGTGTTAATGATAGTGATAAGTAATATTTTTTAAAATTATTGTAGACACTCAAAATTTCATTTTCCTGTTACTAACTATGCAGGAGGACAAACGCGTCTTTTTCACACTCCAGAGATAACCTTGGAGGACCAAAACATCAAGTCCAACCCCGAAAATAACTCTGGGAGATCCAATTTCCAACCCCGGAGATAACCTTGGGAAATCAGTTCCCAACCCCAGAGATAACCCCGAGGGATCAAATTCAAAGCCTGGAGATAACCACAGGAGGTCAAGTCAACCTCAGAGATAACCCTGAAGACAGTCAAAGTCAACATCAGGTCAACCTCGGAGATAACCCTGAGAAAAATTGCTACAACTGCGCGAAAACAAGAGATAACCCTAGGAGGGGGAAAATGGTCATTTTGCTAACTCAATTTCAAATCACATCAAATAGATTCATTTTAACTCAAATTGCTTCAAAAGAAGTCCCATAAAAACCATATCTTAACTTTCGAGCGCAACCTACGCAAAACGGCTTAACGGACTGCTTGACAAAAACCCAGAAATGTCATTTCAATCATGGACCCATCTTTCCTAAGTCAAAAAAGGTCACATCATATGTCATTTCATATCCCTCAGAAAGAGCTTTACAGAATGGTGTGGCACGCTTCCATTGGACTCCCGGATTGAAAGTTATGAAGGTTCGAGCGAACATCGCGTTGTCCGAGTGCATGTACTTCGAGACGGCAGGACCCACATTACCTAGGGCACCCCGGGCAGCCACAGGTACACCTGCTGCTACCACAGGTACACCTGCGGCTCCCCCCTCTATAAATAGAAGGCTTGGGGCGGCCATTTTGTAAGAAAAATATAGGCGAGGAAGCCATGTCCAATTTTCTCTGTATACACTATAAATTGAGTGATTTCTCATTTATAAACACTTGTGAGCTTATACTTTGCTATATTTTACCGGCGGGAGCCGAGTGTTCATCCATTTAAAGCTAGTGAAGTCTTCTTTGGCAGTCCACTGTAAGTCTTCTTACTTTTCTTAAGCCTTTCTTCACTACTGTGCACACACTGTTATTCACGTTGAGAGTCGTGTCGCGTGTGTATGCCCGGACATCGGTCCGTGACTTTTTATTTCTTTTGTATATATATATATATATATATATATATATATATATATATATATATATATATATATATATACTAACATTATTGAGTTATGCCTCGATTGAGTCTGGATTTTACATCCGGAACGTTTATTGCTTATATATATATATATATACTTGTATATAAATTGTTGTTGAACTTTGTTTGATGAGTCTGGATTTTACATCCCGAACATTTACTGCTTATATATATATATATATATATATATATATAAATTATTGTCGAACTCTGTTCAATGAGCCTGGATTTTACATCCGGTGTGTATATCGCTTTTATACATATATATAACCTCGAGTTGACGAACTGAGCTGAGATCGATATATATCATGTGCGTTAACAACTTTTATATATATATATACATTTCTGTCAAACCTGGAGTTTACTTCGTGGCCTTTTATTGCTTTCTTTACATTTTGTCCCGCCTTGAGTTTACTTCGACACGGTTGATTATTTTACTGCTTTATTTACATTTTTGATCCCCCATGGAGGTGCTTCGTGGTGGTTGATCGTTTTTATATATATACTTACAGCTTATATATATATATATATATATATATATATATATATATATATATATATATATATAACTGCTTACAACTTTCATATAAATTGCGGCATCATGTGAGCCTAGGAATCATGTGATCACAGATTCAGTTATCTGAATCTAGATTCGGTTCCCGTGATGAACATTTTCAGCTATAACCAGCTTATAAATTATTCACGGTGTTTGAATTTTCTTAGACTACTCTCATACCCATAAGGAGTTCGGCACTGCTAGGGGTGAACATTCAGTTAATAACCGAACCGAATAAACATTTCGGTTATAACCAAAAACCGAATTTACACTATTTATAATATCCGAACAACTACCCGAACTACATAATAACCGAATAATCGAACTAATTATTCGGTTAATAACCGAATTTCATAAAATGCAGGATATTTTGTTAATCTTCCCGAGAGAGAGACCAAGGAGTCATGTCAATTGGATAACTCCCCAAAACCCTAAGAAATGATGTGAACTCTTGAACTTCGGCGGCCAGTGCATTATGAGCCCTAACATCCGCCATTGATGCCTCAAAATCTCTATAGAATAAGTACTCGAAATGCTTCGACGTGCCGTGCCCACGTTTGTGTCGTCGACGAGTCGAATCGGCCAGTTCCGGTGGGGGTAGCTCTTGATTTTCGTGAGGCTGCCTGAAAGAGAAAGTCAATAAGACTTTGAACATGACTGAGGTGCCTCGTGAGCGAATACTATGCTCGTTTTGAACTGTCGATCTGTTCTCGGTATGATTGGCTATCGAGCTAGCATCACGATTCGAGTGACGTTGCTGAAATCATCTTGGATTTCGTCGGTGAGAACTTGGAGGCCGTAGAGTTCGGCGGCGCGAGCAGAGGCAATGAATTCTGCTGCTCCGACGGTATCGTCGACGGCTTCGCACTGTGCTAGCGCCTGTGGATAAGATTGATGAATGGGCCGAGAGAAATCAAGAGTAATGAATGGGCCGAGAGAATTCAAGAGTAAGAGTAATGAATGGGCTGAGTGATGTGGTCAGTGACTGCTGAGTCAGAGTCTTATTTTAACTCAAGTGATGTTCGGTTATTCAGTTAAACTGAATAACCCAAAAGTAATACCCGTACAAATTAACCAAAAATCGTAAAAGAATTCGGATATAACCGAAATATTAAAAATAACCGAATTGTCAGAAAATTTTGGTTAAATTATTTTAGTTCGGTTTGATAATTCGGTTATACCCATTTTTTGCTCAGTCCTAGGCACTGCTATGTATATTATTTTCTTGAAGATGCTTCGCATCTCGAAAATAAAAATAATCAAGCCGAACATTTCATATAATAGAAGTATCAAAGGCCTCAATTACTATTGAGCATAAGGGTTTGGAAAAACCTCTTTTACAAAACATCATTGCTATATCTTGTTAAAACTTAATTTATATACAGAAATTCAAACTCTTTGTATATAGGTGCGAACGAGGTATAGCACTACTTCTAGATAATTGCACATTGATCCACACACACACACATACATACACATTCATATAACAGTTTAATTAAAAAATGATGGTCATCGTGGCAACACGGATGTCGGGGGGTGCCTAACACCTTCCCTCCGCATAACCAAATCTCTGAACCCTAACGAATCTCGGTTTCACAGACTTGTTAAGCAGTGTCACATCACTAGGTCAATGTGCAAATCTTTTCTCGGTTGTGTTAGTACAAACATTTAAAAAAACCAACTGGCGACTCTTATAGTCCGCTCGTCGACATATACATGTCGGACCTTTTCACAACTTGTTTTTTTCAAACAAATCTCACCTAACATAAGAACACCAAAAGACAAGAACAAAAAAGGGACAAATAAAAATCCCGACGTCGATAATTATTACTTAGTTCTTTTTTCGAATAAAAAAACTCTTAAATAGATGTTTTATTTTTAAATTATTTTTAGTTTTTATTATTAAATTATAATATTATATTTATACGTATTTAGTTTTTTTTATAAAATGATTTAAACTAATTCTAAAATGAGTATTGTTTTAACACATCATCGGTCACATCCAAGGTGTTTTACGTCATCAATTTATAATGTAACAACTTTAATTGAAACAAAGTAGAAAAAATGAATAATTTAACCATCTGGTTAAAAAATTGAAAGATATATCAATCACCAAAGTAGAAAAAGTCAATAATT
The DNA here is from genome assembly GCA_020205505.1 of Panax japonicus. Classification (NCBI taxonomy): domain Eukaryota; kingdom Viridiplantae; phylum Streptophyta; class Magnoliopsida; order Apiales; family Araliaceae; genus Panax; species Panax japonicus. The sequence goes on from CM035101.1 coordinate 6,109,044, forward strand.
CAAAGTAATAATTTATATTTAAGCCTACTTTTTAATTACGCATAGACATTGATTAGTTAGTGGGTCATGTCATCAATTTATGATGTGACAAGTTCAATTGAACGAAAGTGAAAAATTTGATAATTTAATGATCTAATTGAAAAAATTGAAAGGTTGATCACTAAAATACAAAAAAAAGTTAATAATTTAGAATATTTATTGGTAAAACTATAAATTTAGCCACTATAGTTGGCAAGTTTTATTTAATACACAACTGAACTTTTAATTTTTTGGATTACCCCATTAAACAAATTAAAACTTTTTAATTGGATCAGTCTGTTAATTGTCGCTCAGTTCTGTTAATATCCACGTTAGCTTTTTCCTACGTGGCTTTTAAAAAAAAGAAAAATGACTAGGATATTCCAAATCAGCTTCTCTTTCATTATAAACTTACGCATTTGGTTATCTCAGACAAGGGATCTAGTGCTCCAAAACCAACTTGGAGATCAATTCACCCAAAATCAGCTAGGGAAATTTGGGTTATTGTTATATTTCATCTCTTCAAAGCTTGCGAACACCCAGAGGAAGGTTAATGGCATCTTGCCTTAGTCGATCGTCGTTGATTGCTACAAAAAGGGTGGAAAATAACCCTAGTTTTTTCACATCAGCTTAAGTCTCCACAAGAATCAAAAATCAAAGGTATGTATTATTTATTGGTTATACTCCTCTTCGCCTCACTGATTTCTTCATTCATTAATACTATAAACTAGGGTTCCAACTCAGTCTACCTCAAATAAGGAGATTGATTCGGCCAAAATCAAAAGGGGAAATTAGGGGTTTTCATCTTCTCAAACCATTTGAACACTTAAAAGGTTGTTAATGGCATCTTTACATAGTAGATCCTCGTCGGTTATTAAAAAGATGGTAGAATGTTTATGTGGTGTATCTTCATTTATTTGTGTCTCCACAAACAACAAATCAAAGGGACGAAGATTCTATGGATGTCGTTTTTACCCAGTAAGTACATAAAATCATGAAGACAAACTCAAATGTTCATGATTCATTCATCTAAACAGTTAGTTTTTGCTCTTTATCATTGAGTTCTTATGTTAAAATAATAATTGTGTCTTAATATTATTATTGTAATGTATATTGGATTTAAGTTGGTTGAAATTCTTTTTCTTTTACAGGATGTTAATAAAATATTGTGGATTTTTTCAATGGTTGGACATAAGTTCCCAAAATGAAGGTCATGATAGTGGTTGCAGTGAAATGGGTCCTGTTTCAATGAATGAAGATGGACTCGATTTGTTGAGGAACAAAACAAGAAAGTTTAAAGAGAAGTTGAATAATTTTAAAAGGGAGGCCTTAAAATTTGAGTTGGAAACTGTTAAACTAGGAGAGGCAAATAAGAAATTACAACTGTATTTGATATTGTCATGGATGGTGACTTGTGTTGTACTAAGTTATGTATTCATGGAATTTTAAGCATTCAAAGTTATGTAATGAAGTTATGGATTCATTTTATGTAATGTCTATTGTGTATTGTGAAAATTCCCTGCTCAATTAGGATGCCTTTTGTTGATCAATTGTTTGATAATAATGTAAGCAATGAGGAAGAACAGGAAATTGCTCAATAGAAGAGGCAGGGAAATGTGGAACATATGGATGTCATGTTCATTACAAGCCCTATTCCAAATTCCATTTGAAAGTAAAAGTGGAAGAGGGTGATCAAATGTCCAAATGGCATCCAAACTGTTAATGCCCTGTCTTGCCCTACACATGCAGTTTAAAAAAATTTACAACTGCAAAACCAAACCTGAGCATATAAAACTGCCTTATGCAAAACAAATCAAACCACAACATATTAAAATGCCCTGCAAAACAAAACCTATCAAGCCATATTAAAATGCCCTACCATTACATACCAAACCAGTGCATATAAAACTGCCATGTATCCAAAGTTATAAATTGTCAATACCATTACATACCAAACCATTACATATATAAACTGCCAATACCTTTACATACTAAACCATTGCATATATAAACTTCCAATACCATTACATACCAAACCATGACAAAAGTATCCAAAGTTACAACCAAAGTTAAATATCCAAAGTTACAACCATGACAAAAGTATTCCAAATCAGCCCCAAAATTATACTAAAACTGCAGTTAACGGCTCAAAGGGTTACAACCATGACATTACATTCTAAAATAACCCCAAAAAGATACTAAAACTAAAATAGATCCATATGGAAGAGCCTTCATTGTCCACAATCTACAGCAGTGCTATAGCCAGGCTGTGTTCCACCACCATTGTTTGATCCTTGCCTCACAGTTCCAGTCCTCTCCCCAACTGTACCACCTTATTTTCTTTTCACTTATAATTTGTGCATATGTTAGTATGTACATTTCATAATTGAAGGAAACAAATAAATGATACAAATTTAAAAATTAAATAACTCACACTAAGCTTTGGCCTTTCGGCAATATGTTGTGCTTCTAGACCATGTTATGCTTGGGCAGATGTGTTCTTACAACCTGCTTTTGTTCTTCATTGGAGTCCCTTTCCTTGAAATTTTACCAGTCTGCTTTTGTTCTTCAGTTGGATCTTTCCTTCTATATCTCTTTGGCCTTCCAGCCAATCTTTTAGTCAATGGAGGCAACAAGATTGGTAAGTCAGTGGTAGGCCAACTATTGCTACCACTCATGGGCTTTAACAAGTGGTTATATGACTTGAGATAGGTTTCAATGTAGTAACAAGGGTCCACAAAATCCTCAACAGGCCTCTCTTGATGAAGTATCCCAGTAGGAGCATGATGGCCGCAAGGTATTCCAGATAATTGCCATACCATACCCCACAAGAGCAGGGTTTTTTCATTATATCCACCACATATTTACCATATTTGTCACTCACCTCATACATATGCCCCCCATCCCAATAGTGATCACAGTACCTTGTCAATTCAATAGACCTATTCACTTTTGTTAGTATCCTAGGACATAATTTTCCATCTCTTTTTAGCATCTGATCTCTCTCGATATGGATTCTCTCCATTACCTGAGTTTTTATGTCTTCAAACATTGTTAAGATGGGTTTATACCTAGCCTCTAGGATCCAACTGTTAAAACACTCTGACATATTGTTTGTCACAACATCACATTTGGTGGTGGTATCAAAGTAAGCCTTACTCCAAAGTTTAGGAGGGATACCTATCAAGGCAGTGTGTGCATCCTTTGACTCCTTCCTGATATCCTTCATTACCTTTCGAAAATCAGCAGGATTGTTAGCCTTTGATGCCTTCCATAACATAACCTTCAAAGCTGACCCTGTGACGCCCCCAAAATTAGGTATACATCACCCATTCTGAGTCGTCATATACATGGTACAAAATTTAAATACAACTTCATTTATACAACTGTTGAGATGTCGTATAGAATACGACCACAGTTAACTGTGAGTTTTAATACAAATGTATGTAACTCTCATGGTGCCTTGACCACAACCTTACAATGTTACTTTACATAAAAGTATAGTCAAAAACTGTTTTAGAAATTAAAATCTTTGGGAAGTGCTCAATAAAACCTCCGTACATGGGAGGCCATGCGTCTAGGTTATAATAGATATCATATGGCCACAAAATTATCTTTGGTTGACCCAATAGACCCCAAAGAAAAACGAGAAGATTACTATCATCTTCTTTCCAATGGTGAGTCTTCTTTTGACATATAACTATCTCCACTGTCTCCAAGTGAATATTATATTTTAAATCAACTCCAAGATCATATAGGTAGTGCCCGTAGATATACTCAGCAAGTGGATGCGCACAACCCTGTCTTATGATAACACGAGGTTGTATGTCATTAGACATCTTGTATAATAGTGGCAAAACACCCTTCCAAAGTTAGGTTCACCTCACTCTATTTGATTCACCAAATATAACTACTAAATGTTGTATAGAATACAACACATTTTTCTATACTGTTTAGGGAGAACCTCCACAGCTCGAGACCACTGTTCTATTCCCCTGTTATCCCCGCTCGACCCGGCAACACTCTTACGGTAACACTCTTATTACGTACCTGAAAGGAATTGTGAAGCATAAAAGGTGAGCACAACTAGCCCGGTAAATAATATCATGACTAAAGATAATTAAATTATCAATAGCTTTCATTAATAATAAATCAGAGATTTAGAACATATGGTAGATGATAAAACTTTTCAACTATAGTTGCAATGGAACTAGAAATCCATTAGAAGAGTCAAATAGACCATCAGATCTATTATCCACTCTATGTTAAAAGTCCACCAATAATGTTTTATCCCTGTAACATCAATCAACAATTATGTCCACAATCATATGAATAATTCATAATCATAATTGTGATTCTAAATTCCTCTTCGCACCCAGGACGAAAATAATTTTCATCACCTATCTTCACCTGAAACATCAAAAATCATGGTTATACCAAATCACAATTCTTGTTCATAATCATACTAATAAATTCATCTTTGCATTACGGCCAAAGATATTCATTAAGAATTCATCTTTGCACTACAAGCCAAAGACATACAACTATATTTTAGAAGAGTCAAGTAGAGCATGATATCTACTATCTTCTACAAATTAAAAGTGTATAACCAATATTTTATCACTGAGACTCAGCTCAATAAATAATCCACATCATCGAATCATCCCTGCACTACAGGCCAAGGATATTCTTTAGTATCATGACCACGAATTATCCATGCACTACGGGCCAAAGATAATCGTATTTTCATCAACAGTCCTGATCATACCATAAAACAATTCATCTTTGCACCCTTGGCCGAAGAGAATCCATAGTCATAATCATACCAAAAACTGTTCATCAATGCACTACGGGCCAATGATGACTTTTTCATTAGTATCACAACCACAAATTATCCATGCACTACGGGCCAAAGATAATCGTGTTTTTATCAATGGTCCTAATCATGCTATAAAATAATTCATCTTTGCACCCTTGGCCGAAAAGAATCCATAGCCATAATCATACCAAAAATTGTCCATCATTGCACTACGGGCCAATGAGGATTTTTTCCACATCATTTGCAACATTACTGTCATGATTATACCGAATAATTTCTGGTCATAATCATACCAAGTCCATCTATGCACTACAGGCCACAGATGACTTTCAATATAATATAAATATGAGGATGATGACAATGATATAAAAATCAATCAAATGAGATAAATGATAAATATTAAATATTTATAATACAATTTATCCAGCGTCAATAATAACCAAATGTTATCAATCACACTTAATAATCTCACAATCTAATATCATTAATAATATAATAATATTTTAATCATTTCTTAAACTTATAAATAATTTATTTCAATTATTTACACTTTATCAAATAATGCATTTAATCATTCAAAAATGCCATACTCATAAAATTTCATCATCAATGATCAAATCTCTCATCAAAAATCTGCATATACCCTATATAGGATTCTCAAGCTATAAAATCCTATTTTCTAATTTTATTACTTCACATAACATATTTAATTCATTTACTCATAACTAGTTCATTTTCATGAAAAATACCAAATCAGTCCCAAAAATATTTCTTTTTTGTGATTTAGTAGAATATAGTCTCATCTTGAACATATATTTTTCTCAGAATTTTTAAAAATTCATTTACTATTTTTCATATGGCTAAAACTGCCGAATATTTAGACATTTATCATAAATTGTACTTTTGTCCAAAAATTCCAAAATTTATAGGGTATACTCCTGTTATATACATGTACTCCCAATAAAAATTTTACCAATTTTGGAGTTAACCACAAGGAGTTATAAGGGTTTACGTTTAAAATAGTCTTTTCCCATAAAATCCATAACTCTTAATCTATACATCCAAAAATCGCCATTTTTGGACACAATTTAGAAAACGCATCAAATTATCATTTTAAATTTTTTCAGAATTTTTTAGGGTCAGAAAAATTACGAATCTGCCCATGGCAGAAACCCCTTTTTAATAAAAATACTATTCGTATGAATACGAAGGATCATTCACCATGCATGTGGTAATCCACATAGACAGGTTATTCCAATAGAATAATAAATAATGGAATAACAGAAGGATTCACCATGCGTGTGATAGACTGCACCTACAGGTTACTCCCAACAGAATAATAAATAATGGAACCAGGTCCGGCGTAAACGCACAGACAGGATATTCCGACAGAATAATAAATAATGGAACCAGGTCCGGTGTAAACGCACAGACAGGATATTCCGACAGAATAATAACGAACAAAATAATAAATAATGGAACCAGGTCAGGCGTAATACGCACCGACAGGATATTCCAACAGAATAATAAAGAACAGAATAACAGAAGAATTTCACCAAGTATAGGGTATCCCGCGTATACATGTTATTCCAACAGAGTAATAAAGAATGGAATAACAAAAGAATTTCACCAATAAGAAAGAAGGAATACCCCTAACGAGTACAATAAATAATATCCCTTACCGTAAAAGAAACTGAATATAAGAGTAGGGAAGGAGCAAAATACTTTTCTATAGCTTTTCTATAATTTCTCTCTCTAGAGTTTCAATGAATTCATAAGAAATAATAAATGAATGAGCTTCTATTTATAGAAAAATGGACTGCATAGTAACTAACTCATGAACGGTCCAGATTAATTTACTTTAATTCGACGGTCCATATTTAAAGTAAAATCTTTTAAATAAAATATAATATATTCTATTTATAATCTAATAAAACGAATAACTTTATAAAAGATTTTACTATGCAAACACTATGCATGCACTATGCAAACACTTTGCATAATAAAATATAATATATTCTAATTAATGTCTAATAAAACAGATAATTTTATAAAAGTATTCTGTTTTATATAAAAAGATTTTACTATGCAAAATACTATGCACAATAGAATATAATATATTCTATTTATAGAATAACTTTATAAAAATATTATGTTTTATTACATTAATAATACCAATAAAATAAAACTGAGTGACTTATCACATAAGCATCAATAATCAATACCGTGCTATTTACCAAAATAGAAAAAAAAATTGAATACTTTTATTTTATAAAATTCGGGGTCTCACAGACCCAGGGAATTTTTTCTCTAATTTGCATATATGTGTCTTGCACAACATCTATGCTCTGCTTGGGGTAGTAACTCTTGAATAGCAGGCCCCAAACCCTATGCAAATAAATAGGATTGTTATTATAATGATATAAATGTGTAATGCAAATTATTGTTAAGATGTAATAAAAATAAAATCAAATTGCACCTTTTGTTGATCAGTAATTAATGTCCATCCCCTGCCTTGTTCTAATCTAACATCATTGCATAACAAATTTAAAAACCAGCTCCAACTGTCTTTATTTTCACTTTCCACCACAGCCCAAGCTATTGGGAACATCTGGTTGTTAGCATCTCTACCTATTGCAGTTAACATCTCCCCTCTACAATATGTCTTTAGAAAACAACTATCAAGCCTAATAATAGGCCTGCAGCCCTCCAACCAGTTCTTCTTCACAGCATCAAAACAAATATACATCCTTTGAAACCTTTTTGGAGTTCCCTGATCAGTCCTAATTTGTACAGTGCTACCTGGATTGGTATTTAGTATCTCTTGTCCATAGTCCCAAACACCTTCATAATTCTCTGCTAGTGTTTTTTCTATCTCAGATAAGGCCAATTTTTTAACTTGCAAACATTGTGCGATAAAAGATTTCAATTCATACATTTGCTTTATTGCCTCTTATAAATCCCTCAACTTGATCATTGGCTTTGTTCTAATTGTCCCTCCAAACTTATCCACCAACCACCTACATCTAATAATCTTTATCTTGTTGGCCCTAATACAACTGTGGAACTTAGTAGGGTAAGCCTTAATTTGAAACCATTTTTCCATAGGAACATAGCTTGCCCAAAGCTTCCATGGACATCCTGCTGCACACTTAGCTTGAACTCTGGTAGCTTCATTAACACTAAACCAAATACCTTTCCCCTTCCCAACTGCATAATTTTGTATTGCTTCCCTTAGTTGGTCAACCCCAGTGAAAGTCATGTATAACTCAAATTCAACATCTGTGATTGCAGTGTTAGGATTATACACAGGAACAACTCTTTTCAGTTTAATCCTTGGCTCTTCACCTTCCCACTCACTATCACTACTTGAAGGAGGAGTTGCAGGAACTTCAAAGTCAGAATCTTCATATATTTCCTCCCATGGTTTCAAGACCCTTGTACCAAATTTGGTGATGACCTCATCATCAGATGAAAAAGTAGGCTCCACATTATCTTCATCAACAAATTTCTTCTTCTTGTTAGGTGTGTTCAGGCATGCCCTTCTCTTCATCCTGCATTTTTTCTCAGGTGTCTCATGATTATCTGATGCCTTGTTAACATGTATTGAGCTAGAAGCTTGAGTCCCTGTAGGTTCAGGTACTTCACCACAACCCACTTCAACTTCATCATCCAATTGAACTTCATCTTCCAATTGAACTTCACAAATAACTTCCAACTCTTTAATCTTTGATTTTAGTATCTCTTCCTTATACAGCCTAGAATTGATCAACTCATCATCCCCATCATCATCACTTTCTTCACTGCAATCAGTATTTGTTTCTTCATCTGTAGATTCATCATCATCTACATTTGGTGCATCAACTTGCACATCGACAACATCAACTTCCCTCTCATCTACCTGACCAACTTCTTTCTCAAATGGTAAGAGTTCATCAGTAGTGTGGTCACAATATAGATCAACTAGACCAGTTCGTTCACCCTCCTCAACTAGTAACCTAATATTATCATCATCATGTATCAACTCTAAACCATAACGAATATCTATACGACCAACTTTGAAATACGCTGCAGTATTCTTTTTGTAACCATACTTCTTAGGTAAGTTGTATATTTTGTCAACATTCAGCCAGTCACCATCAACGTCACGAAGCAATTCTATAAAACCTCCTCCATAGTGGTATATTGGTTCTTCAATGAACCTACCACCATGATTAAACTCCACAGAAAACAAAACCATGCTGCAAAAGGTACATGGCACAACATTAGATAATAAACATTGTAAAATTGAATAATCAGTGGAAGAAATTTACATATAAACCCAAATCATACATACTAGAACAAATAAGGCTATTATATTTCAACCCAAATCACTGAACAATCATTTACCAAATCTGAGTCATAACTTAAACCCAAATCGACATATAAACCCAAAACAAAGAATAATCAGTGGAAGGAAAAAAATAATCTGAATATTTACATCAGTTATTCTAAGCATGTACCATGAAAAGTCCAGAAAAACATATAAGGGTGTTACATTTAAACCCAAATCGATATATAAACCCAAATTGAAAACCAATCAGTGGAAAAAACACCTTGTTTAGATATTTCCATGAGATATTCTAAGGGTGTTACATTTAAACACAAATCAAACAATAATCAGTGGGAAAAACTCTAACTCAGATATTTGCAGAAGAATCTCGACAAAGAAAAAAAAATTAAATACAAACTCATACATACCTTCGACTTCGCCATAAATTTGCATAAAAAACCCTAGCAGATCAAATGGCCCCTTCGTCTTCTTCGCTCGCTCTCTCTCTGTGTGGACTTCGACTATGTTGGAACCCTAGTTTGTAGCAATCGTCTTCTTCGCTCGCTCGCTCGCTCGCTCGCTCTTTCCCTCTCTGTGAACTTTAACTCAGACTTTGTTTGGTTTGGTTTAATAGTACTTTTCTTTTGCCGCGTAATCCACCTTGGATTGGGCCATCGTGGCTGAGTCATCTTTCTTTCTTTTTTAAAAAGCTACGTAGGAAAAAACTAACGTGGATATTAACAGAACTGAGCTACAGTTAACAGACTGATCCAATTAAAAAGTTTTAATTTGTTTAATGGGATAATCCAAAAAATAAAAAGTTCAATTGTGCATTAAGTAAAACATTGCTACTATAGTGGCTAAATTCATAGTTTTGCCAATAATTATTTCTATTTAAACCATAAATAAATACAAAAAGCAAATAGACAGATGTACAGATAAATAAATCGTATGGACATATGGATATAAATATAGATAGATGCGAATTTTTTTTATTAGGGTTTTTATTTCCATATCTATTTTATCCCAAAAATCTAGGGTTTTTACACCTCAATTTTCATCACCAGATGAGTTGTCTGGACCCTTTTCGAAGTTCACCAAATCATCCCCAACAATGAACCTAGATTTTCGATTCCGCCATTGAAACAGTCCATCTCCTCCACACCAATTTTATATATTTATTATAAGTTATTCCATCCATTTCTCTTTCTCGCTCTAATATATACATATTTTAGTCTCGGAAGAAAGCTCATTCTTTGGACCACGACACATTTCAATGGCGAAGACCAAACGAGACTTGGACGTCTACACAATCAAAGGCACGAACAAAGTTGTCAGAGGTAATATATTTGCATAAAACTCACATTTTCTTATATAAAATGTGGTTTCTGAAGCTGGGATTTCGTACCGATGAAGCCCTTGGACATGGAGGCCTCCGATTGAACATACATGCATTTATCTTTTTTTGTACATTTTCAGTTGTTGAACTTGTTTTGTTTTGTGTTTTTTTTTGTTGAGATTTTTGAAGATAGGTTTTGCTTTATATTTGTATCTGTACATTTTGAGTTATTGAATTTGTTTTGGGGTTTTTGTTTGTTGAGGTTTCTGAAGATGGGTATTTGTTTATATTAATTTGTACATTTTGAGTTGTTGAATTTCTTTTGGGGTTTTATTTATTTATTTTTATTTTTGTATTTTTTGAGTTGTTTTGGGTTGATTTTTGTGTTTTTGAAGATGCAACCATAGATTACTAGTTTGACCTCATTCACCTACATGTAGACCAGGCCTGGCCTGGGCCTGCCAAGCCTTGGGGTTTGGCCAGGCCTTGGCTGATGGGATGTGGTTTGGTTAGTCCTGCAGGCCAAGCCTATTCCGGTCTAGTACTTCTCTTTTTTTCCTTCTTTTAATGTTAAATATTAAATATTAAAAATATAAATTAATAAAATTTTGTAAAAATGATGCAAAATTTTTGAGATTTATTTTATTTTAACATTCTAATGCACACCAATATAAGTTGGATGATTAGAACAAAAATAAATATATTTCTCTTAAATTAAAGGAAAATGTCATTTAGATGTAACTGTAGTATAAATCAAATTGATTTCCTAAATGTATATCTAATCAATTTGTCTTCATAGAAAATATAATTTGAATACAATCTACACATAGATGCAAAATAAAATTTACTATAGATTACACTTATATTTTGAATATAAAGTTAGTTTCCATTTTATTTTCTTCTAGTACTAGGAACAGTTGGACATATTTTGTAAAGTTTAAATACACATATATTTTCATTTATGGTCATTAAACACTTACATAGTTATATTCATTGAATTTTTCTTTAAATTGCTACAATAGAATACCTGAAAAATAACCAAAATCATAAATCCCCCTAAGAATTTAGCATATCCAAATTAATGAAGAAATGTATTTACAAGAAACTAACTTATTATTAATATTTAATTTTAAAAGTTAGTTTATTGATGTATTATTAAAAGTAACAAGGAATATTAATAAAATTTTAATGTTAAATATTAGTAATTTAGTATTTATAATTAACTAACTTAATACTAATATTTAATCAACTAAGTAACTAACTTATTATTAATATTAAATATACTAACTAGTTTTATCCATTGAAGATGTATATTAATTAAATGTAAGAAATTAAGAATGAATAATTAAAATTTTAAATTTTATTGATGTATTAATTAAAACTAATGTATTATAATTTATAAATTACAATAATAAATAAGTAAAAATTTATACTTCATTGATGAATAATTATAACTTTAAAGTTCAAAAATTATAAAATTATAAATAACGAGATAAAGAATCAGACAAGACCAGGCCCAAGGCTAGGTCAGACCAAGCTTTTTTCCAGGCCAGACCAGATTTTTGTCTTAAAAGAGCGGCATCTTCAAACCTTCCAGGCCGTGCCTGACCAATCCAGGTCTTGACCAGGCTGAGCTTTGACCAGGCCGTTGGTTGCGGGTGTTTTGTGCATCCCTACATACATGCATAGTTGTGTTTGTCTAATCTCTAAAACTTATGTAGATATAGACACATTTTGAGTTATTAAAATATTGTTTTAGTTGTTTGTGATGTTTTTGAAGCTGGGTGTTTCTGATTATGCAACCATTGGTAGCTTATAGGACCTTAAATAAATTTGTATAGGGGGTTTTTGTTTTTCTGTTGAGATTCTTGAGGTGGGTATTTATATTGAGCAAATGCATATAAGTATACATGTGTGCTTATGCAATTTTTGAGTGATTAGGGATTGTTGCTGAAAATACATCAAAATAAAAAGGAATTATATTGCTGTGGTTTTGTAGCCGGAGATTGTGTGTTGATGAGATCCTCGGAAACTGATATGCCACCCTATGTAGCTCGTGTGGAGAAAATAGAAGCTGATAACAAGAGTGAGGTGAAGGTTAGAGTAAGATGGTACTATCGGCCAGAGGAATCGATGGGTGGGAGAAGACAGTTTCATGGCTCAAAAGAGTTGTTCCTGTCAGATCACCATGATACTCAGAGTGCTCACACCATTGAAGGCAAGTGCATTGTTCATTCGTTCAAGGATTACAGCAAGCTTGAGGATGTTGGAGCCGAGGATTACTACTGTCGCTTTGAGTACAAAGCTGCCACTGGAGCTTTCATGCCTGACCGTGTAGCAGTGTGAGTGTCGTGAGACTCTGCTTGTTTGTTGATTGAAGTCTGTTTATTGGTCACACGGTTCACAACCTTTTTTTTTATTTTTAATTTGAAGGTACTGCAAGTGCGAGATGCCGTATAACCCAGATGATTTGATGATACAGTGTGATGGATGCAAAGACTGGTATAAACATTTATGTTTGGTTAAATTTTATGATTTTTTTAGTATTTCTGTTTTAAGTTTGTTGCGAAGAAATTGCAGAATAGAAAAATTATATCTTTGGGTTTCATGCTTTGCAGAACAGAAATTGCTTTGGTTCTTTTGATGTGTTACAATTGAAAAGATAAATTCCAATGCTGCCTGGTTGTTTCATGAGTTTGGTCTGCTTACTTGTCAGTTGTTAAAGAATGTTTTTGTTCGATTCTCTCAATTACTTGGTATCAAATTTTGATCAAAATTAACAAGACAAGTTTGAAAAAGTAATACTTGGACTTCCTATATCTCATTTAACTGTCTGGGAAATCAGTAAATTACTAGATTTTAGAATTTTTAAATTGAAGGAAAAATCCAGAAAAATATCTTCAGTCACTCTCAATAACCAAATTTAGACTACAAGGAAAGAAAGAAGCTTCAAGCTCTGTATTCTTTTTTTCCCCTTTTTGATAGAAAGCTTCCAGCTCTTTCAACTTGTTAAATGCATTATTTGGTGCATGGTCCTGTATGAAAAGCACAGGCCATTAAGAGATCTTTACTATCCACTCGTCTCGAGTAGCAGGTGAAGATAAGATTGATTGTTGCTACATAGACTTGACTTGTCTGCCTCATGCATCTACTGTATGAGTTTTATAGAGCTAATTTCAAATTTTGGAAGTACTATGTATGGAGGAAACTCATCTTGGATTTGACCATATGGATATTCTCTGGTCAAAAGTGTGCTAAATTTGTCGAAGAAAAATTTATGTTACAGATGGATGAGGGATTTAATCTATAAGAAGTTCTGTTTTATGTTGCTTTCCCCTTCCCTTTCCACCAATTTTGGATTTCAGCTTCTTTTAACTTTCCGTGTGTGTATAAGCTGTTGTATACATTGTGTTTTTCACTGTGGTCCTTGTAGGTATCATCCTACTTGTTTGGAGATGAGTATTGACCAAGCAAAGAAATTAGATCATTTCGTGTGTGCTGAATGTTCTGAATATGATACAAAAAAATCTCAGGAGGCAGTTTCTGCATCCCCATTGACTAATGTCAAGGTGAGACTACTTATTGACTGTTTCCCCCTGTTTAAAGTTGCATGTGTGTTGTCTTTATGGCCTTTTGCAGTTTGGTGTACAATGATATACATCACATCAGAAGATATAGTTACTGATTGTTTTCTTGGCTATTTTTGTGGGTGTGTAACTTCAAGGATGATGGAAATGAATGGTATTAAGAAGTGTTCTTTTGGTTGCAACATTTGGTCAAATACATTAGCAAAGCAAATAAGAGATTGTTTCCTTCAACGGATGCTGGAAACTAATGTATGCTTAGTCCTTAGAAAATAATGAAATAGGCCGATGTAATTTTAACATGATTGAGTATGAATTAAACGTCAAATAGATGGAAATCGAACATTAAAAAATGAAAACTGTGTAAAAAAGTAGTAATATTTGGTTTTTAAATTGAATAAATAGTGAGGTGTAGGCGCAATGTGTGTGTTGATGATCGTATTGCATAATATATTTTTCTTTTATAGGTTCACAGTGTATATTTTTATGCGAACAGTCCTTGGCTCTTTTTCATTTTCAACACTCACCCAAATCCCATTGTGTCTGTGTGGCATGGAGTGTTACATAATAAGCACTTGAGCATCAAAAGAAATTGTGTGTTTCCTTGATAATATAGAAAGATGTATACGAGGTTGATTGGTATCATGAATGTGTTATTTTTAGTGGTTTTACATATTTGATAAAAGGAAAGAAAAAAAATGTTGGAAACAGAGTTATATTCAAACGCTTCTTGCGTTGCATGTGGTATGTGATATGTAATACTTTTAGGATCAATGTTTTGATTAATTCAGGAGAAGGTTGCTAAGAACTTTATAACATCGTAGTTAATAAAATATGTTTTTGAATGCATGTGCAAATTATCTGAGTGATAGTAAAATTGATATTACTTGCATTAGAAAAGTGGTTCGATAACACCAAGAACCTTTGGCTTAGTGGTACTCTAGGCCTCTTGCTAAGCAAGAGGTCCTAGATTCAAACCCCCTTCCCCCCAAATTAGCGAAAATAAAATAAAAGTGGTTCGATAATGAGGTTTGGGGAAAGTCTCAACTACTTTCTCTGTACCTTCTTTTAATATAATTTAGTGGTGCCAGCATCTTGTTGAAAATTGCATTTATCTTTGAAATACCCTGGGCATCTCTATCGGTATAGCACATGATGGGCATTTTGTTGTTAGATGGGTGATTGTTCATCTTGCACATGGTTTTTTGGGCTACTTTTGCATTTAAAAAGATACTAGGATGCTAGGTTGCTAGGATGATCATAAATTACTGGATTATAATCAAAATGTCTAATGATTCTTGTTGCATCTAATTAGGTGTCAAGTTTTTGGCAGAGTAAGCATATATGGAATTGCACTACTACTTTTGACTTTTGACCAGGTCAAGGTCTAGTTTACTGGAGGACTGTTGTTCTAGTTACAATGTTACTTTTAGTGTCTAGGTTCTAATACGATTTTATGCAACTACACTAGCCACTCATCATGTGTACACCCTAGATTTTGGAGAAACTTGGGACTAATTGACTAAAATTGCTGCACATTATGTTAGTGGGGCATAAGTTTTTGTCAAGCTTGAAGATTATCAATCATGAGATGGCTACTTTTGTATCATAAATATATATTCTACATCACAAGCTTCATGTTTATTTCCATCTTCAGATGAATTATTTCCTGCCATTTTGTGACACTACCGAACCTATTAGGGATATTGTATCAAGTCTGTCTTCTGTTTTTATGTGGTAGTTTGTTAAGGTTTATTCAGTATTTTCGATGTGGAAGTTCTGGATTATTTATTTTCCCTGATACGTCTCTCCATTCATGTATCTATACAATGTCTGGATGCACTTGTATGATAAGGTCGTCAAATGACCCCCTTAGTTTGGTAAAAGGTGAGATAAGAGTAGACTTGGCTAAAAAATTTATTAAAACTAATAGGACTACAACTTTAAAGCCAAGGAGCTTTCCCTCCTTTGACAAATAGAAAATGTAGAGGTAATTAGACCCCTTGTTTTAAATTAGATGTTTATCTGACATCAGTCTATAGATGCTATTATCTTCTCTTCCTTTTTCCCCTTGTCTTCTACTTTTATGTTATACGGGATTAATTTTCAGCCTATTTGGGATAAAAGTTGTTGAGTTAAGATGAGATGTTATAGTATAGAACTTTTAGTGCATTTAATTTATATGGCCACCTAAAGAAAATTTTCTGGCTCCGTCTTTTGTTTCGACTCTGAATAGTTACTTCTGTAAGTATAGTCAATTGTTGGCAGGGGCAAAGTAAGATAATCCTGAAAGTTTGCCTCAAGTAGGTAATTTTTATTGGTGTATGAAACTATGAATGGTTGTTTGCACAAAAAATTATGTTGATAGTATACATTCTTTTTCTTTATGAAGTTTGTTGATTTATATTTCTTTGATAGGTAATAGATTCCATTGGTCTTAAAGTTAAAATATCTCGATAATGGATATTGTCTTATATGGTTTGTTCATGTGTGCGTCTAATGGCAAACTTCAACCTCAAATTCTTGTGGTTCTCTCTCTCTGTTTTTTTCCTCTCCGCATGAACAATTTTTTGTGGTGTCCTGAGCATATGCACTGTCTACCGATTCCCTTGTTATTGTTATCAGTAAATATCAGTCCTCAAAAGTCTTACCTTTCTGTCATGCAAAATATGCATGACTTCCATTTTCTTTTTCTTTTCATTCATGGTTCTTATATTAGGTCATCATGTGTAACACGTTTAGTTGCTGCAATTGTATTTACCGAGTACTATGCAAGAATGGACCTAACATGTATTGGTTGTGAACTAATTTGGATCCTTTTGAAATGTAGCTAGTGTTTAAAACATGCAAAATGACGTGATTGGAATGGAGAAAATCCTCGTCATTTTTGTTCAATTCTTTATTGTATATTTGACTAAAGCCTACCTCTGATCTCGACAGGTGGAGTCGAAACGCCAGAAGACATAAATGCATTTGGAGGGTGGTGATGTAGTTTGCTCCAAAACAGTTGCTTATGTTGTATAGATGCAAAAGACCACCTGTTGCTCTTTGCTCAGGCTGGTGCTTTTAGCAATTTTGGCATGCTTTCTTTTTGACATGTATGTAATTGACCAAGTATGCTAATAAGTGACCAAGATGATGATTCAACTGTTAACTCTATATGATCGAAAAGACTGGAAACTTTTTTGATTTTGAAACTGCACTGTGCATTTAAGTTTGATGTTTCTCATTGGAATATTTCATTTATTAAAATCATGGCCGTCTTCATTTTAAGATTAGCAGCATTCTGGCTGAATGTGTGGTCTGCCATTTCTGCCCCGATGGCTTCGGCTTCTGATAATATGACTAGGGTCTGATTAATTGTTTGCACTAGATGCCACATCACTGTTACATCTTGGTTGGGATTTTTGTTGATTAATTAGTTTCAAATTTAATGGGTTAACAGATGTTTTTCTTTTAATGGTCCAGATTCATGGCTTTAATTACACCAAGAAACTAGTTTGCCTCGACCTGAGAGCAGATTATTTTTTCTATCTCCCTTGTATCTTTCACTTAAATATTGATACCTAACTTTTTATTTAATTTTAAAATTAATTGATATTAAGTAAGAGACTAGGCGTCAATATTTAAGTGGAGGGACAGAAGATCTCATAGAGATATATTTCTAAAATGACAATTTTAAAAAACTGATTTTTATGTTTCTAAATGTAACCTTTTAATGTTTAATATTTTAACTATTTGAGGGGAATATGCTCATCTTATTATATTCTTTCATCAATCATCACTTGTAATCTATAGATTTAATATATTTCAGTCTTTTGAACTATTTCAAAAAAAGAAAAAGATCTGAAAATAAAAAAGTAGCCACAAATTAGAGAATATTATTACACTTTATACTCTTAAAATAAAATAGAAATATATATATCTTTTTTGACAACTTGCTAAAAAATAATTTTACAATGGATGGAGTAGTTATGTACTCCAAAATAATTGCATAATAAATCAGAAAAAAAAGTATTCATTAAAAGTATATTGGAAATACAATAAACCTTTCAATAGGTGGTTATAACTTATAAATATATTGTAAAAGCATCTTCAGTAAATTTATATACCTCAACTCGGACCATAGCTTGCGGATATCACCTGCACAAGTACAAATTCTTCCCATCTTGATCAGGATATTTCTCATCTGTTCAAACTCTCAACATGTGTGCATAATTGAAGAGATAACCGATAGCTTTTACTATGGTTGGATAGTTAATATGACATCTCATATGCTTCATGATCAGGTGTTCTGTATATAAAGCCTGATTCGTCACTTGATCGTCTTTTCACTACGCTTGCCCTTTGCATTAACCGAACCAGTGCTTGCACAACTTCAGACATTGGAGGCCGAAACTCAGGTTCGGGCTGTACGGAAACTATGCGTCAAATCATTCGGCATATATGGGAATTGAATCAGTGGGAGGTGGATGTAATATGAACTTATGCGCTATGAGGAAGTGGTTAGTATGAAGTTTATTTTGGGGTAAGTTGGTCAATTGATCAATAGAATACTGACACGCAGGCGAGGTCGTATGTGTGTCAGTATTCTATTGGTCAATTGACCAACTTACCAAAAAAATAACTTCATGCTAACCGGATCCGCTCTATGATACATGTACCGTGTCCAACACTCAATACCCGGACGAGGGTAAGGATGTTGTACACTTTTGTAAATTGACAAAATTGAGGAGTACTCGTGTGTAGAACCAACACTCTATCCAAAAGTCCATATAACTTACCTTATGCTATATTAGAAGATAGAAACTGAAACTTAGCTTATACAACTGCCTAGTTACAGGACACAAGATTAATTTAAAGAATCTAAACTATAGTGCTTGACTTTACCTGAACACAAAGGGCAATGATGTCAGCAAACCGCGACAAAGACTTTGCTGCATACATGCCATCCAGTACAGGATCAACCATTTTCGCCAAGGCATCTATATCATGGAGTTGAGGAGTAGCCCATCTTACAAGTGACTGTTCTGATCTCATCCTTGAGCTACAACGCAGAATAACAAAAAGGGATTGAGCGAAACATCAAATATTTTAAGAACGTAGAAAAAATCAATGTGTGTTTTACCTATCCAACGGCTTGCGACCTGTCAACAGCTCCAACATTACCACCCCAAAGCTATATACATCACTCTTTACAGTGTATATTCCAGATAAGGCAAATTCAGGAGCACTATACCCAAATGAACCGACCATTTGAGTTGATGATACCTGCTATATAAGATAGGAACTACGTATAAAACAAACGTACATCCCAAGAAAATGAGCAAGGGATCAAGAGAATTTTCTCATGTCAAGCACATCTACACAAGGAAACGAGAGTTTTCTTCCAGGGACGGGCATAGATTAATTCAGTGGAAAAGTTTGACAATTGCCATAGATGCTATTCACAGAGCACTTCACTATTAAGCCAACTAAATGTGCTTTGACATCTCAATAACCCTACTCGAAAATGTCCCCCAACCCACCCACCCCCCCCCCCACCCCTCCCTCTCCCTCCTATTTAGAGACTAAAACTTAATGCCTCTTACCCCAAATTTAAGTTCAATTATCATTTTCAAAACATCCTAAAATGAGAGCCTACTTTAAAAAGCAATGTACCAAATCTCCTTATTTCTAAATAAATATTGATCTTAGCATAATAGATTATGTCAAAGTTGAACCAAGGGACTACTATTTCTGTGATGCAGACCTATATGAGGAGACCCTCAGGACGACAGCACAATGCAGCTAAATTTGAATGTTAACAATTGTCTGGCCCATCAATTTACCTGTCGCTCTGCATTTGGTGTCAAAGCAGCTAAGCCACAGTCCGACAAATTGGAATTGAACTCTTCATCAAGTAAAATGTTCGCCGACTTTAAGTTTCTGTGAACAACAGAAGGTAGGCACACTTCATGCAAGTACCTGAGAGAAAAAGATGCTGATCAGGATGGAAACTTCTGCAAGTGTGATAGGGAGAGACTTCAATTTGTAAATGTATGACATACTCAAGAGCGCGAGCAGTGCCAAGTGCTACTCTGACACGTGCATTCCAATTTAGCATCTTGCTCCTATCATCAGCAAAGTGGAGCATGTCTTGCAAGCTCCCATTTCCAATATAGTCATGAACCAGAAGACGTTGTCCATGCTCTGCACAATAACCTGCTAGCGAAACAATGTTTGGGTGCCTAAGGCGTGACATATTTGAAACAGCTTCAAGAAAATTATCTTCCTCTTGCAATGATAATGCTGCATTGTCAATCTTCTTGATGGCCATTATCTAGACAAACAAAACATGTTAAAATTATCAATTCCATTTGAAACAAATTGACCATGTTTCCAGGTAAAGGATTTCTTAGAACTGAAGAAGCTCATCACATTGGATAAACAATAAACTTTCACTCGAGTAAAAAATAAATGACAACCACTCAACAGATGTAGTATTCAAGTGCAAATAAATGACAAGCACTCAACAGATATAGTATATCAAGACCAGCATTACAAAAGCATAATACTAAGAAACCAGGTGGGGGTTGAACTTAAACTGTTTTACTGCCCTAAGCATATGATTGTGCTTGCTAATTGTAACAATAAACCTGTAAAAAGTTGACAATGTTGTATGCCTATTTTTGAAGAAAACTGAGTTAGCAATTCTAGTTCTCAGAGTTAAAGACAACTTGAAGATGCAGAAGATGAAAAACCACAATGCTGAGATAAGAAAAGGCAAATAAGCTTAATTAATAGAAAACATGGTCTTCGGTTAAGCTAAGCAGAATTCACATAGCTGATCCAAAACAGTGTACAATAAGTAACTTTGCAGCTAATAAATAAACGTGGAACAGTTTCTCCTCAATTTCCCTTATATACTTATATAAACCTTTTTTATTCAGAATATATGCGCTTGCTGAGCTGAGAAAGGTATCAAGTTTTTCCACATCTAGTGTTATTAGTATAAAGTATTTGGATCTAACTATAGAACTACTAAGAAATTATAATGTCTTATTTCACTTCTCAGCTACCGATTTGTAGCCTTTCTGGTGTCTTAGCGATGAGATTTCATATGGTAAGTATATCCTGCTGAATTACTAAGTCAACGTAAAGATTTGATACATATATTCAGACACAAGCACATAAGCACAACAAAATGAAATTACCTTCCCATTGGGGAACTCTGCTCTATAAACACGACCAACAGAACCTTCACCAACAAGATTTTCTTGACTGAAGCTGTTTGTTGCTGTTTGTAGAGAAGCAACACTATAAGGAGTAGCAGTTATAGGAGATTTGACTATCTTTGCGGATCCATTTTTCCCTTGAAACCTATCAAACATCAAGTTTTCTGAAGGAGGTAGCCTCAAATCTGCTACAGTTGCGGTGGATTTTACCCGCTGCTCTTGAACCTCTGTATTCACTACAAAGCAAATCATAACGCAAGCTTTCAGCTATATCGACCAATTAAGACATTTAAAGTATTATAAGATGAAGAAAATGCTTCAAATCAGAACATTATTATGTGTACCCAACTTAGAACCTGATTCTTCTGTATATAAAAAGAAAATAATTTGTTCAATTTAAGTTGAAAATTCTTTAAATGATCACTGGTCATGTTTTTAACCAATGTTAAAGCTAACGCCCTAAATTCTGAAAGAGTTTGCTTATGGGTACGTCAATAATTTACTTTTTCAAGCAGTAGTTCTCTTTTTGAAGTAAAAATACAATATATATATATATATATATATATTGACTGCATAATGTGCTGTTTGATTGCTGCTCAAACTGTGGTTCTTCAAAAATAATATATTTTTTCTTGTCATCCAATGTTCCTAGATTTAATACTACAGTACCTCAAGTCACAGCAGTCAACACATCATTTCATTTATGTTTCTTGATGAACCAACAAACTGCTTCTCAAAGCATTAGTGATCTCACTAGAGAAAATTATGTCTTCTTTAGTTGGATGGGATTATAAAACTAAACTATTTTCCTTCAGTTAGGTTAGAAGAAAAAAGGACAAAAACTGAATGTCTTTTTCCATATGAATCATTCCCATCTGATACGCTTGAACAATTCTTCTCAATCCAACACGCTCTAGCAATTGATGAGGTATTGAATGACAGAAAATTCTTGGCCTGAGCTATCGTCCCAGTGAGCCATTTACAGACCCCAATTTAGTGTTGATTAGCAAATTTCTTGATTCACCTTATCCAAAAGAAAACTTGGAAACAAAAGCTCAATCATAGCTCTAGCCTTTACGTTTATGACTACATCATGGTTAGCAATATATAAACAATCTAATTGGAACTGAGTACAGCTGAAACTACAGTGAATAAGTAGCAGAAAAAGAAAAAGTATACTAAATTAAGAATGATGCACATCCTTCTAAAGCTACAGTCAAATTGATCAAGGGAAACCTGAGATAGTTGTCTATGATTGTTCAATCACGTGCAGCAAGATTAACGGGTGCAGCAGTGCAAAGGAGTAAATATTGAAGCTAGAGATGGTACTGGGTGATAAGAAGCACAAATTTGTCTATGATGGAACAATCAAGTGGATCCAAGATCAATTAGTGTACACGTACAAAGGAGTCAATAATTTTACTACAGAAAAAGTGAAAGACCAAGATAATGTGTGATAAAGCCATGAAAAAAGGTATACAGGTGCAAAAATAATAGGTATAAAAACTAGATCAAGCTCTACGATAAGATCAGATTTGTCCAGCAAGCGCAAGCAGAATGAAAATCTTGCCTAGTGAACAAGTTATTTTAGAATATGAAGATTCTGAATTATTACATGATTGATTTGTAAGTACCTAGGACTTATTGTAATAAACAAAGTTATCAAAGACTAAATAACAAGCAAAAGAGAAAAAAATTCAAAAATAAAATAAAAGAACAACAATAATCTTCTTGCCAAAGGTTAGATTAGTATTATTGAATGATGAAGTTTCTTCAAAAGAGAATTACGGTATACCTTTCTTGGTGATAACAGGAAGACTCCCAACAGAAGTTGTTGCAGCATTTTCCTTCCTTTTCCTTTTTCGAATGCAGAAAACAAGTACAAGCACAGCCAAAAGAACCACCAGCAAAGAACCCAAAATAATGCCTATTATAAGTCCAGCTGTCAACCCCCTCTTATTTCCGTTGTCTGAATTGGATGATTGGCCATCAGAACCCCGAGGTGTGTGTGAACCTGGAGAATTGCTGCGATTATTATGAGATCTACCAGGTGGTGGTGGGGTGTATGGTGGAGGAGGAGGTGCAGGACCATTATCAAATAAATTTCCATCATATCTGATTTGTTGCAAGTGTTAGATTAGACATTTGAAAAGGACCACATAAAATATATGAGCATAGAAATTTTTTGACATAAAAATCTTACTTAAAGTTGGGGATAGAACTGATCTCTCGTGGTATCCATCCACTGAAATGGTTATTTGCTACATTTCTATGGAAATTTTCAAAGGTAAGATAACTTTGTTCATATCAACACTATTGCCAACATAAGAATATAAACATTTTTTGGATAACTCTAACATAAGAATATGAACTTACAGATCAGTCAAAGGCAAACCATCCAGAACATTAAGAGAACCAGTCAACTGATTGTTCTGCAAACGACTGCCAAAAATGCAGATATCATTAGAACAGTGAGAAGTTTCGCAACAAACCGGAACAAAACCAAGCAAAAAGTAGCACTTCAACAAACTCACAGAGTTGAAAGATTCAACAATGAATTGAAGGAATTGGGAAGATCTCCACTGAAGTTGTTTAGAGAGAGATCCCTACATTTACATAATTACATTCATGTCAATGAAACATGTTTGAGATTTGAAGTTAGAAACAACAGACCGCTTTAGCAAAGGAATGTCAATACAACATTGAACATTGCAGTAATGAGAGAGAAGTCTTGTCCAAACTTATCAAGGGTAAAAAAATTAAAAGTAGACAAGAAAAGAAAAGACATCAAGTATTATCTGACTCCGATATCTTACAAGGTTGCAAGGTAGGTAAGATTCGCAAAAATATCTCCAACTGACTGAGCCAGTGAATTGCTGCTAGTGTTCCTGGAACCAAAAACTATAAGTTCAGTAACTCGTAAAGTAAGTAAACTA
This sequence comes from Panax japonicus, assembly GCA_020205505.1. NCBI lineage: Eukaryota > Viridiplantae > Streptophyta > Magnoliopsida > Apiales > Araliaceae > Panax > Panax japonicus. The sequence continues at coordinate 6,133,269 of CM035101.1, forward strand.
TATATAGACTGAAACTAGACAAACAACTTACAAATAACTAAGAGAGAACATGCTAGCAATAGAATAAGGAAGATTCCCACTTAAGTTGTTGTTTGCAATATTTCTGCATGATATAATGCATTATCATCAGCACATTGAGCTGTTTAATTAAAGGGTCACTAAACAAATAAAAAAGTCAAGAAAAGATCAAACATTACAGGCTTGTAAGATTTGGTGGTAACTGATAAGGAATTGTATCGTGAATGTTGTTGCTACTCATATCTCTGAAAAATATCAGATAAGAAATAAGTTAAAAAACTGAATTAGACTAAAGTACAAAGAAAGTCCATAATTTGCAGGCTTGTGAAGTAAAAGACCAATATTTTCCTCACAGTGTTCTTAGAGAACCAAGGCTGGAAAGCAAGTATCCCATTGTCCCACTGAGTCCTAGCCCAGAAATTTGACTGTCGAAACAGCAAAATTACATCTTATTATTCAATTCAGTGTACTGATCAAAGATCAACTTCTCTTCCCTATATATATATAGTATATACTTATGTATGCTAATACTAATACACTTACATAGAAACAACAGCAGAACCTTGGCAGGTTATTCCCTTCCATGATTGACCACATGGATCTCCGCTGCTTGATGTCCAACCAGTTAGCCGTGAGGGACTGTTCAATGAAGTGTATAAAACCTGAAGTGCTTGAACTGCAACTCAAACAATACTAGATTCAGCCGCCACAAAACAAATTTATTCAACAGCCATAGCATTAAAATAAAGAGAATTGATATTTCCACAAGGCTCCCCTCACATGAATAGTAAACGGGACCAACATTCATGTGAATGATAAAATGCCAAACAATCAATAGTACATGCCGGCATGCCTGTAATACATGTATAGTCATATACATATGGGAATATCACAACTATAAAACTCTGCTTGGTTTATGGCTTAATGAGGGAAAATGAATAACACATACAAACATATGCATTTTGCCATTTTATTTTAAAAAGAGAAACTTGTAATAGGGTCTGATAGAGGGTAATCTTAGAAATATAGAGGGAGCATCAAATATTCATGCACATTAAAGAATTTAACAAATAACAACACACGCCAACAGATTCATGTATAATAGAAAAATATGCATAGCAGTATATCATAACAACATAACATTAATAAAACCTCATTTACACAATACAATGTTCAATGTTTCTTTTGGAGTGGTTCTCAACCTCTTCAAAACAAAAAACAAAACATAAAAATAAATATTTAGCTAGCTAAATTCCTAAACACACTAATCAAATCATATTACCAAAGTAATAAGTGAAAAAAATCATAAATATGCAACCCCAAGCAGAATAACTTTACCATAATACAAACAATAGTCAGACTAAGATAACCATCACAAATAGTAGGAAAAATTGAATCACGAGTTATTTCTCCCTTTTCTTTTTGCCTTTTCAGAAGTTACCACACGACTCTTTTAGTATGCACCCTGAACCCAATGCCCTCTTTCAGAACTCGCGGACACTCACACAGACCTAGCGAACCACGTATTCGTATTAGTATTTGTGTTTCCAAACATGGTACCTTAACTTACCAATAATCTAAATTTAGAGTACTGAAATATTTTTTTACTGCTTTTACCTATAGTTGCGGAAATATCAATATGTTCTTAAAATTGGATACTCAAACATCACATTTGTACTTAATTTTTACAAAAGAGTCGACTTGTTGATTCAACTAAAAATCTTTTATAAAACTTGTTTTATTTCATTTAGATTATAATAACTATAAGCACTCATATAAAACTACCCTAGCATACTGTGCCTTAGCTTACGTAGCATACAGCATACTTGTATCGATTCAACGAACTGACACCAACAGCGTTCCAGGTAACATTGACTCTGACCTATGCCTCTTCAAGTTACTTATCATAGTCGTAGTACTTATTATGATCTTCACAACTACCACAGGGGATTCTGTTTATCCATATATATTCACATTGGAAATGGTTAGTATGAAGTTCATTTTTTGTAAGTTGGTCAATTGGCCAATAGAGTACTGACACGCAGGCGACACTCAACATTTTATTCGTCAATTGACCAACTTACTAACAAATAAAATTCATGCTAACAGGATCCGATTCACATTACATCATAAATAGTTCAAACTTAAGCACTAAAATGATGAATTCTTTACATGCATTTTCACCTCATCATATTACGGAGCAGGGAGCTTATACCATATATAAATTTTTTTCTAAATAAAATGGAGCATTAATTCATAAAGAAAAAGATCAAGCAGCTCAAACTCAATAAACCCATAAATTAACCAAATCAATCAGTCAATCAATCCACAAATATAAAACAAAATAAATAAATACTAAACAGCCAATAAAAAAACACTTTTACCATCCGATGGATCAGTGGTCCCTTGAACAGCACCGAGAGCAAAGACTAGTACCAGCAGCAGCATCAAAAACTCAAAAAACAAGCTCATACATTTGTTCCCCATTTCCTCAATTTCTCTACAGCAAATACAGTTAGAGGATAACACCTTTTAAGCTAAACCAGAAGCAAGATCGCCGTTGAAGTGTCGCCATTGTTGTTGTTACCAATTTTCAAGGTAAGGACCGAAGGAAGAAGAGTAGAGATGGAGATTCGAAGCTTCGAAGCAATGAGGAAAGTGATAGTATATATATATACTGGCTGGTCCCGTGCCTCCGGCACTATATGGACAATATGATTTAACTCAAACTTTGAACCACCAAAATAATTTAATGAGTGAACTGAAAATTTAAAATCATTTGTATTTTATTAAATTATTAGATAGATAGATATATTTTATTAGATAGATGTATGAACGGTGGGATTTATCCCAAATTTTGGACGGCCTAGATGATTTATTAAGTGAGCGGAAAATTCAAAATCATTTGTATTTTATTAGATAGATAGATAGATATATATATATATATATATATATATAGAAAAATGATCAGGTCCGGGAGTCCGGACATGATCAAAATTCGGACCAATTTTTTTTTTTTTGTAGAACAACTAAAAAAAATTATAGAACTAAAATTTTTCCATAATACAGTGTTTTGGGTGTGTTTTTAATACCTACACCAACCAATGTATGTACAGGCCCAGACTGTACAGAAATATTTTGGTATAGGCATCCAAATTACACCAAAAATACTGTATTATGTAAAAAATTTAGTTCCATAATTTTTTTTTAGTTGTTTCAAAAAAAAAATCAAAAAAAAAGGTCCGGATTTTGATCAGATCCAGCCTATATATATATATAATGGGATTCCATCCACAGCAATCGGTTGTTGGGGAGCAACCCCTTTTGGTCCAACCGTTACAACCTGTACCGGCTTTAGATAAAAAAAAATTTATAAGCCGCTACATATTGTAGCGGCTAGGCCAAAAGGGTTTGCTCCCAACAACCGGTTGCTGTGAATGGATACTCATATATATATATATATATATATATATATATATATATATATATATATATATATATATATATAACAAAATATAAGGATTTTGAATTTTTCGATCACCTTAATAAAATCATTTAGATCATTCAAAATTTAGAATAGATTCCACCGTGTATGTAGTTTTGTAGACATGGGATATAGCATTAGTATCTTGAGCATTATATATAGCATTAGTATCTTGTATATATCTATCTAATAATCTATCTAATAAAATATAAATATTCGTTCATTCAATAAATCATTTGAATCGTTCAAAATTTGAGATAAATCTTACTGTCCATACAATACCGAAGGCGCGGGACCCTGCTAGTACAACAAAATACAACTTATTTTGAATTTTTCGCTTACTTTAATAAATTATTTAGACCGTTCAAAATTTAGAATAGATCTCACCGTCCATGTAGTGTCATAGGCACGGAACACGACTAATATATATATATATATATATATATATATATATATATATATATATATATATATATATATATATATAGCATTAGTATCTTGAGCATTATATATAGCATTAGTATCTTGAGAATGTACGAATTTAATGTAAAATTTAGTTTGATAGTAGATTTTGGATTAGATTATCATTAAGTTAACCCTGATGGTAAGTTGGTTAATTATCTAGTAGATCACCTCAAGGTATGCATGTCTCGATAATCGATATTATATTAATTAATTGATCAAAATTAACTTCTTGTTAACCATTCCTGAGATTGTATTAAACTTTATAACAATAGAAATTATTAAAATTTGAGTTAGAAATATATATATTTACATATAAATTATTAACATTATTATAAAATAATATTTTGATATTTTAAATTAAACGAAATTTTACATAATTTATATTTTTACATACTTATTACATCTGTACAGTTAAATTATTAAGTTAACGATCAATTGATATTGTATTAAAAGTGATAGAAGATAATTTATTTTAGGCTGATCTAAGATACCTTTTAGTTATATATATATAGGGTATTCATCTACAGCAACAGATTGTTGAGAGTAACTCCTTTTGGCCAAACCATTACAACCTGTAGCGACTTATAAAAAAAATAATGGAAAAATATATAACGAAAGGAATTTCGATTAATTATATAAAGTGTGCGAAAATTTTGGCTTGAAGTAGGTAAGCAAGCAAAGTATGAGATACTCAGTCTCCTTTTTACTTTGGACTTTGGAGTATGCTTTTAATTGATTAAAAGTAATGTGAATATTGATTCTTATTAATGGTTTTCTTTATAATTAATTTTAGAAAGTAGTTTGTGTTTGGTAATGAAAAATATTCGAACCAGTAAAAAAAGTTATAAAAAAATACTTTATCTGTTTTAAAATTAAAAATATATTTGTAAAATAACGATTTTTAAGAATAATTTTGTATTCTCAAAAATAGTCTTAGAATTAGCTAAGAACTCAATTGTGGTGGTTTGATAATGAAATGAAATGATAATGAAAAAAATTAATGACAAATTAAGAATATAATGTCACTTTATAATGACAAATATATTTACTATTACACTTTACAAATATAAAATCACAATTAAAATTAAAATAATAATAATTAATTATCTTAATTTGATTTAATTTTGTATATATTATAAGAGAATGTAGTACTCCTTCCGTCCCAAATTAATTGCTCAGTTTTGACTTTTTTAAGTCAAATTGACTATTTTTAGAATTAATAATTAAGCATATATAAATATATTTCTAAAATTATAAAAATCGGGATTAGTAATAAATTGTATATACTTTCTTTTGGTTATAATATCTTCACCTATATTTTAGCAAAAATAGTAAAAAGATTAGTTTTAAAAATGGTTAATTTGACTTTAAAAAGTCAAAACTGAGCAATTAATTTGGGACGGAGGGAGTATTAAGTATCTAATCGAATTTGTATCATCAATCAAGTATGTATCGAATCACGATCGAGAATTCCAGTAGTTTGACCATTAAACGAGTTGAGTATAACCTTACTTAGATTTTACTCATATTTTTATTTGAGCTATTTTTTATGCTCAGATTTGTATCATATTATTAATGAATCCGAGTCTCGCTCGTAATTTTTTGAGTCGAGTCCGAACTGTTTGGTTTGTTTACAGACTTATCTTTCACATGAAGATAAACCTCGCTTATTATTCATGTGAATATGAGTTTGTGGAATTATCAAATTTACTAATAGAAATATAAATTTTCCCAAATAAATATTTAAACTAGTAAAAAGTGTGTGTGTGTATGTGTATATATATATATTATATATATATATATGGGAAAAGGGAGCCTGGATCTTAAACACACAAACCAATGGATCCTATTATTTTAAGAGATTTTATTAATGACGTTTTTGACATCTCACCATTTTTATTAATGACTGTTTTGACATTTCACCAACTTGTTAATCAAAACTATGACATCACCAACTTGTCACGTATTAGGTATAGGATACACAAACTTATGTGCGTCTAAGATACATTGTAAGGCCCCAACTTTTTATAAATAAAGATTTAATTTTTTTAATTATTATTTTGAAATAGTGAGGGTTGATTTGATTAATGTGGTTAGTTGTGGGTAAAATGCTCAAATATTTCAAATAAACAAGTGGTTATAAAATACTCATTGTTGTCGGAGAATATTCGTTTGGTCGTGGAATATTCTTACTGTCGGAGAATATTCGTACGACGGCGCAATCTTGTGTGGGCCAATAACGAAAAGCGATTGGATGAAGAAAACGACAAGTATAAGTTGTTTATAAATAACGGCGTAGTTGTTACCGTTAATACTGTTGGAATACCCGGCGATTAAAACACAGTAATACGCGTTGTTGCACAGTAGCATACGGTATTGCACCAATTATTGATTATTACGTAAGAAGGCACTACTCAATAATTGTTACAGTAATTACTGTTCAGTATTTTATTTTATTGATTCAATAATTGCTGCGTTGATTTTTTTATATTACTGTTATTTCAATAATTGTCACTACACAGTATTTTTCATTATCGGAGCAATAATTCATATTATCTGAATAATATTATTAGATAACATTATTGACAATGTCTAGAAAGTTCTGTCTAAGAAGAGGTTTGGTCACCTAATTGCACGTCAGTAAGGAGAAATCTTTATTGGAAAGCCCCTCTTTCTTGGGAACGGCCTGGTTGCCAGCACTGTGATTCTGTAATATTATTTATGAATAATTAATTATTGATTTATATGATGAAGAAAATATTGATTTTATGTGGATATAGATGGAAAAAAATTTTAAAGTGACAATTGTTGAAAATTGATATTTTATCTTTTTTGATAAAATAATATATTATTATATTTTAATAATATAATAATGGTGATATTTTTACAATGAATGTGAGATATATGAGTATACAAGGAGAAAGAGTATTTTTGTTGTAATAAATGTTTAAAACATGTTAAACATGTCGGTGAACCCCATTTCTTGACTAAAATTTGATTATAGCCTGTAAAATCGCCCGTTTGTGAATTTCGGTCAATTTCTGTTTAGAATTTGGAAAAACTTTATTCTGCAAAGTTGTAAAAAAATAAATTTCCTATAAAAATTCGCGAGATTCAAATTTTCTGACAAAAGGGCTATTTATTATGAATTATTGAAGTTCTGAAGCTCCGAAATAATTGATTTTTGGAAGTTTAAAATATTTTTATTTACTAAAACGTGTTTTTTCATTTTGTGGCTCTCATTTAACATGTGATAGGGGCTGAATTCAGTTGGCAAAAGTTTGCGTATGAGATTTTGGAAAAAATATAATAATATTTAATAAATTTTCTACTTTGGTGTTCTAAGCATTTTCTTATAAATAGGGTGCTTTGGTTAGAATTGAAAATCACACCAGAAACTACAGATTTCTCTCTCTATAATATCGAGCGTATTTTAGTACTTTGAGTATTGCTATACGGTGCAAGTTCTTTCAGCACTATATACAGTATTCCAGTCAGAAGTAATATTCTTTCTGAGGTAAGGGATGTTATTTTATTTGAAAATGATATTATTTCTTCAATATCATTATGCCGAAATATTGGTTGGAAAATTTTTATCAAATTTGGAACTTTTTCATGTCGGGATTACTATTCATGAGTTACTATTCACGAGTTACTATTCATGAGTTACTATTCACGAGTTACTATTCACGAGTTACTATTCACGAGTACTATTTACGAAGCATGATGATGTTTTTTTTTTGAAATTTTTATCTTTTGGTGTCGGAGTTACTATTCACGTATACGACACTATTCACGTATACGACACTATTCACCGAAAAATAAAATTTATTCTTTTTGTCCAAAATATCTATTCTGGATACTAGCTTTGATTGTATCCATGTTTTGTTCATTCTTGAATTTTACCCACTCTGGTTATTTATGAAGTATTTTTGAATGATAATTGTTTAAAGTACGAATCCTTAATATTTGTTCTTTTGCTTCACTGGATTCATTTTCTTTAAAATATTTTTCATCATCCTCAGTCCTAAATGATGATATTACTGAATATCTTTGTCCTGTAGTGCAAAGATGAATGATTTTTTGATGAATATCTTTGGCCCGTAGTGCAAAGATGAACAAGTGTTGAGATAAACATGACTGACTGATTAATATATTTGGCCCGTAGTGCAAAGAAGAACAGGTGTTTAGATGAACATGACCAACTGATGAATATCTTTGGCCTGTAGTGCAAAGATGAATATTTGATTTCAGATATAACTTGATTGATATATAGAAGATAGTAGTTTACATTCTCTACTTAACTCTTCTAATGAATTATTATTTTCGCTGCGAATCTTGATTTAAAATTGGTTGTCTATTGTATTCTATTAGATTTTTCCCTGTTGAAGACTAACGATAATTTGTTTTATATTATCTTAATCATAATGTTCTTTACTGGGCTAGTTGAGCTCACCCTTTTTCTTGTTGTTCCATTTTTCTTCTCAGGAGGCGAGAATGTAGCGAGTACTAGTCGGGGTGCGGAATGATAGTTCTAGAAGTGGTTCTTGTAGAATAGTGTATTAATAATTGTAATAAGGACCTATTTGAGTGTAAATATTGTCTAGATGACAATATTTGTATTTAAACTCAGTTTTTATGTTGTATTAATAAAGTTATAGTTATTTTTGTACCATATATTTTGACGACTCAAAATGGGTGTTGTATACCTATTTTGGGGGCGTCACATACATACTCCCTTTTAAAGGCGGATTCAGGATTTTGAGTTAGCTATGACAACATTCATTAGAAAAATTACTGCAAAAAAATATTAAAATTAAAGTATGATGCGTGTCTTTCAAATAATTACATAATAATCTCTCTGTTCAAAAATATAAGATTATTTATAATTTTTTAAAGTCGAATTGATATATTTTTAAATTTAAAATTGACATATATTAATTTAGTTTCTAATACGTTTAAATCATTTTAAAAGTTATGCGAAAATATCTTTTACCATGACTATTATTACTATAATTACTATTTTTTTATCTATTTTATTAAGGAAAATGAAGAAAAAAAATGCTCCTTCTTGAGGGTGTGTCACAAATCTCCTTCCCTTTTTGTTCTTACAAACTTGATTTTATTATATTTTCGTCCTTCTTAAGTTTTAATTATTTTTTATTTTTTATTTTATCCCCAAAATTAGAAAAATTCCTATTAGATCCTTCCGATAATTACACACAATGTGTGTGCCACTTGGACTAGTAACTATATACTGTTGTAGAGGATAAGTGCAAATATTTTGTAATTGAAGCACATAGATAAACTTTCATACTTGTACAATCTTTTTATAATTATAAGAATAAGAAAGAATAACAACAACAACAATAATGCAATCGTTTTAAATTATAAGATGATTGTTGTCATTGTTAACTTTTTAATAAAATATTTTCAAATTTAAAGTTGAGATGATTTATTGAAAATAATGAAATAATAAATTTTACTTTCATCTAGTTTACAATAATTATCATTATTTTTACAAAAGTAAAAAAAAATTATGTCAATTTTAAAATTAAAATTATCTAATTTTAAAAGTTCAATGTACAAGTTTAATAAATTTATATTATTCGGACCCTTTTACATACTTTATGGCTGAATGGCTGAATCGGTCAGCCATTAAGTGCGTTTATTTAGAAAAAAATCGTCCGAATAGTTGAATCGGTCAGATGATTGAGCTAAATGGTTAAGTCAGGATTTTTTTGACTAAATGACTGAATGAGCAGTTGAATAAAGTAAAAAAAATTAGAAAATTTTAAAAAATATTTAACTATTATATTAAGTAATATTAAATAAATTTTAACAATTTTTGAATTTTTTCAGAGGGTAAAATAATAAAATTCTGTCATTCAGATGTTTCAAACATGTTAATTATAAAATAACTTTTTTCATTCAGAATCAGCTTATTCAGATTCAGATTCATTCAATTTTTATTAAATACCCCCTTAATAATTTTTAAATTATAATTATAATCTTGAGATTATGAGATTATAATTATAGGATTAATAGTATAATCCCGAAAATCGAGATATTCTTACTAACAAATATATTTAATACTACGCTGATTGCTCGACATATCAAATAAGCTATGGCAATTGACTAGGTATGCCCCGACTCCCTTTTCCCTAAAATATAGTATATGTGAGGGGGAAAATGGAAAAATTTATAATAATAATTGGAAATAAAAGAATATCGATTTATATATAAAGAGTGTGAAAAGCAAGTGGTCAAGAAGAGTATGAGAGATTAAAGGTTGTTAACGCCAGGATCTTTTGCCACGTCCCAATCACAAATGACGTCCTGATCCTGCACAGTAAACACAACAAACACCAAGAGCTTGACGGCCGGACCGCCGGGGGATAGCTCAGGCGTGAAAATCAGTATATCTGTGTTCACAAGGTTAACTCAAGAGGAAATAATTTCTAGTGTCTAAGATAATAATTAAGTCTCTTTTTTCTACTTTGTTACTTACCTCCTCCTTTTACCACAGCTCCATGCCAACCCCCTTTCAGGCTAATCGTACCACCTATCACTTCCTGACATCTTTTTCTTCCCCTTCCGGTCATTCTCGCCGAAAGCATGCACGTAGCATCCATATTTTCTGTCACACCTTTTTCTCCCGCCTCCTCCTCCGTCTCATCCTCATTAATGCCATAGAGAAAGGTGGCCGACATAACAGTCAACTAATATTTTGAGTAATGATTACTGGTCAAAGATGGGCTAAGAGGAAATATGCATACTGGGCTAACTTGATGAATAGGCCCAAATAATGTAGACGACCCATGTGAATGGATCCAATCCGTATGGGTCCAGTGAAATGATAAGTAATTGGGCCTAAAACATTTGGGACAATTTAGAATAAGAATGACCAAAACCCAAAGGAAGGGCCCAATAGATCCGGCCCAATCAAGGTAAAGGATCACGTCCTAACATTACCCCCTAGTCTTTTATTAAACAGAATGTTTAATGGAAGACTATAAACAACACAGGCCCATGATGTAATTCATCAAAGCCCACTTAGGTCGGTCCAAATTGATACCAAAGGTAAAACCGGGAAGTCCAACGGATATAAACCCATTCGGATTAGGAAATTTAAACCCAAAACCGGGTAGCGCCTTTTCCAATTCGCCATTATCACTGTGAATTTATTGTGCCGCCTTCGATTACCGTGTAGCTGTCAATATAAAAGACAAACTTTACCAATTTGAACAATTTTACCTGCCAATTCAAATTTCAAACCCTCAAGCTTTCTTCTTGTCTATCGAATTTTCTTTGCAATCTCTGTGAAGTGCTAACAATGGCGTCCCAAGGTTCCGATCAAGACATTCCTCTACCAGTTAAACCCATCAGCTTCATTGCTCCAGATTCAAACCCTAGCAGAGGCGTTTCGGGTTCTAGTCAAACTGCTGCAACTACCTCAAAGAAACAGGCAACATTTTCTCCTAGTCCTTCCGAATTCTATGGGGACAACGAGTTGTACGTCCATGCCAACATCCCCTCGAAGGTTGCTGAAGCCGATCTGGATAGGCTTCGAACTCGTTGCCACATCCCAGAAACTTACCAGATAAGAATTCCCAGGTCTGGGGAAAAAATGTACCAACGTCCTGAAGGATGGATAGCCGTGACGACCACCATTCTGGAAAAAGGCATCCGATTCCCCCTGCATGCCTTCGTGGTGACCCTATTAGGGTTTCTGGGCGTTGGGTTCGCTCAACTGATGCCAAATTCGTACATCCATATTTTGGCTTTTATAGCTCTGTGCTACGAATTCGGCGTCGATCCTTCGCTTGACCTTTTCTTCACTGTATACAAGGTTGGCCAGTCCAGAGAAAAGGGGTTTAAAACCATCAGCAAGCAATCTTCAAGAACGGGGGAGAAGTTCGAGAGACGTTCTCTAGTGAATACTCCTTCAAGTAACAAAGGATGGCACGAGAGATGGTTTTTCGTTAATGGACCCGAAGTCACGTCCTTACCTGGCTGGGCGACAGATGAGAAAATCTCTACAGACTTCGGGGATGTCTCTGAAGAACGTGAAGCTGAGATAATAGAGCTTCTGGACAATTTTCCGAGAGAGGAATGGAACTATAGACTCCTTTCCAACCAAGCGTGGTTGTACAATCACAAATGTAAGTATGAATTCATTTTATGTTTATTTTGAAGTTTATGCAATGCAAACTCTGATGTAGAGCTGTTAATCTTTTGTAGTGACTTTGATCAAACCATCGCCTCTGGAGATGAAGGAATTAGAAGACTTGTTATCTGGAAATACGGCAGAAGCCCCCATCGATACTTTACAACAAGAAGCCTCCAATAAAGACAACGCTGGAAAGTCTGCAGACGCTGGTGCAGGATTTCCACAGCCAGATGCTGCCTCCAGACTCAGTCCAACTGCCGAAAGACCAACCGAAGAGCCCCGAGCCCACGCACCAGAAGAGGAAGAACCTATTCTTCCAGAAAAAGTTCTTCAGCTTCGACGAAAGAAGAGGGCTGTCCGAAAGCCTCGGCTAATCTCCATTCCCTCTGAATCCGAAGACTTTTCCGAACCTGAACCCTCCTTCAATCCGCCACCTTCATCCACCATTCCAACAGCAACGGCCGATCCAATATCATCGAACGCAGATCCGGTACCCCCAATCGCGGATTCAGTACCTCCGAGTGCAGATCCCATGCCACCAAATATTGATATAACGCCTCCGACCATGGACTCAGTACCCCCAACTACTGCCCTTCCTTTGGTCAAAACAAGTTTACTGGACCTTTCCGTGGAGGAACGGAGACAAATGCTTCGGATCAAAAAGTTGAGATCCAAGATCATCCCTCTAACCCCCGATGAGCTTAGGGTTCCTTCTGCAAATATTCATCCTTCATCGAGACCCGAGGAGATTCCAACTGTAAATGAAGAAGAAGAAATAAACGAGTCTGCTGCAGAACCATCTCGAAAGAGAAAACGATCAGCTGACAATGACTCTATTCCAATGCCTTCAACTCTTCCAGTTCGGGATCCATCTCCAGCTCGATCTCCTTCCCCCGAAAACGCCTACATGGATCCTTCTCCCGTTCGAGAGCAGCCAATGCCTTCACCTCCAAGGCCTTCAGCACATAATTTCCATGATGAGGCTACTGGAGCGCCAACCTTATGGCCTCGGTACAACGTCAACTTCCCATTTCATCTTTTTGACGCCTTCGTCCGGGAGAATGATGATCACCGATTTACTACTCATACGAACGGGAACTTTCTTGATGAAGGCATGAGTTATTTGGCAAAGGTAAGTGAGAATTTTATTAGGCAAACATTTCTTCACTTGCTAAAATTTTTAAAATCGACTGAACACTGTTGAGTATGTGCAGGCGGTCGCAGTCTTCGGGCGTTTACGTCCCAGGCATCTGAATGCCGAATCCGATGAGGAGACTCTGAGGAGGGAGAACAACATGCTTAAGGCTACGTTGGCTCGAGAAAGGGAGGAACGCGAATCTGTCTTTCATACCAACGAGAGTCTTCAAAGAGAATTGGCCCAGACCAAGGAGGATATGAAGGAGACTCATGATGTGCTGAGCTCGGTCAGAGGAGAATTGAAAACAACAAGAGCCAGTGATCAAAAGTTATCAATGCTAAATATCCGCTTTGTTGCTGAGACCGAAGCTTTGAAGACTTCCAAAGAGGACCTTGTTGCAGCCAACCAACAATTATCGAACCAACTCCATGAAGCTCATACGAAGGCTCGATCTGTCAAAAAGGTTCAAAAGGCCAAGCGTCGTAAGCTTCGTGGTAAGCTAAAGGCACTTCAGGAACGTGATCCGCCTTTGACCGAAGATATGATCGCCCAAATTCGGGCAGACTATCATACATCGGACGAACTTGGATCAGAGATCTTAAAGGTCTACTATGAAGGATACGAAGAGTGCCGTAGTGAAGGAAAGGAAAAGTTGGTGGCTGCTCAACTAGATCCATCTTTGCTGGATTAGGGAAGTGAGGCCAAGAACCGAAGACAATTTTATTTTGATTTTTGTAAAAGTTATCTATTTTTGTAATTAGATTAAATATTAATGAAATTGGACTTCGTCCTTTATGACTTCGGTGTATTTGCATTGTGTGAATTCCTTAATACTTATGTTACTGAAAAATACATAACTGTTTCAGGGGTTCACCAGTTAATCATGATATGTAACAGATGAAGTTTAAATAATGAGGTATCCCGAATTCAACACTTGGTAAAAATTTAGGTAATAGAGTTAAGGGATACTTATTAGTTACCGAAGATCGAGACAGATCCGCTTTATTTAAGACTTGGTTTACTTCGAGGGGCTTGACCCAAAAATGAGAGATGACATTTGCCTACCACAAAGGGCCTGACAAAGCCTTAAAGATGACACTTGCCTACCACGAAGGGCCTGACAAGGTCTTAAAGATGACACTTGCCTACCACGAAGGGCCTGACAAGGTCTTAAGGACCTCCTGCCGAAAAGGCTACCATCGAATGGTCAGCGAGTCCTCCCTAACCTCCAAACACCAATGACGTTTGCCTACCACAAAGGGCCTGACAAACTCATAAGGACCTCCTGCCGAAAAGGCTACCATCGAATGGTCAGCGAGTCCTCCCAAACCTCCGAACACCAATGACGTTTGCCTTCCACGAAGGGCCTGACAAACTCATAAGGACCTCCTGCCGAAAAGGCTACCATCGAATGGTCAGCGAGTCCTCCCGAACCTCCGAACACCAATGACGTTTGCCTACCACGAAGGGCCTGACAAACTCATAAGGACCTCCTGCCGAAAAGGCTACCATCGAATGGTCAGCGAGTCCTCCCGAACCTCCGAACACCAATGAGCAGATCGTCAACAGAGACAAAATTGGTTTGAGAGAAATAAGGGAATTTTTATTGATGATGATATAAACATTTACAGACTTCTGATATGCTGACATTGTTTTCACTGAAAGTATTTCCTAAGCCTGCCAGCATGCCAAGTATTCTTAATTGCCGATCCATCTAAGGCCTTCAGTCGATAAGTCCCTGGCTTTGGCACTTCGATGACTTCATATGGTCCTTCCCAATTCGGCATCAATTTTCCCATATTTTGAGGTGCAGATGCTTCAACTTCCCTGAGGACAAAATCTCCTACTTCAAATCTGCGAAGCTTTACCCCCTTGTTATAATGCTTGGCTACTCTGCGTTGATAGGCTGCCAATTTGATTAGGGCTGTTTCTCTAACTTCTTCGAGTAGATCAAGATTGGCTTTCAACCCTTCTTCGTTGTAGATTTCCCTAAATTGGCTGACTCGAAGACTTGTAGAGCCAATTTCAACTGGGACTAAGGCATCAGTGCCATAGGCCAACCTGAAAGGTGAGTCCCCTGTTGTAGTCCTCGGAGTAGTTCGATAAGCCCACAACACACTAAGCAGTTCTTCTGGCCATCTGCCCTTAGCCTCATCCAGTCTGCGTTTGATTCCGTTCAGGAGCGTTCTGTTGGTTACTTCGACTTGTCCGTTTGATTGAGGATGAGCCACCGAAGTCTTTCTGTGCTGAATTCCCAGTTCTTCTAAAAATGCTTCGAACTTCGATCCCACAAATTGACGGCCATTATCTGATATTACCACCTTAGGAATTCCGAAACGGAATACCACTGATTCTTTCATGAATTTCAGACATTCCAGTTCCGTTATTGACCTAAGTGGCTTTGCTTCTACCCATTTGGTCATATAGTCTATGGCAACTATAACAAAACTGACCTGACCTTTTGCTTTCGGTAGTGGCCCCAATATATCAACCCCCCAGACAGCGAAGGGTATAGGAGATAGGATCGAGTATAGCTCTTCTGGTGGCTGATGCGGTATTGGACTGTTGAGCTGGCACTTCTCGCACTTCTTTACATATTCGGTAGCTTCCTTGAAAATTGTAGGCCAGTAGTACCCTTGACGAAGTACTTTATATGCTAATGACTTGGCAGCCATATGGTCGCCACAAATACCTTCGTGCACTTCTCTGAGAGCGTATTCAGCTTCTGTTGGAGTCAGACATTTCAATAAGGGAGACGAGAAGGCCCTTCGGAAGAGATCCCCATCGATTAGAACAAAATTAGCACTTTTGTACTTGATCTTCTTAGCGAGCATCCGATCCGAAGGTAGGACGCCATCAGCCAAATATTCCAAATAGGGAGTCAACCAGCAGTTGGTTTGGTCAATGCACGTTACCATTTCGTGATGAACACTAGGATGTTGTAGAATTTCCAAGTATACTGATCCTTCAAAAACATTAACATCCGTAGTAGCAAGCTTGGCAAGTGCATCAGCAATGGAATTGTTGCTACGTTCGACCCCCTGAAATTCATATGAGGAGAAGTATTGAAGCCGATCCTTTAATTCTTTCAAATATTTGATCATCCTGGGGCCTCGAGCTTCATACTCCCCAGTAAACTGTTTAACGACTAATTGAGAATCGCTGAAAATGATTATTCGCTGCACCTCGAGACTCTTCGCTAGTCGCAAACCGGCCAACACTGCTTCATATTCGGCTTCATTATTCGTAGCTTTAAACTGAAAACGGATAGCCTGTTGTACTTTGAAACCCTCCGGACTTGTCAAAATAATTCCCGCTCCACTGAAGTCTGAAGTAGAAGACCCATCTGCAAACAGAGTCCACGAATTTTCCTTCTGCTGAAGGACGACCACTGTCCTGTCCGATGCTTCAGCTTCGTCCGCGACTTCATCAGTCTCAGAAAATGAGCACTCGATCATGAAATCAGCTAAAGCCTGCCCCTTGATGGCGGTTCGGGGATGATATTCAATGAAGAATTGAGATAATTCCATCGTCCACGCAGCCAATCTCCCTGATACCTCTGGTCTGCTCATAATCTTCTTCAAAGGTTGATCCGTGTATACTATTACCAGTCTACCCTGGAAGTATTGCCTAAGCTTTCGACTAGCAGTTATTAAAGCGAAAGCAAACTTTTCAATGTTTGGGTACCTGGTTTCTGCATCCCGAAGGACATGGCTCACGTAATAAACTGGATGTTGCTTACCCCCAACTTGGCGCACCAAAACAGCCCCTACCGCCAACGGACTAGCTGCGAGGTACAAATAGAGAGGCTCAGTAGGAACGGGCTTCACTAGTAACGGTGCCGAAGACAAATAGGACTTTATGCCTTGAAAGGCGTCTTCACATTCTGAAGTCCATTGGAAAGTTTTTGAATTCTTCGGCCCCTTCAATGTATCGAAGAAAGGTAAACATCTTTCTGCTGACTTGGACATAAACCTCCTCAAAGCTGCAATCCTTCCAGTCAGACGCTGAACATCTTTAAACGATTGAGGAGTCTTCATGTCGAGGATCGCTTGAATCTTTTCCGGATTGGCTTCAATTCCTCTTCGGCTGACAAGGTATCCCAGAAATTTGCCAGCACCCAGACCAAAAGTGCATTTAGTGGGGTTCAGCCTCAAGTTGTGACGACGAATGGTCTGGAAACATTCTTCTAAGTCATCCAAATGCTTATGTACCGCCGTGCTCTTAACAATCATGTCATCTACATACACCTCAATATTCTTGCCCAACTGATATCTGAAGATATAGTTCATCATCCTCTGGTAAGTGGCTCCGGCATTAATGAGGCCGAAAGTCATTTTCTTATAGGCATATACCGAACGATGCGTAATGAACGCCGTCTTCGGTATATCCTCTTTACACATGGAGATCTGATGATATCCAGAGAACGCATCCATAAAACTTAATAAAGCATACCCCGAAGTGGCGTCAATGAGTTGATCAATGTGGGGCAGCGGGTAGAAATCCTTCGGACAGGCTTTGTTCAGATCACTGTAGTCAATGCAGACTCGCCATTTGCCATTATGCTTCTGGACCAGAACCACATTAGCTATCCATTGTGGGTAGTCTATTTCGAAGATAAAGTCCGCTGATAACAGTTTGGCAACCTCGTCATCTATGATTCGCTGACGCTCTGGTGCAAAGATTCTTCTCTTTTGTCGAATTGGCTTCTTGGACGGGTCTACCTCCAATCGATGCTCGGCAATGTCTCTGCTCACTCCCGGCATGTCCTGAGGTTCCCATGCGAAGATATCAACAAAACACCTCAGAAGCTCTATGAGGTTCGTCCGGAGAGGTTCCGGCAAGCCCGAACCTATTTTCACCGTTTTATCTTCTTTGCCCGGAATGAGCTCTATATCCTCCGCCTCCTCAGCTGGTGTTACCATTGGTTCGGAGCTGCTTTCGGTGAAAGGCTCGATCTCTATTGCCATAGTCTGCTGCTGCTTCGACACTCCCACCCCCGAAGTAATAACAGCATTTCGATAACACCTTCTGGCCAGATCCAAGTCTCCTTTCACCTCACCAACCCCATAAGCAGTAGGAAATTTGATTTTGAAGTGAGTTATTGATGTCACAGCTTGCAAAGCGATTAAAGTGGGCCTCCCCAAGATAGCATTATAAGCAGAATCGACGTGCACAACATAAAATTTACAAATAATTTTTACCTGTTGGGGGGCCGTTCCAAATATGACCGGTAGCTCAATAGTCCCGGCTACCTTAACCGGATCATTGCTGAAACCATATAGAGGGGCCTCCTGCCCTATTTCCATCTTTTGCCCCTCCAGATTCATCCTCTGATAAGCGTGGGCATACAGGATATCCACAGAAGACCCATTATCTACCATCATCCTTTTCATATCTACCGAACCCACCTGTGCAGTGAGCACCAACGATCCTTCGTGCGGTTCGATGATCTCCGAAGGGTAATCCTCATCAGTAAAAGAGATTACCGTATTTGGATAAGGTCTATCGGTCTTCGGGAAGGTACCTGCCACCGACATTACCGAATCCAAATGGCTTCGGCGCTTTCTCCCAACTAACTTGCCCGAAGTACCCCCAGTGATGACATCGATCACATGTCTGGCGGGTTGTTCAGGAGCTGGCAATACTTGCTGAACCGGTTGAGCTGCCGGAGCAGGACCTTGATCTCGTTGTTGATTATTCCTGGCAGCCACATACTGAACCAAAGCTCCGGCTTGTACCTTCCTTTCGATAAAATCTTTCAAACTGGCACAGTCGTTTGTATCGTGACCCGAGGCTTGATGATAATCACAATATTTACGGGGGTTTCCTTTTCCGGGTTTAATATTATCTCGAGGTGGCTCGAAGATAGGTTGGTTTTTAATTTGCTCCAAGATAACAGCCCTGTCCGCATTAAGTGCTGTATACGTTCTATTCACCCTCTGGGCCGGTGCGGACGAGCGTCCTCCTCCCTGTTTCCAATTATTATACTTCTTAGACCCGCTCTCATAACGGTCTCTGCTCCCTTCACTCTTCTTCTGGTCTCCATCGGTTTTGTCTCGATCTGTCTCCCTGAGTCGCTCCGAAGAAGGTCGTTTGAGGCTGCTCATAGCCTCCTCCACCACAATATAGCCTTCGGCTTTGTCAAAGGCTTCGGCGAGACTCTTCGGATGATTGAACATTAGTTTCTTTACCAACTTTTCCGACTTGACCAAATCCAGTCCATTCTGAAATAACCCCACGGCTTGTAGATCATTCAAATCTGCTACTTGACCGACGGCTTCACGAAATCGCTTCACATACTGGCCTAAAGACTCGTTAGAAAACTGTCGAACCTGAGCCAACGAGCCAGTCGATTTTCCCCTTCTTCTGTTGCTCCCAAAACGAGCATGAAATTTACTGCACATGTCTTCCCAGGACGAGATTGAATCAGGGGGTAATGTTCCCATCCACTGTCGGGCGTCCTTTCTGAGTGTCGTGACGAAAGTGTGACATTTAGCAGCATCGCTAAAGTCATAATAATCCATGAGCCGATCGAACGCTTGACTGTGATCGTAAGGATCCCCCGATCCGTCATAACTCTCGATATGGGGCAACTTTTTGTTGGGGTCAGCTTTTTCTTTAAGGATTTCCGCGGAAAAAGGAGAGGCCTTCTTTCCCGGAGTATCTTTTACTCTCTGCACTTCAGCAAGCTGCTTCCTGAGTTCTTTTAATTCTTTAACCAGATATTCTACGCCTTCTGGCTGAGACGATGCTTCTTTTTCGGGTGATTCTTTCCTCTTCTGTTTAGACTGGTTTCTTTCGACAAGTGCTTCAACATTAGAGGGACTCTTTCGATGATGAGTGTCTACAGGGTAGTGTACCCTCAGTAAACTCTCGGGAGTAAGCTCTCTTGATGGACTTCGCCTCTGAAGCCGGGTGCTATGGTGAGAATGGGCAACAACAAGTGCCTTCCTTCTGTACTCTGGGGTGCGCTCCTTGGATCGACCTCTTCGTTTGTTTTGCCCCCGTACCCTAGAATTAGTAGGGCGATATGTCCGTTTTGATCCTGGAGGGGTAGGGCTTCGGGACTTTCTCCTTTTCCTGATTCGGCCCAACGATTCTCGCCCTGAATGAGCAGGTTCCTTTCCCCTCCGATGATCACGTTCTTCAGATTGAACATAACTGAGCTCTTCATCTCTCATTTCTGTCATTCGAGCCATTTGTTCAGTTATATCCTGTCGTTGTTTCATAAGTGCCTCCATGGCTCTATCCGCTTCATCGGCCATTTTAGCCAGTCGTGAGGCTTTCTCGTCTCGATCGTTTCGGTATCGAGTTCTAGGCGAGGTGCCTTCTACCCATCTCCGATCACGATCAGACCCCTTCTCTGTCGGGAAAACAAGTTTACGCCTAACGTTGCTCATGATCCTTGGCCGAAGATCTTCATCCGATCGTTTGGATGCGGTGCTAGCATGAACACTTATTGCTGGTCCCAAACGATCCTTGACAGACACTCGCGGTGTTGATTCACTGACTGGCATGGGTTGCCCTTCGGGCGTAGGTGTTCGACTTTTCACCATGAATACTGGATAGAATAAAACAAGATGGGTGATTGGAAAATACTCAGGACACTAGAACTGGGGCCCTCCTTCTAGCGCCAATGTTAACGCCAGGATCTTTTGCCACGTCCCAATCACAAATGACGTCCTGATCCTGCACAGTAAACACAACAAACACCAAGAGCTTGACGGCCGGACCGCCGGGGGATAGCTCAGGCGTGAAAATCAGTATATCTGTGTTCACAAGGTTAACTCAAGAGGAAATAATTTCTAGTGTCTAAGATAATAATTAAGTCTCTTTTTTCTACTTTGTTACTTACCTCCTCCTTTTACCACAGCTCCATGCCAACCCCCTTTCAGGCTAATCGTACCACCTATCACTTCCTGACATCTTTTTCTTCCCCTTCCGGTCATTCTCGCCGAAAGCATGCACGTAGCATCCATATTTTCTGTCACACCTTTTTCTCCCGCCTCCTCCTCCGTCTCATCCTCATTAATGCCATAGAGAAAGGTGGCCGACATAACAGTCAACTAATATTTTGAGTAATGATTACTGGTCAAAGATGGGCTAAGAGGAAATATGCATACTGGGCTAACTTGATGAATAGGCCCAAATAATGTAGACGACCCATGTGAATGGATCCAATCCGTATGGGTCCAGTGAAATGATAAGTAATTGGGCCTAAAACATTTGGGACAATTTAGAATAAGAATGACCAAAACCCAAAGGAAGGGCCCAATAGATCCGGCCCAATCAAGGTAAAGGATCACGTCCTAACAAAGGTGTTAAATGAGCAAACAGTTCGGGTACGATTCATACTCGCTCGATTAAAAATTCGATTCGAGCTCGACTTGAAATATAAATTAATCAAATATGAGAAAATTTAAAAGTTCGATAAATTACGCGAACTTTCTCAAATTATAATTTTCTATTGATACTCGGATCATATTCGTTCGAAAAGTTCAAATTGCGCGGGCACGATTCAGAATCGTGCTCGATTCGGTATTTAAACGAGTCTCAATCAAACTTTATTTTATACTCGATAAATTTCGTAAACCAAATCTAAGTAACTCAATATTCGACTCCACTCAGTTCGTTTACACCCTTATGAGAGATTCATGCTTCCCTTTTACTTTGTTTTTGTCTCTAGAAGAGAGGAGAGGATTTTAATGGACGGAATTAGCCTTGGTGATTAGCGATATTACAATTACTGCCATTATAGGACCACCGACCGAGGACTGGGATCTACTATGGCAGGGCAGGAGATTAGAAGTGGAAAAAGCTGGTGTGAATGGGGATTCTGTGAAAATGACTTAATTGTCCATATCTTAACTAGAGGGAGCTTTTCCTCCACTTTTGACTTTGTATAACTTTGTGACCTTTTAGATGGGAGAGGAGAATGAGGAGGGTAGGGTTGTAAAATAACACAGTTTAGTTCAAGACCTAGTAAAGTTTAAATTGACAAGTCTTGTAGGAAAGTGAATAAAGTTATAATTGTCAACATACTTAAGGTTATAATTGTCAATTTACTTGTTTGAACACTAGTTTTTTATCTCCTTGGATTAATATCAAAGGAAGTATAATTATTATGTTTTAATTTTGGTAATCAAGAACTAGAATTTATGCGGATTTGACAAATGACCACTACAATACATACACATATGTAAAGTATACGAGACATCTAATAAATAGATCAAACAAACGGGACTAGTCAAATTAGTGAATATGGGTATGATGTGTGTTCTATTTTCGTTCCTCTTTAATTTTTTGTGATTGTGTACTACTCCATATTTTGATCTTAAATTTAAGATGGATAAAATCCCCTTTTTTCTTAAATTATGTGTCAATTAAATTCAAACACTTTTACGAAATGAAAAACATAAAAATTAAATCATAAAATGTCTAAAAGAAATTCTTGATACGAGAGAAACACTACCAAAGTGTAGTCAATTATTATCTAATATCATCTAGGAGTGAGCAAAAAACGGATATAACTGAAACACCGAACCGAATTAATTTAACCGAAATTTTTTGATAATTCGGTTATTTATAACAATTCAGTTATATCCGAATTATATTACGGGTTTCGGTTAGTTTTTATGGATATTATTTTTAGCCTATTCAGTTTAACTGAAAACCGAATACATGTCTACTTAAAAAAATAATATGACTTAATGACTTATTGTGTATTTGTGTTATTGATAGTTTGATATTTCAGCACTTCGCAAACCCTCATTGCCTCATTTGTCTGATCTCAAACCCTCAATCAGTCAATCTCATTCTCATTCTCTCAAATTCCCAAATCCTAATTTCTAAACACAGTCGAGCTCTGATCTCAGTCCACTGATCTCTGAGACTCTACGCAACACAGAGGCCACTGGTCAGATCTCTGATCTCAAACCCTCATCGCCTCCCTCGAGAAGTCGAGCTCGACCCTTAGTCCCTCATCGGCCATCGTCATCAGCCATCGTCGCCTCCCTTCTACCGACGGCAATCAGTCAGTCACGAAGTCACGACATCGCCTCCCTTCGAGTTCTTTTGTTTCTGACTTTCTGTTGTTCTGCATCAAGTATTCAAGTCTCCCTCTTTACTTTCTTCTCAGGTAAAATAATTACTAAGATTATTTTGGTTAGATCTAAGAAGATGAGGACATACATACTAATCGGTCTTTTTTTTAGCCTAAAATGAATTTAGGGCCAGTTTTGTTTGTTTATTTAAGTGTACTTGGAAGCTGTTATTATAAATTTTTCTGGTTAGCTTGAAAGTGAGTAGGATTTTCTGCTCTTTCTTGTTTACAAATTGTGAATTTACTTGTGAGGGTAATTAAGAGGTTGAGGAGAACAAGGATTCTGCATGCAAAATAAAGATGATTGTATTTTGAGCTAGCTATTAAGCCTATTATATTATGTCTGCCAACATCAAGAGCAGTCTTGTTTGTACAATTGGGGTTAAAACTATTGTCATGAAGCTTGATGTTATTAGCATTTTCTTCGGCTACATGAGCTCAATTAAGTTAAAAGCTTGCATGATAATGTTCTTGAAGCAATTGTATACAAGTCAACCTAAGGAATAAATAGCATATTTTAATGATTTAATCATCTTATGACCCCTGCTAGTCCCTGAACTTGCTTGCTTTAATTAATTTATGATTATCAATTAATCCAAGCTTGTTTATAATATGTTTTGCAGACAATTAGGAATACATCATATCTTAGCTTTCAAGTATTCAAGTCTCTCTCTCTTTACTTTCGTTGTTAATGTAATTTGTTTGAAATTTTCAGATGATGTCAAGAAGTATTTTAAATGATTTGCATATGGTGGATGATACAGACAAACCTGACCTTGATGACCTTGATGTAATTGGACGTGAGAAAGAAGAGGGTGACCTTGATGACCTTGATGACTTTGAGTTATGGGGTTTGTTGTTCTAGTCTTGTGACTTGCAGTTTTGCTTAAGTTTATCAGGTAACATGAATGTTCAAGTCTTCAACAGCACAGCAACAGCAACAGCAATAGCTGCTGCAGCAGCTAGCAAGTGGACAAGTGGTAAGAGGTTCAATCAGCAAATGGATTATGGGCAGCAAATGGTCATTCTATGAACTCAACATCAGGCCAGCAGCAACAGCAAATGGGCAACATCATTTAGCAGCTTCAAGCATATTATGTTTATGGTGTTAATCATTGTAGGAACTGTGTTGTTTATGGATTATGTTAATGGATTGTAAGAGCTGTGTTGTTGTTTATGGATTATGTAATTATGTTTATGGATTGTAGGAAGTATGAACTGAACTGTGTTGCAGCTAGTTTTTTAATTCGGTTTTTAACCGAATAACCGAATAATCAATTCGGTTATTCGGTTAGTATAAAATTCGGTTATTTATTCGGATACTTAAAACATCGTTTGTTCGGGTATCAGTTATAATCGAATTTGTGTTTCGGTTCGGTTATTAACCGAATGCTCAGTCCTAATATTACCTCATCAATTTCATTCTCTCATTTATCAAGTACCGGTGGTGTTTGATTGAATTTTAACAATCCGCCTCTTAAATATCGGCGGCAGTGTTTGACACGCAGACGAGATGGTGATCTCTCAAAGAATCTCTTAATACAAATATGTAGACTGTTAAAATGTATTAAGAGTTGGACTATTAAGATTGATTAAGATCAATCAAACACCACATTTACTCTCCTTATTCTTTTTATTTGTCTGGGAGAGATTTTGTTTTTTAATGAATTTAAGAAGAGTAAATAAAATTGAAATTGGGAAATGATATTTCCACATATAATTTTGATATTTTCACATTTGTTCCACTCACATAAATGTGGGACCCACCATACTCTCTTGTGAGAGAAGACTGTGTAAAAATATTAAAATTATATGTAAAAATAGTGCTCCTCTTAATATTTTATACCCAATTAAACAAGGTGTTAATATATTTTTTAATACCCAGTTTTTATTTATTTATTCTACTAAAACGTCAATTAAAACGAAAGGGTGGGAGTTAAATTTAACGAATTATTAGTAGTACTATCTCCATCCTTTTTTAATTGATATTTTAGGACAACAAATAAATTAAGAAATATAATTAATAATTTGTCTAATTGATTATATTTATTGGGCGTAAAATCACAACATTACCCTCCTAAACTTCGTTGAAAAGATGAAAGAAACATAAATTAATATTTAATTTTTTAGATAATATGAAAAATTAAGTTATGAATTCTAATTTAAAATTTATAAATAACAAATAAAAGTATTTTTTAAATGGAAAATAAAAAAGAAATGTACATAATATTATTTAAGATTGGGGTGGCATCATATATATTTTTTTATTATTGAAAAAATGAAAGATAAAAAAAATAATATTTAATGTAAGGATAAAAGGGGAAAAAATTATTCGGGAGTTATCTTAGATTTCTTGGACATAATAAAAAGTACACTTGTCGTTTCTTTTTATAAGTCTTTTTAAAGAGTGAAATTTGTTGTTTTTTATTTGCCATTTGTTGATTTCAGAGAAGTATTAATGGAGGTTGTGTTTGATAAATCTGAGAATTAAGATCTGAATAATTATGATGTCTTAATAAATTAGATCATCTGAATAGTTATGAGGTCTGAATCTAAAAATTTGTTTGATAACTTAAAAATAAGTTGTGACGCCCCCAAAATAGGTCCATTCCATCCAACCCATTTTGAGTCGCCAAATACATGGTACAGAAACAACTACAACTTTTACAACCCATAAACTGTGAGTTTGAATACAAACATTGTCATCTAGACAATATACATACCCAACTATGTCCTCAATACAATTATTGATATATTATTTTACAAAAATGGTGAGGACTACTAACAACTCTCTCAAGGATCATCAATTCATACCCCGACTCGTACTCGCTATATTCTCGTCTCCTGAGAAGAAAAATGGAACAAAAAAGAAAAGGGTGAGCTCAACTAGCTCAGTAAAGAATATTATGACTAAGATAATATACAACAAATTATCGTTAGTCTTCAACAGGAAAAAATCTAATAGAATACAATAGACAACAAATTTTAAATCAATATTCGCAGCGGAAAATATTAATTCATAGAAGAGTTACGTAGATGATGAAATCTACTAATGTCTATGAATTTAACAGTCCATCAACAGTATTTTTATCCCTGTAACATCAATCAATGCACATCTTGAATCATATATTCATCCTTGCACTACAGGCCAAGGATATTCATCTGTTGGTCATGTTCATCTAAACACCTGTTCATCTTTGCACTACGGGCCAAAGATATTCATCAGAAATCATTCATCTTTGCACTACAAGCCAAAGATATTCAATAATAACATCCTTTAAGACTGAAGATGATAAAAATATTTTTAAAGAAGAGAATCCAGTGAAACAAAATGACAAGAATTAAGGATTAAGGATTCGTACTTTGTTTTATCCATGTCCAAAAATACCTCAAAAATAATCATAGTGGTGTAAAATTCAAGAATGATCAAAACATGGATACAATCAAAGCTAGTATCCACAATAGATATTTTGGACGAAAAGAAAAAAAAATAATTTTTCTGTGAATAGTGCCGTATTCGTGAATAGTGTCGTATACGTGAATAGTACCGTATACGTGAATAGTAACTCCGGCACAAAAAGTTTCAAATTTGATAAAAACGTTCACCAATATTTCGGCATAATGATATTGAAAAAAATAATATCATTTAAGAAGAAAATAACATCCCTTACCTCAAAATAGCCTTACTTCTGACTGAATTTCGGTATATTACTGACAGAAACTCGCACCGTATAGCAACACTCAAAGTATACTCATAAGGATACGCTCGATAATATAGAGAGAGAAAGAGAGAAAACTTTGTTTTTGGTGTGATTTTCAATTCTAACTTAGCCCTCTATTTATAGGAAAATGTTAGAACGCCAGAGGAGACTAAACTAATAAAATATATTATTATTTATTCAAAATTCTTACCCACGTGTTTTGAAAACTCTAGCATGCCTTCTTTGGTCAAAAACATCAGCCACCCATGTGCCAACAACCACAAAAACGTTTTTCTTATATAAAATAATTAAAACTTCCAAAAATCAATTATTTCGGAACTCCGAAACTTCAATAATTCATGATAAATAGCCCTTTTGTCAGAAAATTTGAATCTCGCGACTTTTTATAGGAAATTCAATTCTCTACAACTTTGCAGAAGAAAATTTTTCCAAATTCCAAATAGAAATTGACCGAAATCCACAAACGGGCGATTTTACAGTCTATACTCAATTTTCGGTCAAAAATTATGTCCACCGACACACAAAACATGAGTTAAATATTTAATGCCACAAAAATACTCTACCTCCTCATATACTCATATATCCCACATTCATTGTAAAAATATCATCGTTAATATATTATTAAAATAATATATTTAAATGAATTATTTTATCAAAAAAAGATAAAATATTAATTTTTCAACAATTGTCACATTAAAAATTTTCTCCATCTATATCCACATAAAATAAATATTTTCTTTATCATAATAATTAATAATTAATTATTAAAAATAATATTACAGAATCACAGTACTGACAACCAGGCCGTTCCTAGGATAGAGGGGGCTTTCCAATAAGGATTTGTCCTAACTAGCGCGCAATTAGATGACCAAACCTCTCCTTGACAGAACTTTCTAGACATTACCAATAATGTTATCTGATAATATTATTCAAATAATATGAATTATTGATCTGATAATGAAAAATATTGTGCAATGACAATTATTGAAACAATAATAATATAAATATCAACGCAGCAATTATTGAATCAATAAAGTAATAAATAGTAACTCCTGTAGCAATTATTGAGTAGTGCCTTCTTACGTAAGGATCAATAATTCAAAATACTGTGCAATACCGTGTACTACTGTGCAACAACGCGTATTACTGTATTTTAACCACCGGGTATTCCAACAATGTAAACGGTAACTACGCCGTTATTTTTAAACAACTTTTATTTGTCGTTTTCTTCCTCCAATCGCTTTCCGTTATGGGGCCCACACATGACTGCGCCGTCGTACGAATATTCCCCGACAGTACGAATATTCCACGACCAAACGAATATTCCCCGACAACAATGAATATTTTATAACCACTTGCTTATTTTGAAATATTTGCGTATTTTACCCATAACTATCCACATTAATCAAATCAACCCTTACTATTCAAAATAATAATTAAAGGAAATTAAATTTTATTTATTAATTATTTGGGGTCTTACAACCTCCCCTCCTTATGAAATTTCGTCCTCGAAATTGACATACGTACCTGGTGTTTCGAAAAGGTGAGGATACCTCGCTTTCATTTCCGTTTCCAACTCCCAGGTCATTTCCTCTATAGCATAATTCCTCCACAAAACTTTAACTTGTGGTATTACCTTCGTGCGTAGGACATGCTCCTTCCTATCCAAGATCTTGACAGGTACCTTCTCATACGTTAAATCTTCGGCTATCTCGTCCGGTTCTAACTCAATGACGTGGTTCGGGTCTTTCACATATTTACGAAGCACAGATATATGAAAAACATTATGAACACGAGACATACTTGGAGGTAACGCGAGTCTATAGGCTACATTACCTACTCGATCAAGAATTTGAAATGGACCAATAAATCGTGGATTAAGCTTTCCTCTCTTCCCGAATCTTGTAACTCCCTTCCATGGGGCAACACGCAACAATACATGATCCCCAACACTAAATTCTACGTCCTTTCGATGAAGATCCGCATAACTCTTTTGTCGATCTTGTGCCGTTTGTATACGTTGTCGAATCATTTGGATCTTCTCTGTAGTCATACGTACTAACTTGGGTCCCAACAATGTTGCTTCACCCACCTCGTCCCAACATACTGGAGAGCGACACTTTCGTCCATACAATGCTTCAAATGGGGCCACACCAATGCTTGCCTGATAACTGTTGTTGTAGGAGAATTCCACCAATGGCAAATATTTATCCCAACTGCCCTTGAAGTCTAGGACACAGAGTCTTAATAAATCTTCAAGAGTTTGAATAGTCCTCTCTGATTGTCCGTCCGTTTGAGGATGGTATGCCGAACTGAATCGTAACTCCGTACCCATAGCTTTTTGCAAGCTAACCCAAAATCTTGAAGTAAATCTTGGTCACGATCCGAAACTATGGATACTGGCATGCCATGCAATCTTACAATCTCATTTACGTACATTTGAGCAAGACGTTCAAGGGAATAAGTCTCCCGTATCGGCAAAAAATGAGCAGACTTGGTTAATCTATCAACAATAACCCAAATAGCATTGATGCCTTGAGAAACCGTAGGAAGACCCGTAACGAAATCCATAGTAATGTGTTCCCACTTCCATTTCGGAATCTCAAGTGGTTGCAATGGACCCTTTGGCACTTGATGCTACGCCTTTACACGTTGACAAGTTAAACACGTTGAAATAAACTTTGCAATCTCTCTCTTCATATTGTTCCACCAAAATGTATGTCGAAGATCACGATACATTTTGGTACTTCCAGGATGAATTGCAAATGGTGTATTGTGTGCCTCCATCATGATCTTGTACTTCAAATCAGAATCGTTAGGAACACAAAGTCTGGAGTGGACTCGAAGTATTCCTTCTTCATCAATTCTCTCTTCTGGAATGGCACCTTCTTGTACTTTCGTCTTCATATGCATCAGCTCCGGATCGGTGGCTTGAGCAACCTTAACTTTTTCTATTAAAGTTGGCTCAATGCGTATACTTGACATCATTGTACTCATTCCTGCATATGATCTTCTACTCAATGCGTCAGCTACCACGTTTGCTTTTCCAGGATGGTATTGAATAGTGTGGTCGTAATCTTTCAACAACTCGAGCCAACGTCGTTGCCGCATGTTGAGTTCTTTCTGCGTGAAGAAATATTTGAGGCTTTTATGATCTGAATATATCTCCACTTTCTCCCCGTATAGATAGTGCCTCCAGATCTTTAGCGCGAAAATGGCTGCTGCCAACTCTAGATCATGAGTAGGATAATTCCTCTCATACTCTTTAAGTTGTCGCGAGGCATAGGCTATGACTTTCTCACGTTGCATGAGAACACATCCTAACCCTTTGCCCGAAGCATCGCTGTAGATAACAAATCCATCCGAACCAGATGGTATTGTTAGAACAGGTGCCGAAATAGGTCTCCTCTTAAGTTCTTGGAAACTCTTCTCGCATTCCTCGCTTCATACAAATTTTGTATCCTTCCGAGTTAGCTGAGTTAATGGAGTAGCAATTCGAGAAAACCCTTCCACGAATCTCCGATAATAACCAGCTAAGCCCAAAAAGCTACGTACTTCAGTGACCGTCTTCGGTTGTTCCCAACTTTGTATTGCTTCAATCTTCGTCGGGTCAACAGATACTCTATTTTTTGACACCACGTGCCCAAGGAATGCTACTTCCTCAAGCCAGAACTCGTATTTCTTCAACTTAGCATATAACTTGTTTTCACAAAGCCTTTGGAGTACCAGCTTCAAATGGTGCTCATGATCTTCACGGCTTTTGGAATATATGAGGATGTCATCAATAAAGACAACAACGAATTGATCCAAATAATCCTTGAATACTCGGTTCATCATATCCATGAAAGCAGCAGGAGCATTAGTCAATCCAAAAGACATGACTAAGAATTCATAATGCCCATACCGAGTTCTGAAGGCAGTCTTTGGAATATCCTCAGTTCTAATTTTCAGCTGATGATATCCAGAACGAAGATCGATTTTTGAAAAGAATTGTGCTCCTTGCAACTGGTCAAACAAGTCATCAATACGAGGTAGAGGATACCTATTCTTGATGGTGACATGGTTCAATTCCCGATAGTCAATACAAAGTCGCATACTCCCGTTTTTCTTCTTTATGAATAAAACAGGAGCACCCCAAGGAGATGTACTAGGACGAATGAAACCAATGTCCAATAACTCCTATAGTTGGACTTTTAACTCCTGAAGTTCAATAGGAGCCATTCGATATGGGGTTTTAGAAATGGGCTTTGTACCAGGTTCAAGATCAATAAAGAATTCAACTTCACGTTCTGGGGGTAGACCGGAAAGTTCTTCAGGAAATACGTCAGGAAAGTCAATAACAACAGGAATATTATTCAATTTTGACGTGTCTTTATTCAAATCCATAACATGGGCTAAGAAAGCTTGACATCCATTTTTCAATAAACGAATAGCTTTATGATTAAATATGACAGTGATTGATTTTACTGGTTTAGTTGCCTGAATTCGAACAACAGGTTGATTAGGAATATGAAAACTAACAACCTTACGAAAACAATCAATTTTGGCATGATGAGTAGTTAACCAATCAATCCCTAAAATCACATCAAAAGCAAGTATCTTTAAAGAGATCAGGTCAACAGGTAAGGTGATGGTGCCAACTTGAATCAAACAAGATTTATAAACAATGGATGTGATGAAAGTTTCTCCTAACGGAGTTTCCACAGATAAGTCAAAGTCTAATTTCTCCGGAGTCAAGTTTAAACGTTGAGCACAAGCAGGAGAGATAAATGAATGGGTAGCACCGGTATCTAGTAAGGTATAAACTTCGCAAGAATTTATAAATAGCTTACTCGTGATCACTTCGTTTGAGTTCCTCGCATGTTGACCAGTCACAACAAACGCTCTTCCAGGAACCATTGACTTTGGCTTTTCTGGGACAGTCTTTTGAGTCACCGTCCCCGCTGAACTAGGTTTCGCTACCGTACAATCTCGAGTGATATGTCCTTCTTTTCCACAATTATAGCATACCTTGAACTGTTGTGGGCAGTTTGGACTGATATATCCCTTTTTCCCGCACTTATAGCATATAACCGGTGGTCTTTCTCCTCCCTTAGAACCAGTTGCTGCCGGAACTGTCGTCTTCACATGGTCATTGTTAAATCTCTTCTTTTTAAAATCTCCTCCTGACTCACTTCTTCTATTTTCATGGCCATGATTACCACCAAAGTGGTTACCATTTTTGTCCGTCTTTTTCTTTCTCCACTGGTTATCGTTATTTTGTTGACTGCTATCTCCGGTATGATCCTGATTGTGGTACCTCGGTTGACCGTACTCGTTATCTCGCTCCAACAATTGAGCCCTGTTAACAACATCTGAATAGAGAGAAAATTTATGAGAGATGAGATATTGTCGTATGCCGGGTTTCAAACCTCTCAGAAACATCCGCGTCATACGTTCCTCATTCTCCACCAAATGAGGTGCAAACCTGGATAACTCTGCAAACTTTGCCTCGTACTGAGACACCGTCATGTTATTTTGTTCTAATCTGATGAACTCCACTTCCTTCATATGACGAACACTTTCAGGAAAGTATTTGTCATTAAATAGTTTCTGAAACGTCTCCCAAGACATGCTGAGTGCGGCTGGATGGGTACGCTTCACAGACTCCCACCCGTAGTCTGCCTCGCCACGGAACATAAAGGTGGCGAATGGAACCTTCTGTTCCTCCGTGCATCCCAAGACATCGAATATCTTGGTAATTTGCTTGACCCATGTCTCCGCCATGATCGGATCTGGCTTTCCCTTAAATTCTGGTGGTCCCAACTCTTTGAACTGCTTGGCTGTGACAACCCGTGAATTGTTATCATTTCCTCCTGTATTTTGAACACGAGTCTCCCTCGTCTGATTTTGCATGAACTGCAAAAAGCTTCTAAACATTGCGTCGTTCATCGTCTGATCAGTGGTGTTGTTCACAGGAGGAACATTGCCAGCCTGTTGCACGTTCTCCTCGTTGGTGAGTACAGGCGTCTCCACGGTCTCATTTCCACTGTTAATATTCTCAGTCGACATTCTCAAATGCTGTCATAAAACAAGGGTTAATTAAGGAAATCAATATATCATATAATATCCCTATATACTGACCAACTAACAAATAAGCTTAGGTAGGACACACTAGCGAAGGATTTACTCGTCTCTTCCCTCCTAGTTCTATTCTCCGATCTCCGCCAGAGATCATATCCCTAAGCTCTGATACCAATTGTGACGCCCCCAAAATAGGTCCATTCCATCCAACCCATTTTGAGTCGCCAAATACATGGTACAGAAACAACTACAACTTTTACAACCCATAAACTGTGAGTTTGAATACAAACATTGTCATCTAGACAATATACATACCCAACTATGTCCTCAATATAATTATTGATATATTATTTTACAAAAATGGTGAGGACTACTAACAACTCTCTCAAGGATCATCAATTCATACCCCGACTCGTACTCGCTATATTTTCGTCTCCTGAGAAGAAAAATGGAACAAAAAGGAAAAGGGTGAGCTCAACTAGCTCAGTAAAGAATATTATGACTAAGATAATATACAACAAATTATCGTTAGTCTTCAACAGGGAAAAATCTAATAGAATACAATAGACAACAAATTTTAAATCAATATTCGCAGCGGAAAATATTAATTCATAGAAGAGTTATGTAGAGGATGAAATCTACTAATGTCTATGAATTTAACAGTCCATCAACAGTATTTTTATCCCTGTAACATCAATCAATGCACATCTTGAATCATATATTCATCCTTGCACTACAGGCCAAGGATATTCATCTGTTGGTCATGTTCATCTAAACACCTGTTCATCTTTGCACTACGGGCCAAAGATATTCATAAAAAATCATTCATCTTTGCACTACAAGCCAAAGATATTCAATAATAACATCCTTTAAGACTGAAGATGATAAAAATATTTTTAAAGAAGCGAATCCAGTGAAACAAAATGACAAGGATTAAGGATTAAGGATTCGTACTTTGTTTTATCCATGTCCAAAAATACCTCAAAAATAATCATAGTGGTGTAAAATTCAAGAATGATCAAAACATGGATACAATCAAAGCTAGTATCCACAATAGATATTTTGGACGAAAAGAAAAAAAAATAATTTTTCTGTGAATAGTGCCTTATTCGTGAATAGTGCCGTATACGTGAATAGTACCGTATACGTGAATAGTAACTCCGGCACAAAAAGTTCCAAATTTGATAAAAACGTTCACCAATATTTCGGCATAATGATATTGAAGAAAATAATATCATTTAAGAAGAAAATAACATCCCTTACCTCAAAATAGCCGTACTTCTGACTGAATTTCGGTATAGTGCTGACAGAAACTCGCACCGTATAGCAACACTCAAAGTATACTCACAAGGATACGCTCGATAATATAGAGAGAGAAAGAGAGAAAACTTTGTTTTTGGTGTGATTTTCAATTCTAACTTAGCCCTCTATTTATAGGAAAATGTTAGAACGCCAAAGGAGACTAAACTAATAAAATATATTATTATTTATTCAAAATTCTTACCCACGTGTTTTGAAAACTCTAGCATGCCTTCTTTGGTAAAAAACATCAGCCACCCATGTGCCAACAACCACAAAAACGTTTTTCTTATATAAAATAATTAAAACTTCCAAAAATCAATTATTTCGGAACTCCGAAACTTCAATAATTCATGATAAATAGCCCTTTTGTCAGAAAATTCGAATCTCGCGTTTTTTTATAGGAAATTCAATTCTCTACAACTTTGCAGAAGAAAATTTTTCCAAATTCCAAATAGAAATTGACCGAAATCCACAAACGGACGATTTTACAGTCTATACTCAATTTTCGGTCAAAAATTATGTCCACCGACACACAAAATATGAGTTAAATATTTAATACCACAAAAATACTCTACCTCCTCATATACTCATATATCCCACATTCATTGTAAAAATATCATCGTTAATATATTATTAAAATAATATATTTAAATGAATTAATTTATCAGAAAAAGATAAAATATTAATTTTTCAACAATTGTCACATTAAAAATTTTCTCCATCTATATCCACATAAAATAAATATTTTCTTTATCATAATAATCAATAATTAATTATTAAAAATAATATTACAGAATCACAGTACTGACAACCAGGCCGTTCCCAGGATAGAGGGGGCTTTCCAATAAGGATTTCTCCTTACTGGCGCGCAATTAGATGACCAAACCTCTCCTTGACAGAACTTTCTAGACATTGCCAATAATGTTATCTGATAATATTATTCAAATAATATGAATTATTGATCTGATAATGGAAAATACTGTGCAATGACAATTATTGAAACAATAATAATATAAATATCAACGCAGCAATTATTGAATCAATAAAGTAATAAACAGTAACTCCTGTAGAAATTATTGAGTAGTGCCTTCTTACGTAAGGATCAATAATTCAAAATACTGTGCAAAACCGTGTGCTACTGTGCAACAACGCGTATTACTGTATTTTAACCACCGGGTATTCCAACAGTGTAAACGGTAACTACGCCGTTATTTTTAAACAACTTTTATTTGTCGTTTTCTTCCTCCAATCGCTTTCCGTTATGGGGCCCACACATGACTGCGCCGTCGTACGAATATTCCCCGACAGTACGAATATTCCACGACCAAACGAATATTCCCCGACAACAATGAATATTTTATAACCACTTGCCTATTTTGAAATATTTGCGTATTTTACCCATAACTATCCACATTAATCAAATCAACCCTTACTATTCAAAATAATAATTAAAGGAAATTAAATATCATTTATTAATTATTTGTGGTCTTACATAAGTTGTCTCTTAATGACACTATTTTACCATTTTAAAGGATAAAATTTTATTTAATAATTTTAAATATTCAATTTAATAAAAATGAGTGCATACTATTGTTGAATATATTTATATAAAAAAATATTATCAATTTTTTTTATTAAGAGGTAACTCTTAATTATTAAGATTTCATTTTATGTCTTACCAATTAAGATGCATTCAGAGGTAACAAAAAAACAAACAAACAGCATCATGTAATCCTTAAATTAAATATTAGATTGTTTATTTTTCATCTTTTTTAATAAATTGTGAAAGATAATAATGAGATTTTATACTTATTTTAATCAATCAAAAAAATATTAATTATATTTTTTAATTTTTATAATTTATCCTAAAACAATAATTAAAAAAGAACCAAGGGAATAATTAACAGAACCATAAATATGCCTAGACCTGGCAAACGGGCCCAAAGCCCGCGGATCGGGCCGGCCCGTCCGTCAAAAAGCGGGCTTTGGGCCGCACTTTTTTGGCCAACAAAAAAATCAGGCTTTTTTGGTCCGGTCCGCTGGCGGGCTTAGCGGGCGGAAAAAATGCAAAAAATAGGCATAAACCACTTTCGATCTGCGGGCCGACCCGCCCCGCCCGTGAGCCCACGGTTTATGAGTTTATTTTTTTGGCCCGTGAAAATTCAGACATTTTTAGCCCGACCCGTTTTAACCCGATCCGGCCATGACCCGCCCCCCCGCCAGCTTGCCACCTCTAAATATGCCAATAAACATTGAAAAAATATACTAGAATAAATAAAATAATGTTCTTTTATGACTATATGTCAAAATAAAATAAGCGGGCCCTACCTTCCTAGCTGGAGGATTAATGTTCATCATTTCAACTACTTTTCACCAACCACCTGACTCTGTCTCTCATTTAATTACTGTCACTATCATGCTTTTGTGACCATGTTATGAAACACATATTAAGACCTCATCTAGAATTCTTCGGCAATTACTATTATGTAGCCTCAAAATGGGATAAACATTAACACAAATTAAATACGAGTGATTTATAATTTTATATATTTATATTTTAATTTTTAATAGGGTAAAAATATAAATACATAAAATTATAAAATATTTTTGTCTAATTATTATATCTGCATACAAGAGTTCAAATATTAAATATACAAAAGAAATATCATCAGCTTTGTTAGATTTTTTTCCCCAAACAATTCAAATAACAAAAATATATTAAAACTATAATATATTACAATAATTAAAAAAAATTACAAATACAAAGAGAATAAAATAATTTATTTTAAATAAATAATATGTATCAAATTAAGAAGAGTGTCAATAGAGTAAAAATTTCATAATAAAAAATAAAATAAAATATGTAGAACAAGTTATTGTCATAACACCACACACAAATATTTAAAAATAAAAATAAATTTAACATTATTTGTTGAATTAAGAGCCTATGATAAGGAGGTTGTTGATTATTAAGTAAGATTTGGACACATCTATAAAGAGTAAAGACAAGCAAATATGGAGCATTCTTAAATTGTTGAAGTAGCAATAGGATCCTATATGGCTTAATTAAGGAACTAAATAAATAAATGAGGATGTAATACTTTTTTTTAATATATAATTTGAAACGAAAGGAATATGTAAAAAAAATCTGGTTATCATGAAGTTAACACTGCATGGTAAGTTGGTCAATTGATCAATACGGAAGTGGTTAGCATGAAACTCATTTTTGGGTAAGTTGGTCAATTGACCAATAGAGTGCTGACACGCAGACGAGACTCTATGTTTGTCAATATTTTATTAGTCAATTGACCAACTTATCAAAAAAATAAACTTCATGCAAACCGGATCCGACCAATACAGTGCTGAAACATAGAGAGAGATCACTTTCTGGTCTGCGTGTCGACACTGTATTGATCAATCGACTAAAATTAATTTCATTTTAACCACTCCCCGTAAGAAACAAAGAGTACTCGAATATCAACTTAAACTTTCAAAATGCCGATTAAAATTTTAATTTATTGAACCACAAGTATTATGCTTGATCCTTCAAACAAAAGTCTCATATTGCAAAATTTGTTTATATTAAGGATATATTTTTCTTATTTTTTTAAAAAATAAAAATTCTTAATTTGATATAGTAATATAACTATAAAATTGTGATGATATATTTAAAAATATTATATTATTTTACACTATAATTATTAAAAAAATTGAATTTTTTTCGGAAATAAAAAATATTAGCAAATGATATTTTTAAGTCATTAATTATTAAATAAATCAAGCTTAAATATGTTGATCTTGAGCTGGGTATAAACATATGTAACAAGTCAGTCTGGTCTGGTGGGGCCCAGTCTTGGGTTTTAATCAGATTAAGTCAGTCCAAATCGTTGATTTAGACTTGTTAGACCAAACTTTGACTGTTGGGTTGTGGTCCTGTTAAGCCTGGACCATGTCTAGGTTGATCTGGTCATTTTTTTAATGTTAAATATTATAAAATATAAATTAATAAAGTTTTGTACAAATAATGTAAGATTTTTTAGATTTATTTTATTTTAATATTTTACTGCACATCAATATAAGATGAATGATTGGAACAAAAATAAATATATTCCTCTTAAATTAAAAAAATATGTAATTTAGATGTAATTAGAATATAAATAAATTGATTTCCTAAATGTATGTCTACTATGCCTAGTTTGTCATCGTAGAAAATGTAATTTGAATACAATATATTGTGGTACATATGATTATAGATGCAAAATAAAATTAACTTACTGTAAATTATATTTTTATATTTTGAGTATAAAATTATTTTCTATTTTATTTTATTTTATTTTATTTTAGTACTAGAATCAGTTGGACATATATTTTATAAAGTTTAAATACAAATATCTTTTCCTTTATGGTCATTAAACATTAAAATAGTTATATCTTAAGTATTATTTCCAATTAGTTTTTTAAATAGTTTATGGAATTATTATTTAAATTGTTACAATAAAATACCCAAAAATAACTAAAATCATAAAATCTCCCAAGAATTTAACATATCCAAATTAATGAAGAATTTAGTATTTATAAGAAACTAACTTATTATTAATATTTAATATTAAAAGATAGTTTATTGATGTATTAATTAATGTTAATACTTAACATTAAAAATAGCAAGGAATATTAATAAAAATTTATCTTTAAATATTAGTAATTTAGTATTTATAATAAACTAACTTATTATTAATATTTAATCAACTAAGTAACTAACTTATTATTAATATTAAATATACTAACTAGTTCTATTAATTGGAGATGTATATTAATTAAACGATAAATCAAAAATGAATAATTAAAACTTTAAATTTTATCGTTGTAGTAATTAAAACTAATGTATTATAATTTATAAATTGTAATAATGAATAAGTAAAAATTTATACTTCATTGATAAATAATTATAACTTTAAAGTTCAAAAATTACAATAACTTGACATTTCAGACTAGGTTTTTTAACAGGCCAGGTCAGATTTCTATTTTCAAATAGCGGTTTTTTCAAACATTTCAGGCTTACTCTGACCGATTCAGACTTTGACCATACCGAAATTTGATCAAGTCAAACTAAGATCAGATCGCGAGCCTTTTGTACATCTCTAACTAGCTAGACATAGTATACCTCAAGTTTAATTTGTTTATTTGTGTAAATAAGATACTTATTCGAGCTCGACTCGCTTAATGAGTTTAAGCTGAATTCAAGCTAAAATAAGTTGAGTCGTATTTTATCATTTATCGCAAACAACTCGGTTCTCTTATAAATCTAGGCCTCTAGCTAACCCTTAATTAACTTATTTATTGAAAATTTAAGTCATTTGTAAATATAGTAAAACAAACACCTTCAAAAACGCATGGCAGCCCATGTACTAGTAGGTCCATTTAACATTACAAGATTACAAAGCAATTACTCTAGTCTAAGCACCTGAAACCAAAAAGGACGGAGTTGTTTACAACCAAACGAATCACAGAAGGAAGATGACGACAAACCTTATTGTACTTGCGATTTTTTTTACCGACTTACAATCAATCGTATGTGACTCATTGTAGTGTATATGATTAAAAAAATTACCATAATAGTTGGAAAACTGATATTTTCACATGAAAATCGATATTTTCACATGAAAATCGTTATTATAGATCTTATACCGACGATTTTTACCGTAGCTATACATCTATAACGATATTTTTCATGTGAAAATATCAAAAAGTCATGTAAAAATATTAATTTTCTAATAGTTATTCACATAATTAACAGTTGGGTCATGATATTTCTCCTATTGGGCCGTATGGATTGGGCCTCTTTATTTAATTAGTCCATTGGATTTTCACAATTGAGTCTTTAAGTTATTGGGCCTAGTCATCACTTTATTCCTATTAAGTCCTTACAAAATTGGGTCGGGTCAATGGATTGATCCATTAGATCTTTTAATATCTCTGTCTTTGACTTGTAATGATGAAAAAGGAGGGCTGTTGACTAAAAGTCTCCAGATTATTAATGTGAATGTGATTATAGTCGGCCGGCGGTATGCACAGTGGAGAAAAAGGTGATA
Source organism: Panax japonicus (assembly GCA_020205505.1). Lineage (NCBI taxonomy): Eukaryota > Viridiplantae > Streptophyta > Magnoliopsida > Apiales > Araliaceae > Panax > Panax japonicus. The sequence goes on from CM035101.1 coordinate 6,173,828, forward strand.
ACCTGCATGCAGTCGGCAGAGATCACAGAGAAGTGGGGGGCTGTGTCAGACGGTAGTGGGTGGCACGGTAAACCGAGCAAGAGAGTATAACCTAACAAGGAAGTCTTCAAGAAAAAGGTACACACATTCAACTGGTAATTTTTATCTCTCAAGACGCTAGATATTTTATCCTCCATTGTTAACCCTTGTGACCGCCTGTACTGATTCTCACGCCTGAGCTATCCCCCGACGGTCGAAGCCTTCAAGCTTTTGGTGTTGACTGTGTTTAGTGTTTAAGATCAGGGCGTCTTACATGATTGGGACGTTGGAGAAGATCTTGGCGTTAACATTGGCGCTAGAAGGAGGGCTGAGTCCTAGTGCCCTGAAAATTTTCAATCACAATTCTCATTTGTCCTACGTCGGATAAGATGGTGAGGAGTAGAGCAGATACACTGGAAGGACAGCTGAGGGCTGTAAGCTCATCTGTCCCACATGTTTCGGTCAAGGATCGTCTGGATTCTTCAAAGAGTGCCCATGAGAGCGAGAGCACTGCTTCCAAGCATGATTCCAAGGGTTCTCGTCCGAGAGCTCATGGTGGTGCCAGACGAAGGTTAGAATTTGCTGATGATAAAAAAAATAAGAACACGTTTTTGTTAAAAAAAAAATAATTAAAACTTCAAAAATCAATTTTTTCTGAACTCCAAAACTTCAATAATTCACAATAAATAGCCCTTTTGTCAGAAAATTCGAATCTTGCGAGTTTTTATAGGAAATTCAATTCTCTACAACTTTACAGAAGGAAGTTTTTCTAAATTCTAAATAGAAATTGACCGAAATCCACAAACGGATAATTTTACAGTCTATAATCAATTTTTGGTCAAGAATTGTGGTCTACCGACACCCAAAACATGTGTTAATCATTTAATGTCACAAAAATACTCTTCCTCCTCATATACTCCTATATCCCACATTCATTGTAAAAATATCACCGTTAATATATTATTAAAATAATATATTTAAATAAATTATTTTATCAGAAAAAGATAAAATATTAATTTTCAACAATTGTCACATTAAAATTTTCCTCCATCTATATCCACATAAAATAAATATTTTCTTTATCCTAATAATCAATAATAATATTACAGAATCACAGTAATGACAACCAGGCCGTTCCCAAGATAGAGGGGGCTTTCCAATAAGAATTTCTCCTTAATGGCGCACAATTAGGTGACCAAACCTCTCCTTGACAAAACTTTCTAGACATTGCCAATAATGTTATCTAATAATATTATTCAAATAATATGAATTATTGATCTGATAATGAGAAATATTGTGCAGTGATAATTATTGAAACAACAATAATATAAAATATCAACGCAACAATTATTGAATCAATAAAATAAAATATTAAACAGTAATTACTGTAACAATTATTGAGTAGTGCCTTCTTACGTAAGAATCATTAATTCAAAAATACTGTGTAATACCGTGTGCTACTGTGCAACAACGCGTATTACTTTATTTTACCAATCGGGTATTCCAACAGTGTTAACGGTAACGATTACGCCGTTATTTATAAAAACTTAATTTTGTCGTTTTCCTTCATCCGACAGTTATTCTGTTATGGGGCCCACAAATGGTTGCGCCGTCGTACGGATATTCCCGACAAAAAGAATATTCCACGACCAAACGAATATTCCCCGACAACAATGAATATTTTATAACCACTTGTGTATTTTGAAAAAAATTTCATATACCACCCTTAACTTTAACTTTTATCAATTTAACCATTTACTGAATAGAAATTATAAGAAAAATTGAATACTTTTATTTCGTAAAATTTGGGGTCTTACATTTATAGTAAAGAAGAAGTCGAGAGTGGGTTCGATTCCTAATTCATGACCGAATGCGATAAAAGTCAAAATATGAATGTAGGAGTTTGGCACCAGTTGGGCAAACCTTACCCTAATAAACCCTAGGAGGGTAACCAAAAAGATGTGAAGAGAAAACCTAACCCCCTTTTCGAGCAGGGTCACCGGAACAGCCGTCCAACCGTCTGGACGTTGGTACATCTTCTCATCAAATTTGGGGGCTCTTATCAACTGGGTATCAAGGATGTGATAACGAGCCTTAATCTTTCGTAACTCAGTCTCAGAGATGATGGAGGGTGTATTGGCATGGGGATATTGTTCCTTATTTTTGAAGAGATCGAAGGGGTTAGGCATGGGTTTCGGAGGCCCAAATTTTCCGCTGGGGGTGGCAGTCTGGGGGCTTTGAGCTCGATGCTTTTTCAGTAGGATTGGGGTTCGAAGGAACGATGGTGATAGGAGTTACACGAAGGGGAGAGTTCTGGTTCGAATTCAGAGTCACCATTGTTGAGATTTTGCAAAACATCAACTGTGATGCCCCAAAATAGGTCTACACAACCCATTCTGAGTCACCAAATATATGGTATAGAATTCAAATACAACTTCATTATACAACTATTAATTGTCGTGTAAAATACAACAAAACATAAACTGTGAGTTTTAATACAAATATTGTCTAGTAGACAATATCCAAACTCAAAATAAGTCCTCATTACAATTATTATCACACTATTTTTCAAAATAGTAAGGACTACTATAATAACCATCTTGGACTATTACTCCACTCCCCAACTACTCAGCTACATTCTCGCCTCTTAAGAAGAACAATGAAACTAAAAGGAAAAGGGTGAGCTTAACTAGCCAAGTAAAGAATATCATGACTAAGATAATGTAGAATAAATTATTCTTAGTCCTCAACAAGGAAAAATTCGATAGAATACAATAGACAACACGTTTTAGATCAACAACTGCAGCAAAAATAACAATCCATTAGAAGAGTCAAGTAGAACATAATGTCTACTATCTTCTATGATTTAAAAGTCCATCATCAATATTTTATCCTTATAACACCAATCAATAATTATTTCTAATCAACGAATTATCTATGTACTACGAGCCAAAGATAATCGTTAACATCACCAGTGGTCATGATCATGCCAAATATCTGTCCATCTATGCACTACGGGCCAAAGAGGACTTTCATCACAAACCTTTATCTGTAACATTAAAGGTCATGATTATACCATTACATAATTCCTGGTCATAATTGTCAGATATAAGCATGTGAATGTTATTCCTATTTATATATGATTTGATTATGATATATATGAATGAATATGCAAGTATGCTTGTATCAAGAAAAGCTTTAAAGTCCTTTGATAGATAATAGGAACATATGTACAAGGACTTAGAATGAATTGATCAAATATGTTAGGTTGATCCTACATAAGTAAAAACAGCTTTGTAAAGTTCTTAAAAAGAAATGATGTACAAGGACTATAAATGATGTACAAGAACTATAAATGTAAAAGGATGTGGATGTGGGGTTGCTAGATTGGGGGGGGGTTCTTTTCAAGAAAGATGTTCTCACTATGTCTTTTGTACCAAAAGATGAACATGAAGCTCAAGTTCAATTTGCACTTGAAAGGGGCATACCTGCAATATCAGAGCAGTGTATTTGACCTCATCCACTGTGCACGATGTAAAGTTTCTTGGCACGTCGAAGGTTCCATCGATTACAGTTTCTATTTGAGAAAGTTATGGACTGTTGTGAATTGAAAGAAACGGTGAAACAATATTATTTTTTTATTCAGCGGGGTTTAAAGAAATTGTTGTGGTTAGGCTGTTATGATCTAGCCTATTCTTTCATTTTTTTTAAAATCCAATCAGCTAGATATTCTAGCGAACTATGTGAATTTTTTTTAATCCACGACATTAGTAATTGTAATGGACGCTAGAGATGTTATTTGCTAATTTTTAGTTCATAAAAAATACTCCCTCCGTCCCAGGATAAAAGTCCTAGTGGACTTTTCACGCATATTAAGAAGAGGAATAAAATGACAAAATTATCCATAATAATGTCATTAAATATGGAGAGAGAATTAGAATAAGAAAAGTATGAGATATTTAATGCTACGGGCATAATAGGAAAAAATGTGTAAAAGTTTGGTTATTAAAAGAAAGTAGACATTTAACATGGGACAACCCAAAATAGTAATAAGGACTTTTATCCTGGGACAGAGGGAGTACATGTTATAGATCATTCCCTATATATATATATATATATATATATATATAGTTTAATGATAGCAAACAAAAATCAACCCATCAAAAACTTTTCTTTTCTACTAAAAACTTGTCAATGGCATCTTAAAGACTTAAACCATATTTATTACTTCTGCATCCTCTCATCTCTCCCCTCCCTCCAATGAACACATTATTGAAGAAAAAGAGATTTGTACTCCTTCTAAACCTTTATTTCCTTCTCCTTTTATGCCCCAAAACAGAGTCCAAATACAGAAAAGGATGTCTCATAGCCATGGCATCATACTTTGTGTTAGAAGGATCAAATCTCACTTATATAACCAAATTATTCAACGTCAAAATCCCCAAAATTCTATAATACAATCAAAACGTCTAAAATCCCGATGCCATTCGCAGCGGAATGTGGATTAATGTTCTAATTTCGTGTGATTGCATTAATGGGGATTTTTTAGGCCATACTTTTTTGTACAAAACAGAGTTTGGTTATACTTATGAGAAGCTTGCTAGTATAGTTTTCGTTAATCTTACTACTGAGTATTGGTTGCAATGGGTCAATATTTATGACCCGACCCGAATACCGAATGGGATTCCTATTAACGTGACGGTGAATTGTTCATGTGGCGATGGACACGTGTCGAGGGATTATGGGCTGTTTGTTACGTACCCGCTTCGGGAGGGTGAGGATTTGGCCGCGTTGGTGGCGGAGTCGGGTATTCCAGGCAAGTTGTTGGAGAGGTTCAATCACAGGTCGGATTTTGGTTCTCGGTCGGGGTTGGTGTTTCTGCCGGCCAGAGGTTAGTTTAAAATTTTTACGACCAATTAATCATTTTGAATTACACTAATTTAGATGAAAGCAGTAAGACCCCGAAATTTTTTTAAATAAAAAGGGATTTTCTTTATTTATTATTTTGAAATAGTAAGGGTGAATTTGATTAATGTGGTTAGTTATGGGTAAAATGCGCAAATATTTCAAAATAAGCAAGTGGTTATAAAATATTCATTGTTGTCGGGGAATATTCGTTTGGTCGTGGAATATTCGTACTGTCGGGGAATATTCGTACGACGGCGCAGCCATGTGTGGGCCCCATAACGGAAAGCGATTGGAGGAAGAAAACGACAAATATAAGTTGTTTAAAAATAATGGCGTAGTTGTTACCGTTTACACTGTTGGAATACCCCGTGGTTAAAATACAGTAATACGCGTTGTTGCACAGTAGCACACGGTATTGCACAGTATTTTGAATTATTGATCCTTACGTAAGAAGACACTACTCAATAATTGCTACAGGAGTTACTGTTCATTACTTTATTGATTCAATAATTGCTGCATTGATATTTATATTATTATTGTTTCAATAATTGTCATTGCACAGTATTTTCCATTATCAGATCAATAATTCATATTATTTGAATAATATTATCAGATAACATTATTGGTAATGTCTAGAAAGTTCTGTCAAGGAGAGGTTTGGTCATCTAATTGCGCGCCAGTAAGGAGAAATCCTTATTGGAAAGCCCCCTCTATCCTGGGAACGGCCTGGTTGTCAGTACTGTGATTCTGTAATATTATTTTTGAATAATTAATTATTGATTATTATGATAAAGAAAATATTCATTTTATGTGGATATAGATGGAGAAAATTTTTAAAAGTGACAATTGTTGAAAATTAATATTTTATCTTTTTCTGATAAAATAATTTATTTAAATATATTATTTTAATAATATATTAACGGTGATATTTTACAATGAATGTGGGATATATGAGTATATGAGGAGGTAGAGTATTTTTGTGGCATTAAATGTTTAACACATGTTTTGTGTGTCGGTGGACATAATTTTTGACCGAAAATTGAGTATAGACTGTAAAATCGTCCGTTTGTGAATTTCGGTCAATTTCTATTTGGAATTTGGAAAAATTTTCTTCTGCAAAGTTGTAGAGAATGGAATTTCCCATGGAAAATCGCGAGATTCGAATTTTCTGACAAAAGGGCTATTTATCATGAATTATTGAAGTTTCGGAGTTCCGAAATAATTGATTTTTGGAAGTTTTAATTATTTTATATAAGAAAAAACGTTTTTGTGGTTGTTGGCACATGGGTGGCTGATGTTTTTGACCAAAGAAGGCATGCTAGAGTTTTCAAAACATGTGGGTAAGAATTTTGAATAAATAATAATATATTTTATTAATTTAGTCTCCTTTGGCGTTCTAATATTTTCCTATAAATAGAGGGCTAAGTTAGAATTGAAAATCACACCAGAAACAAAGTTTTCTCTCTTTCTCTCTCTATATTATCGAACGTATCCTTGTGAGTATACTTTGAGTGTTACTATACGGTGCGAGTTTCTGTCAGCACTATACCGAAATTCAGTCAGAAGTACGGCTATTTTAAGGTAAAGGATGTTATTTTCTTCTCAAATGATATTATTTCTTCAATATCATTATGCTGAAATATTGGTTGGAACTTTTATCAAATTTGGAACTTTTTCATGTCGGGGTTACTATTCACGAGTTACTATTCACGAGTTACTATTCATGAGTTACTATTCACGAGTACTATTCATGAAGCATGATGATGTTTTTTGTGAAATTTCTATCTTTTGGTGTCGGAGTTACTATTCACGTATACGACACTATTCACGTATACGAAACTATTCACGAATACGGCACTATTCACAAAAAAAATGAAATTTCTTCTTTTTGTCCAAAATATCTATTCTGGATACTAGCTTTAATTGTATCCATGTTTTGATCATTCTTGAATTTTACTTCAGTATGATTATTTATGAAGTATTTTTGAACTCGGATTGTTTAGAGTATGAATCCTTTATACTTGTTATTTTGTTTCGCTGGATTCGTTTCCTTTAAAATATTTTTCATCATCCTCAGTCCTAAATAATGGTGTTACTGAATATCTTTGGCCTGTAGTGCAAAGATGAATGATTTCTGATGAATATCTTTGGCCGTAGTGCAAAGATGAACAGGTGTTGAGATGAACATGACCAACTGGTGATACAAATGAATATCTTTGGCCTGTAGTGCAAAGATGATTAAAGATGTATATTGATTGTTGTTACAGGGATGAAATATTGATGATGGACTTTTAAATCTTAGAAGACAGTAGAATTCATTCTCTACGTGACTCTTCTAATGGATTGCTGTTTCCGCTGCATTTGTTGATCTAAAACTTGTTGTCTATTGTGTTCTATTAGATTTTTCCCTGTTGAAGACTAACGATAATTTGTTGTATATTATCTTAGTCATAATATTCTTTACTGGGCTAGTTGAGCTCACCCTTTTCCTTGTTGTTCCATTTTCTTCTCAGGAGGTGAGAACATAGCAGGATCGAGTCGAGGTATGGAATGAAGGTTCTAGAGAGAGTTGTTTAGTAGTCCTCACCATTTTTGTAAAATAATATATCAATAATTGTATTGAGGACATAGTTGGGTATGTGGATATTGTCTAGATGACAATGTTTGTATTCAAACTCACAGTTTATGGGTTGTAAAAGTTGTAGTTGTTTCTGTACCATGTATTTGGCGACTCAAAATGGGTTGGATGGAATAGACCTATTTTGGGGGCGTCACAAAAGCTAAAACTTAAGGGTTAAAATTTGATACTACAAGAGAATTAATTATGTATGTCTAGCTTATCTTAAAATAACGTACGTTTGATATGTTTTGAGAGATTTGAGTGAATCCGATAATCATGAAGTTAACTTCATGATAAGTTGGTCAATTGACCAATAAAGTACTGACACATAGAGAGAAATCACATCCCGACCTGTGTGTTGACACTATATTGATCAATTGACCAAAATTAATTTCATACCAACCACTCCCGTTTTGAGCGGGTACGCAGCCTTTAATGTATTTGAACCCTTAGACGTGTCGTACCATTTTTTTATGCATTACGTTTTAAACTCAAATATCGCATTTGTGATTAAATAAATTGTCATTGAAATAAATATAGTTAAATATGAAGTGTTTTATGATTTAATCGTAATGAAAGTGGGACGATTGTTATGGATGCATAAAACAACAAATAAACCCAAAGTAGTTGGCAATGCATCATATTGTATTTAGAAGTAGTAGTTATTAGTGAGGTTCTTAATTAATATGTACAAGTATATTAAAATTGTCACAACTTTGGGGGAAATGATAAAATTTTGAGCAAATAGTATATAATTTGTTCATTTGATTATCCCACGTGCAATTCTATATGTGCTTTGTTTGTATTATAGTGATATATCATGCTAATAAAATGAATATGAGTAATATAATTATATAAATGTCACATAGGGATAAATTTCTTACCAAATTGTCTATTAATATTTTTTTTATTATGCTTTTTTATTTTGGTTTGTTAAGATATTGGAGAAAATTAATAGAATTATAATATATACCGAAATCAAGTTGAAAAATAAAAATCAAAAGATATTAATTAAATTCAACTTGAGATTAAATTTGGGCTAATATTAAGACGGAAGAAAGAAAAAATTAACATGCTATTAAATAGAAAAATTAATCATAAATACGAACAAGTAAAAATTAATTATGATAATTTTAAAATTAATTTAATCATTATAAATGAAAATTTCAAGCTCGACTCGAGTCCATATCGGATGATAAATCATTATGATGAAATAAAAATTCATTACATTTCTTAATTTTTATTTCATTTGGAGATTATGGAATGAGATCCATTCTAATGTATTCTCGACGGAACAGTGGTAATCTCGACGGATTTCCGTCGAGTTTAAGGGTTGTACCATTTTTGACAGGCTACCACGTGCCATGCTTATCATTGACCGAATATCCTCGACAGACTATTTTCAGTCGGCAATATATTAACCCCGACCGAATATTCGGTTGAGGATAATTTCGTCGATTGTAAGTATCCCCGACCGAAAGATCGACAGACTTAATTTCTACCTACTTATATACGACCGAATGTTCCGTCGGAAATAAGGTTAACCGCGGCGGAATATCCTTACTATCGACGAAATATTCCGTCGAAAATAAGTTTTTTTGTTGTAGTGACCCCGTTTCGAATTAGAAGAACAATATTGACTTTCGAAAAATAACTTGAGACATTTTCAAATTTGAAATTTGAAATGATTAATATAAGTTCTAAAAACAATAAATCTTATAATTAACAGTACTTTTTAGGAAGTTTATGGTATTATGAATTGTATTGGCATAAAATAAATGAAATTATGTCAATTTTAAATTTAGAATTAATTTTTTAAAAAAATTAATTTTATAATTTGAAACGAAGGAGTATTATATATGAATTGAGATTGAGTGGATGGATTTAGAAAACCAATGCCACAATATATTTTGATAAAAATTAGTATATTTGTTCAGAAACCATCTTAGTTGAATGAAGTTTCATGCTAATAACATATTATAAAACCATAATTATTTAAGAATCTTAGTTGAATAAAGTTTGGTGCTACTAACATATTATAAAACCATAATTATTTAAGAGAGAAAATAACATACATGTAAAGTTCTTCTCATGTTCCACATTTTAAGCTAGCAAGCATGGGTTTTGCCAGAGCCGGCCTTGGGGGTGTGCCTGAGTCCAAAATTGAAAGGGGCCCAATTTTTTTTATAAATTTATGTATTTATGTGTATAAAAAAATAATAATAAAAAGATTAGCCATATTATGTATTGAAAATGATATATTAGAAAATATTAAATATGATAGTATAATTTATGATTTTGCATCTAAAAGTGTAACAAGAAAACATTTTAAATAATGTTTTGTTGTTTAGATTTCATTGGGCAAAACTAAAAAAATACCCACTGTAATTGGTAGGTTTTATTAATTTAAACCATTGAACTTTTAATTTTTTAAATTACACCACAAAACTAATTATTATTTTGAAATTGAGTCATTTCGTTAAAAAAAATAAACGGACGTTAATTTTTTATCTACAAAACTAATGAATTATTCACTGTAGTTGGCACATTTTATTGATTACACCATTGAACTTTTAATTTTTTAAATTACTCCATCAAACTAATTAAAAATAATTATTTAAAATATTTTTAAAAATAATTATTATTTTAAGTAAAAAATATTAGAAACTTTTTTACTTCATAAAATTAGTAGAGTTTTATAAAATATAGATTCAAAAAAATTAAAGTGATTTTAAATTAAATTAATGTCTACTTAATTTTTTAAAATAATGACCCATTCTTAATATTATAATTTTTAAAATAAAAACTAAAAATAGAAATTAAACAAAAAAATAGTAAAAGATAAATAAAAAAATTGATTCAATTTTTTCAAAAAAAATATTAATAATTTTTATAAATAAATATTATTTTCAAGGAAAAAAATTGGAAAATTCTTCATATTTTAAAAAAAAATTCTCAAAATTTTATAAAATATTGATTCAAAAAAATAAACTTTATTTTCAAAAGAAAAAAAAGAGTTTTTTTAAATCAATAAGGTTTCATAAAAATTTAATTTTTTAAATCTATGTTTTATGAAATTTTACTCATTTTATGAAAAAAATTAAAGTTTCTAATATTTTTTATTGTAAATAATAACTATTTTTAAAAATATTTAACATAATAATTTTTAAAATTAATTTAATAGGGTAATCTGAAAAATTAAAAGTTCAATGATGTAATCAATAAAACGTGCCAACTACAGTGATTAGTTTTGTAGATAAAAAATTAACGCCCGTTTATTTTTTTTAACGGAATAACCCAATTTCAAAATAATAATTAGTTTAGTGGAATAATTTAAAAAATTAAAAGTTCAATTGTGTAATCAATAAAACTTGTCAACTATAGTGTGTATTTTATTAGTTTTATCGATTTCATTGATATTTTTATTTTGTCGGTACATGTGTTAAGTCTTTGTTTCGATGACATTTTAAAGTGTTCTTTCTTATCTTTTGTAAATTCTTATAATTTTAATAAAATTAATTATTTGATAATTTATTTATTTTTTTATTTAGTTTGTATAAAGGGGCACACTTAAATTTTTTTGCCTTGGGCCTTAAAAAACCAAGGACCGGCTCTGGATTTTGCCATATGCAATTACCACTAAGCCAGCTCCTTAAGTATTATAAATAACAAGGTAAATATATAAGTCCTTATGTAAATAACAAAGTCATTTTGTTAAAAGACAAACAATCATTAATTATATATAAATATCGAAAACTACCTAAAAATATTAATAGTTATAAGATTTATTATTTTGAAAACTTAAATGGATCATGTCAATTTTAAATTTAAAAATACTTTAAATAATTTTTAAATAGTCAATAATAAAAACGAAGGGAAGGGAGTATAATATATAAAAGAGACACTTTATACATGTAAAAGATGTGCTTTTTAACCCCTTTAGCTATGGTGTTTTAGGAAATAATTTTAAAGTAGTATAATCTTTCATACTTTTAAAGTATATTTTTAATTGGCTATGGTGCTTTAAGACTAGTAAAAAAGACTTCCTTGTAGACTTAAATTGCATGACTTTATAAATTGTGCCTTGACTTGGCAACAATTATGTAAGGGGGGAAAAGAGAAAAAAAAAGAACTTGCTTATAATTGATACAATTTACCCATCCTAAAAGTAAACTCATTTCTAAAAATAATCATATTCTTGGTTGACAATATTTAAGTTTATGTGCCATGAATTAGACTTATTCAACTATAGTTTTAATTTTAAGAGTATTTTGATGATAACATATTGAAAACAAAAAAATAATAATTTGTATGATAGTAATTAATTATAAGTAGACTTGGTAAAATCGGTCCAAGCCCGCTTGTCAAAACACAGGCTTTGAATTTTAATTTTTCATCCCATCAAAACCCGATCCGACGATGGCCTGATCCGTTTGGTCTAGACCCATAAATTGTCAAATTTTGGTCATAAATTAGTCCGGGGGACAGTTTGGTCTGCCCGTCAAAATACAAACTTTGAATTTCACTTTTTTAACCTACCAAACCTTGGCTCGTTTTAGCTTGACCCGTCAATAACCCGGTCCGTTTGTCAAGTATAGCTAGTTATAAACGCTAGACTATAATAAAATATTAATTAATTATAATTCGACTCATTATTTATTTATTTATTGAATGCATGGCGGTAAAAATATAAAAAAGCAGGTTTTACCGTTGATGACTTCAACGTGAATTCCATTTAAAAAATGAGATTTCCAAGCTACCTTACTTCAACTGTTGAACAACAATGGCGAAGACTAACACCGTCACGAGTCAACTGGTAAACCCCAACAAGCACAATTTTTCTTCATTCCACAAATCAATCCCCATCTGGGTTTTTTTTCACTAAAAAATTCATACCTTTTTTGACTTTTTATTGCAACTTTTTTGCGAATTTTGGGGAGAGAATGATTCCATAAATCAATCTTCATCTGGGCTTTTCTGGATTTTCCTTTTTCCTCTATAAAATTCTTACATTTTTAGAGTTTTTCATTTCAACTTTTTAGTGAATTCTGGGGAGAATGATTCCACAAATCAATCTCCATCTGGATTTTTTTGGGTTTTCTTTTTCCTCTAAAAAACTCATACATTTTTAGAGTTTTTTACTTCAACTTTTTAGTGAATTTTGGGAGAATGATTCCACAAATCAATTCCGATCTGGGTTTTTCTGGGTTTTCTTTATCTTCTAAAAATTTCAGGGTTTATTGCAACTTTTCAGTGATTTTGAGGAGAATGAGAAAATTTGACTTATTAGGGGTTTTTGTTGTTGTCTTGTTATTGTTCTTTAATACTAGAGTTGAATCTGAATGCCATGGCGTATGCGATGCGTTAGCTTCATATTACTTATGGGGAGGAACAAATCTCACTTTCATATCCAAAGTTCTTAACACAAATATCACCAAAATTCTTTTTTACAATTCCCAAATTTCCAATCCAAATATCATTCCTCAAGGTGGTAGACTCAATGTCCCATTCAAATGTAGCTGTGTTGATGATGGACAATTTCTCGGTCATCAGTTTAATTATAAAATCAAATCCGGAAACAGCTACAAGAAGATTTCTGAGACTTCCTATGCAAATCTTACCACCATAGATATGTTGACAAAATTCAATAGTTATGATCCTAACAATCTACCCGACACGGGTGTTCGATTAAATGTCACAGTGAACTGTTCTTGTGGGAATAGTCGTGTTTCGAAGGATTATGGGTTGTTCATCACTTATCCTCTTCGTTTTGGTGAAAATTTATCTTTGATTGCTAGTGTTTCGGGGCTTCCTGAAAAGTTGTTGAGTGATTACAATCCCAATTCGGATTTCAGCAGTGGGAGTGGTCTGGTTTTTATTCCTGGAAAAGGTGACTCATTCATATACTTAATAACGAAGTGAATTGTATCATAGAGAGACAATAATGGTAAATAATTGAATCAATTTTTTTTTTTTTTTGTCAATATCACAATATAAAGTTTTATAGGTAGCTATGGGGTATGGCTCAAAACCCTTTTCCTGTTATTTAAGCAGAGGTTCGGATCATTTTCCTTGCTACTTGCTAGGTTTTGCTAATATACTTATATATCTTTAATGCAGATCAAACTGGGAATTACCCTCCATTGAAAGCAAGGTAAATTATTTCAACTTGATGTAACCTTAATTTCTTAGAAATCTTTTTTGCTTTTAGTCTGCAGTTATACCTAATTGTCCTACTTTCTTTTTTGCAGCTCGAGTGGTTGGTTATTCTTTGCCTATTGACTGTATGCTGTATATTTTCTTTTGAGGACAAATAGCGGGATGTCCAAAGGTTCATGATGTTTGTCTTAATCTTACTGTGTACCGGAATTTTAAGCAGGAATCTCGGGTGGAGTCATTGCTGGCGTTTCTGTTGCAGGAGTTGTTGGGGCTCTATTCTTGGCTGCTTGTTTCTACTTCGGGTTCTACAGAAAGAAGAATGTGGAACAAGGATTACTTCTACAGCCAAGTTTTGATGATCATGCCATAGAGCATATGCATGGTACTCCTTGAGAGTTTGATCATTACAAGTGTTACGTATATAATATTCTATGTTGGTGTTCCCTTAGAAAGAAGAAATAAGATTTTTTAATATTTATGTCGCACTAAATTGGAAGAAGGAAAAACACCTAACTGGATTATTAAGTATTTAGTTGTTTTGATCTTAGCCTTATTCTGAAAGGAAAATCTAACTGGAAAAAATATCTTTTTGTAATATCTGCATAATTGGCAAACTTTTGTGCCTTGATAGGTTCTGGATTTAACTCGGAGAAGATGTTAGATTCTGGACGTCATATTACTGGTTCTTCCTCAACGTTTACAGGCATCACCGTGGACAAATCAGTGGAGTTCTCGTATGAAGAGCTTGCGCTGGCCACGAATGACTTCAGTCTGGCTAATAAGATTGGTCAAGGAGGCTTTGGAGCTGTTTACTATGGAGTGTTAAGAGGAGAGGTTTGTACCTATGAAATTCATTCTTAGATATGGTTGTCTCAAATTAAAAAAGAAAAGGGGAAAAAAGAAAAGAAGAAGTAAAAAAGTTCCTTGTAACAGAACGTAATTTGATCTCTAATGAGTGGTGAGCGGAGGTCAATAATCCATGGAAAATGATATATATTGTGAATGTTTGTGTAAAATTTTTGATTGTCAATTACGTGAATAAATATTAATGGTAACTTTTTTGGAGAGTCCATCTTATAATTCTATCCAATGTCGTGTATTGATATTTTTCGCACTTGTAATTAGACACAAAATTGTCGCAATACATAGCAAGACTCATAATCCGTATGAGTTTATATAGTAAATGTAGTTGGGCAAATCAAATAGCATTAATGTAATGGAGAATATAACTTTAAAATAATCGACTGTGTTGCTTAAAGCCTTTCATTATTATGTTATTTGAGTTGTGGATATGTATTTTCCATGCTGTTCTTCATTTCTAAGTTAACTGGTGCTAGTGTTTCTAGGAGTTAAACAGAAAAGGTGCATCTAGTCACTATTTAACACCCCTTCCAACTTTCCTTGTGTGTTTTAAATACAGTTCATGCAACTTTTTATAAGTTTACCCACAAATTTAATTTGATCAACACAACTATACGATATGTACTCTGGGATCATTTATGTGCTGTTTAACTCAAGTGTTATGCGTTTTCATTTCAAGTTTCCCTCTTTATTTAAAATATGCAGAAAGCTGCAATTAAGAAGATGGATATGCAAGCTTCAAAAGAGTTTCTTGCTGAACTGAAGGTTTTAACACATGTTCATCACTTGAACTTGGTATAATTTGCCAACTCTGCAGTGCTTATTATACCTGCTATCTTTTGCTACATTATTCTCATTTATTTTTCACTCAAAAATTTTGTTAGCCCTGCCCGTTCTAGTTCATTTGTTGATTATATCAATTATTCCTACAACAGACTATAACACATTCCTTTACTTCGCAAATTTTTTAAGAGATGAATGAAATGGATTCAAACTCTTGACTTTAATATTTCGGTTTTACTGCAAAGTAAAAAAATATCCTTATATGCATATTCTTGTAATTCTATAATAATTCTGGAGTTGTATATTTATTTTAAGATGATCCTAGAATAAGTGTTAATGAATATATGCAGATATAACGTTTATATCTTAAAAATGAATGCAGGTGCGTTTAATTGGATACTCTGTTGAGAGTTCTTTGTTTTTAGTCTATGAATTCATCGAGAATGGCAACTTATCTGAACATCTGCGTGGTTCATCAGGTGAGAACAAAAGTTCATCAACAGAAATAAAAAAATTTATCTTTTGTTCAAGTCATATGGTTTTATTACCTATATAATTAATTAATTTTTTCAGGGAGGGGGCCATTGTCATGGTCTAGTAGGGTGCAAATTGCCCTTGATTCTGCTAGAGGACTTGAATACATTCATGAGCATACTGTTCCTGTCTATATCCATCGCGATATCAAGTCCCCTAACATTTTATTAGACGAAAATTTCCGTGCAAAGGTCTGTAAAAACACCTATATGAGAGTGATAGATTATCAAAGTTTCTGCATTTATTAAATATGTCAAGCTAAAAAAGATCTAATTCTGCAGGTTTCTGATTTTGGGCTGACAAAACTTACAGAAGTTGGGACTGGTTCCTTGCAAACGCGGCTTGTGGGTACTTTTGGATACATGTCTCCCGAGTAAGATCTTTCTTTCACTTTCTCATTTCAAGAGTGTTGCTATATATGAAGATAGATTCATGTCGATATTAAATATTGACGACATGTGGACACAAGGGATAAGGTGTAAAGAAGGGACCCATATATTAGTGTTCCATTTTATCGCTTATATTTCCACGTTAGGCGCAATTCACATCAGACAAAAAATTAGTCGACGTATAAATTATTTTCCTTATGTTAATCTGTTATAAAGTCTTTAATCAAGCTTTTGCACGTCTGCATAGTCTCTATTACATATTTCTCTGAACAAGATTAATAAAAGTTGCATTTGGTGCAGGTATGCTCAATATGGAGATGTTTCCCCTAAGATAGATGTATATGCTTTCGGAGTTGTCCTTTATGAACTAATATCTGCTAAAGAAGCCATTGTCAAGACAAATGAAGTTGTTACTGAATCAAGGGGACTCGTTGCTTTGGTTATTTTTCATTCCCTTCCTCAATTCATCAATTAATTAAATGCTGCACTCCTTTTTCTGTTTTTGCCAATAAATGAAAACTGTCAAAAAGATCTGTATGTTATATTTTTTATAGAATGAAATTAATATCAACTTTGAGGCTACATACCTTACTTTCCCTTGAATTCTCAAGAAGTCTTACAAACAAAAACAAGAATAGGCGAACTACCTTAATTATAGTGTTATATACAAGAACTACTAATAGGAGTGTATATTATTCTTGATTTATTGTTATGTGTCTCGCATTCTTGTTCGGGTTCCGACCTTTGATCCGTCACAAATTATTTTGTGCGACAACATGAAGGAAAAGAAATACTCCCTCCGTTCCTAAAAGATTGTCGTTTTAAAAGATTGTTTGTCGTTTACAACTTTCGAGAAGAATAAATTATTTATTTTCCTATATTACCCCTACCTTCTCTCATTGTCCCAAGAAACTCTCTTCCTTGTATTAATAGTTTTCAACTTTCCATAAAGGGGTAGTGATGGAATTTCAAACAAATTTTACTTGGTAAATGATACTTTTTTAATTTATGTGCAAAAATTTTAAACGACAATCTTTTAGGAACGGAGGTAGTATAAGGTTTAATGGTGGTAGCAGAGGACTGAGGCCGGATAGGCTGAAAGTCCGTAGCACATTTAGCCCCACACTATGGACATGTTATGTTATTTGATCCTATTATGTTTTTAGCCCTTTATATATATGTTATTGTAACTAGGGTTTTGAAATTCTTTTTTTCTCAGTTTTAGCCGCTTTCAGAGAGATTCATAGCATATATTCTTCACACTTTATAGTAATGTCTTTTGGCTCTCGCCCGTGATTTTTCCTGATTTGGTTTTCCATGTAATTCTTGTATACTGTCTGTAATTTCCTTCGTTAATTTCTCTGTTTTGCTTAGTTTGTTCTAATATTTACATTATACAGTTTGAGGAGGTTCTAAACCAGCCTAATCCTAGCAAAGATCTCCGAAAACTGGTTGACACTAGGCTTGGTGATGACTACCCCATCGACTCGGTCCTTAAGGTGAAAATAGATCTTTCAGTTAATACAAGTTCGAAATGGACGAGTAATCTTGGTTTCAATTACTGGTGGCTTAATTGTGCCTCTTGTTTTGCAGATAGCCCAGCTTGCCAGAGCTTGTACGCATGAAAATCCTCAACTGAGGCCAAGCATGAGGTCAACTGTGGTTGCACTAATGGCACTTTCATCCACAACTGAGGAGTGGGATGCTAGTTTATTCTATGAAAATCAAGGTCTAGTTAATTTAATGTCTGGAAGATAACATATAACTGGTTTCATTAGTCTAACATAGAGAAGCATTTCTTTCGAAAAAGTTACCACCTGTAAATATATCTATGTTACATGGACTCTTTATTTTGGCCTAAAGTACCCGTGTTTTGACACTAGACAATCGGTCAAGGGGTACAAGAGCATCTCCGGCAACTAGACTATTTGATAGACTATATTTAGTCCATATGACATAAACAAATGTTCTTTAGTCTTCCATCTTTTCAGCAGATAGACTATTCCGTGGACTATAATATAAAAAGATTAAAATAATCTATGAATTCAAAAAAACTCCAATCATCTTCCACTCTCCCATTTAAATATAATTAAAATTTTAATCTTGTTGGTGCTTCAAATATATAGTCTACCTGCTGGAGCTGGAAGATAAATTCTAGATTAAATATAGTCTAGGATTGTGTTGCTGGAGTTGATCTAAATACTTCATTTTAGTATAAAAATTTGACAAATTGAGGTGTACCCGTATTTAACTTTTTAAAATGTTATGTCCAACCGGATACCTTATTCGAGTCCTTGTAACATGGGTGTCAATTGAGAGATTGTAGGAGGCTTTTGTAGGTCCAATTTTCTCCTGTAAACTTCAAAGAACACTAGAATGGCAATGCTTGATTGTTCTTGAACTATTATCATTCCTATTTCCTAATGATGCAATTATTAACCTGTTAAATGTGTATTATTCCCTCAATCTGACAAAATAAAATAAGCCCTTTTGTTTTGTGAAATTAGTTGATTTTTAGCTTCATTTATACATTAGTGATTAAAAACAAAAAGAAAAACTAAGTAATAAGATCAAGAATTAAATATCTCAATTCAATTATGCTCCATATCTATTTTGTCAATATTAGATTTTGGAAACTGATATTTTCACAACAATATTTGATATTTTCACATGTATGATCCACATATTAATCAATAAAAATTGGTTAATATATGGGTTATACGTGAAAATATCAATTTCTTAGATTAATTTTCTTCTAGAAAAAGACAACCTAATGGCTATCAAATAATTGCATCCATCACAACTCAAATAATCACCTATAGTAGACCCTACCATAAAATTGTGATGTTACAAAAGCTAACTGATCCATTAATTAGTGGATGGTTGATGGTGGGGTGTTACAAAATGCATTATATTGTATCTGGTTCGAAATATATTGGTCAAATATGTTTTTTATAGAATTAATTTGAGGTATTTTAAATTGATGTTATTTATTTAAAAGTTATAATTAATAGTAATACTTTTTAAATAGTTTACAATTTTTATATGTGTTGTTTAAAATTAAATGACATCATATTAATTTTAAACTTAAAAATATTTCAAATTAATTTTATAAAATTAATATTATTCTTGTATTTTGACATGGAGGGAATACTCTATAATTGGAATGTCTCTATTTAGAATAATATTGTGTGTACAAACTACACAAAAATTGTGCATAAAGAGCAGGTCTGTTTTATTAGATCTGGCAATATAGTTAGTTAAATGTTAGGTCAAACCATATTAACTAGAACCAAATATGTGACACCCTCAAAATAGGTCCATTCCATCCAACCCATTCTGAGTCGCCAAATACATGGTACAGAAATAACTACAACTTTATTATTATAACATATAAACTATTGTCGCCTAGACAATATCCACGTACAAATAAATTCCCATCATAATTATTGATACATTATTTTACAAAAATGGTGAGGACTACTAAATAACTCTCTCTAGAACCATTATTACATCCCCCGACTCGTACTCGCTACATTTTCGTCTCCTGAGAAGAAAAAATAGAACAACAAGAAAAAGGGTAAGCTCAACTAGCCCAGTAAAGAATATTATGACTAAGATAATGTACAACAAATTATCCTTAGTCTTCAACAGGGAAAAATCTGATAGAATACAATAGACAACAAGTTTTAGATCAACAACTGCAGCGGAAACAGCAATTCATTAGAAGAGTTAAGTAGAGAATAAAATCTACTAACATCTATGAATTTAAAAGTCCATCATCAATATTTTATCCCTGTAACATCAATCAATATATATCTCAAATCAAATCAAATATTCATCTTTGCACTACAGGCCAAAGATATTCATCAGTCGGTCATGTTCATCTCAACACCTGTTCATCTTTGCACTACGGGCCAAAGATATTCATCAATTGTTCATGTTCATCTCAACACCTGTACATCTTTGCACTACGAGCCAAAGATATTCATAATAAAATCAACCATCTTTGCACTACATGCCAAAGATATTCAGTAACACCATCATTTAGGACTGAGGATGATGAAAAATATTTTAAAGGAAACGAATCCAGTGAAACAAAATAACAAGTATTAAGGATTCGTACTTTAAACAATCTGAGTTCAAAAATACTTCATAAATAATCATACTGAAGTAAAATTCAAGAATGATCAAAACATGGATACAATCAAAGCTAGTATCCAGAATAGATATTTTGGACAAAAAGAAGAAATTTCATTTTTTTCGGTGAATAGTGCCGTATTCGTGAATAGTGCCGTATATGTGAGTAGTGTTGTATATGTGAATAGTAACTCCGACACCAAAAGATAGAAATTTCACAAAAAACATCATCACGTTTCGTGAATAGTACTCGTGAATAGTAACTCGTGAATAGTAACTCATGAATAGTAACTCGTGAATAGTAACTCATGAATAGTAACTCCGACATGAAAAGGTTTCAAATTTGATAAAAAGTTTTAACCAATATTTTAACATAATGATATTGAAGAAATAATATCATTTTAGAAGAAAATAACATCCCTTACCTCGAAAGACAGTACTTCTAGTTGAAACACCGGATATAGGCTATGACTTGAACTTGCACCGTATAGCAATACTCAAAGTATACTCAAAATACTCACAAGAATACGCTCGATAATATAGAGAGAGAAAACTTCAATTTCTGGTGTGATTTTCAATTCTAACCTAAGCACCCTATTTATAGGAAAATGCTTAGAACACCAAAGCAGAAAATTTAATATAATATTAATATATATAAAATTTTCATACGCCCACTTAGACTTCTGATTTCAGCAACTTGACATGTGATTAATGAGTCTTACAAATGTAAAAAAACGTTTTTGTTAATATAAATATTTAAAACTTCCAAAAATCAATTATTTCGGAACTCCGGAACTTCAGTAATTCATAATAAATAGCTTTTTTGCCAGAAAATTCGAATCTCGAGACTTTTTATAGGAAATTCAATTCTCTACAACTTTGCAGAAGAAAGTTTTTCCAAATTCCAAACAGAAATTGACCGAAATCCACAAACAGACGATTTTACAGGCTATAATCAAATTTCAGTCAATAAATGGGGTCCACCAACATGAAAAACATGTTTTAAATATTTTTGGTAACAAAAATACTTCTCCTCTACATATACTCATATACCCCACATTCATCGTAAAAATATCATCATTATTATATTATTAAAATATAATAATATATTTAAAATAATTATTTTATCAGAAAAAGATAAAATATTAATTTTCAACAATTGTCACATTAAAAATTTTCTCCATCTATATCCACATAAAATCAATATTTTCCTCATCATATGAATCAATAATTAATTATTCACAAATAATATTACAGAATCACAATATTGGCAACCAGGCCGTTCCCAGGAAAGAGGGGGCTTTCCGATAAGAATTTCTCCTCACTGGCGTGCAATTAGGTGACCAAACCTCTCATTGGACAGAACTTTCTAGACATTGCCAATAATGTTATCAAATAATATTATTCAGATAATATGAATTATTGTTTCGATAATGAAAAATACTGTGTAATGACAATTTATTGAAACAACAGTAATAAAAATATCAATGCAGCAATTATTGAATCAATAAAATAAAATACTGAACAATAATTACTGTAACCATTATTGAGTAGTGCTTTCTTACGTAAGAATCAATAATTGGTGCAATACCGTGTGCTACTGTGCAACAACGCATATTACTGTGTTTTAACCACCGGGTATTCCAACAGTATTAACGGTAACAACTACGCCATTTTTTATAAACAACTTATACTTGTCGTTTTTTTCATCCAATCGCTTTCCGTTATGGGGCCCACAAAAGACTGCGTCGTCGTACGAATATTCCCCGACAGCAAGAATATTTCACGACCAAACGAATATTCCCCGACAACAATGAATATTTTATAACCACCTGCTTATTTAAAATATTTGCGCAGTTTACCCATAACTAACCACATTAATCAAATTCACCCTTACTATTTCAAAAAAAAATAATAAAGGAAATTCCTTTTATTTAAAAATTTTCGGGGTCTTACAAAATAGGTTGGTTAACCATTTTTATTTAGGGTCCTTTACACTAATATACAACAATTAGAAAGTAATTATAAAAATAAAACATCCACAAAATAATTACAAAAATAATGTAATACAATATTACCTTGCTAAAATTACGCGTCATTAACTCCCTACACGTCAGTTACCGACTTTCATATTTTCAACTGACCGTTCCTAAATTCACGCTAATGAAAAAAAAGGCAACTTGGAGATAAAAAAAATAGAGCAATTACAGATCGATCGGAGAAGACGGTATGCAGCTCTGAGATCGGATAATAGAGGAGAAGATCAACAGCAACTTCAAGATCAACAACAACTTCAAGATCAACAACAACTTCAACAAGATCAACAACAACTTCAACAAGATCAACAACAACTTCAAGATCAATAATCAACCTCTGTAACAACTTTGAGTTTAAAGTTTATATGCATATAGTTACCCCGTGGGTACTATATACTCGTATATTGGTTACCTTTCTTAAGTTTTCGCTCTTTAATTGGTAACAAAGTCAGTATACTGGCTGTTTTGATTTTAAAATGCATGTAAAAAAAGGTTTAT
Source organism: Panax japonicus (assembly GCA_020205505.1). Lineage (NCBI taxonomy): Eukaryota > Viridiplantae > Streptophyta > Magnoliopsida > Apiales > Araliaceae > Panax > Panax japonicus. The sequence goes on from CM035101.1 coordinate 6,196,774, forward strand.
ATTCTGGTTACTAAGTACATATAAATTGGTTACTGTTTATTATTGATTTGGTTACTATATAATGTTTATTTGGTTGTTGTATACTTTAAATGTTTATTTGGTTACCCCGTGGTTACTATATACTCGTATATTGGTTATCTTTCTTAAGTTTTTCGCTCTTTAATTGGTCGCAAAGTTAGTATACTGACTGTTTTGATTGCAAAATACATGTAAAAATATGTTTTATATTCTGGTTACTAAGTACATAGAAATTGGTTACTGTTTATTATTGATTTGGTTATTGTATAATGTTTATTTGGTTGCTGTATATTTTAAATGTATATTATACTGATGTTTTTTATATTGATGGTTACTTATTAAATACATTGGTTACCTTCCTGCAACTGTTGAATCTTTAAGTACATATTGATATTTTTTATATTGATATTTTTTATATTGTTTGTTTTTGCTATAAAATACATGTCAAATATGTTTTATGTTATGGATACTAAGTAAATATATGTTGGTTATTGTCTAATTTGAATTTGGTTAGTATATAATGCTGACTTGTTTACTGTGTAATATTACCATGGTTACTACATAATATTACTGTGTTTTATACTAATTTTTTTTATATTAATGGTTACTGATTAACTACATTGGTTACCTTCATACTTCTCTTAGTCTTTAATTTGTAACAAATTCATTACTGATTGTTTTGGTTGTAAAATAAATGTAAAAATATTTGTTATAATCTTGGCTACTAATTACATATATCTTGGTTACTGTATAATATGTATTTAGATACTGTAAGGTGTTTATTTGGTTACTCTATAATGTTATTGAGTTTTATAATTGTTTCTTTTATATTGGCGGTTACTTATTGACTACATTAGTTACCTTAATACAACTGTTAATCTGATTATATATGTTGGTTGTTGTATACTATTTAATTGGTTACATTATAATGTTTATTTGGTTGCAGTGACAATAAGGGAATTTTTGTCAAGTTTGAAGTGTCAGATTTTGGCGTTTTCGGAGCCTAATTTCATTGAAAACGGGGCAACGATCAAAAATTACCAGCTTTGCTGGTAAACTGTAGGACTTTTTTTTGTTAAATTCCATCATTTAGGCCTTCAAAATTGCATGTAAAAATGTGGTTTATATTCTGGTTACTAAGATTATGTAATTTGGTTACTGTCTAAAATTGATTTGTTTACTCTACAATATTTATTCAGTTGTTAGACAATGGAGACTTACAGTAACCAATACAACAAATTTAATTGTTTACACGAATGTATAATTGTTTACTGTTAGTAACCATTAACCACATGGTTGGTAACATTTTTGATGGTGTACAGTAACCAAAATTGATGTTGATTAATATTTTAATTTTTGATTCTATCATGAGTTATCAATATAAAGTAAACATATACATTGAACAATTGGTAACTGTTCTAAAATATTTTTATGTAAATTTGGTTACCCATCTAAAATAAAATGGTTACCTCCATATTCATATTTAGTTACCAACTGGCATGGACCATTTCCAAATAACTTTTATAACTACGTAATTTAAAAGTATCAATCAGCTAGATAAATGAAAACCCTCACATGTACATTAAGCACTTGATAATTGTTCTGATATAAGTTTTTAATTATTTGGTTACTAACAAAAATTAAAATGGTTACCCTTATATGCAGGTTTGGTTACATGATAGTAACCAGAACAGGTTTTAATGGTAACCAAAATAGAAATATCATGTAATGAAACCTAGTTTAGACAATTCATGTATACTAAACAATTACATATTAATCAGAATAAAAAATAAAAGTATCTTAAATCCCACATTGAGGACACAATAATAGTAGTCAAACCATAAGGTAACAGTAAGTAAAACATAATAAAGAAGTAACCAAATAGTTATATGAAAGTAACCAGAACATGTTTTAATGGTAACCAAAACAGAAACAACCTGTATATCCAACCAAGTTTAGGTAACCCATGTATACTCTCACATGTACATTTAACCATAACTTTTTCAATGAATTTTCTAGAAGAGCATAACCCTTGTAGAATAGATTTGAAGGAATTTACAAAAATAATACATCAATGTATACTAAGCAAATACATGATTTATTACGACTTGGGTTTATTATTTACAAAAATAATACATTCACAAACTAATGATGCCTTAAACTTCTCCAACTGACTTGGGTTCAATTTCTTGGTAATAATGTTGGGGACTTCTATGTCACACTAATATATAACTTTTAATTCTAGTGAATTTTCTGTTGCATTCCTCATAGTAAAGATCTCATAACTGCAAATAAACAAAATCAGATTTACACAGTCATTAGTAACCAAATATAAACAATATTTATAACATAAACAGTTACGTAGTGACCAACAAATAAAAGTATACTAACCAAAACATAATATAACAATTACACAGTAGCCAAAACAGACTATAACAAATAACTAACATCCCACATTGACTGCACAATAATAGTTATCATATCATAATATAACATTAACCATACCATAATAAAGCAGTAACCAAAAAGTTATATTATATAATCTAATAGTGACCAAAATATAAACATGTAGTACAGACCATTTTATGTAGTAAACAAACAGTTATATATAATATTAACCAAAACATAATTTAAAGGTCACCAAAGCAAAAACATGTGTACCAAAAAATATACTAAAGAAGTAACCAAACAGTTATATGATAGTAACTAAACCATGTTTTAATGGTAACTAACACATAAACAACATGTATACCAAACCCAGTTTAGTCAACCAATGTATACTAAGCAAATACATTGGAACCAAAACAACACATAAAAGTAACCAAAATCCCAATTGAGGGGAAAAAAATGGTATCCAAATAATAAACTAACAACAACAAAAAAATATACTAATGAAGTAACCAAACATTTATATGTTAGTAACCAAAATATATTAATGGTAACTAATACATAAACAACATATAGACCAAACACAGTTTAGTCAATCCATATATACTAAGCAAATACATGGTAACCAGAACAACAAAAAACAGTAACCAAAATCTCAACTCAAGGAAACAAATTAAAATAGAATCCAAATCAAAAACTAACAATAACCAAAAACATACTAAAGAAGTAATCAAATATTTATATGATAGTAACCAAAATATTTTTTAATGGTAACCAATGCATAAATAACATGTACACCAAAACCAGTTTAGTCAACCATGTATACTAAGCAAATATATGGTAACAATAACAACATATAAAAGTAACCAAAATACCAAATCAAGGTAACAAAAATGGTATCCGAATCACAAGCTAACAGTAACCAAAATATAATGCAGAAGTAACCAAATAGTTATATGATTGTAACAATAACAAAATTTAAATTAGCACAGCTTTAAAGTTTCTTGGGTTGAAAATATCTTCTGGCTATAAACTTGAGCTTCTGTCTTAACTACAGGAACATCAAAATCAGAATCCAACTGCACAAACCCAAACAAATTTCTTCAAGTTCTTAATAGAATCACCCTCTGTGATTCTTTTCCTCTTTCCATCCTTCTTCCTTGTATCAACCATTCTATAACAAAACATAAAAATAACACAACCCAAACAATCAATACCCCATTCTGTTAGAAACATAGCGTATATATGATCATATTGACAATTAATTAGTAGAATGAGAATTAACAGAAATTAGAAGCAGACCTTAGAGAAAGAAACCAGAATCCTTTCAGTTGTGAGAGAGTTGAAGAGAGAAAGTCACGTATTCGACTGTCAGAGTTAGAGAGAGAAAGTCACGTATTAGCCTGAAACATAGCCTGAAAGTCACATATTCAATTTTCTGTCAGAGTTGATAGACTATGTTGTTGAGGAGGCGGGCGGCGAAAAAGGACGACGACGAGTGGCTTCGAAAGGAGAAAGAGAAGTAGTAAGGGAGAAGAAAGAGAAATAGTAAGGGGAGAGAGAGAGACCGAAGGAAGATGGAAACTAATTTGCTATGTCAACCCATTAATATTAATCCCTTAATTTAAGGACTTTTAATTGTATTAGTATTGAAAATAAAAATGAAGAAGTGTCCGTGTTTGTAATTATTTTATGAATGTATGATTTTTGTAATTACTTTTAAAAATGTACTATAATATGTAATTGTTCCTTTTATTTATTCATGTTGGGTAAATTTTGGACCCATATTTTTTAAACAAAATATAGTTTTGAACCGGTTAACCACTTTTCAACTTATATTCCATTCCGATCCAAATCGAAAAGTTCTTTTCTTCACTGTCGAAGTGTCGACCCTTCCTACCATTAGATAATCGGTCAAGGGTATGGGTACTGAATAATACTGTGTACAAACTACACAAAAAATTACGGTTGTTCGGCTACCATTATTTGTAGTGCTTATGACGATAGCGTTTTGGTGCATTTTTTTCAGGCTTAAATGTTTCGTTTGAATTAAATAAATTGCATTTAAAATAAATCGTTACAATTTACTAAACGAATAAATTTTTAAAATACGTTTGAACTTTAAAACGCTCTAAATGCCCCCAAAGTTATAAACACCCATTAACTAAACATACACTTATTTCACTTTCATTTATTGTCTAGTGTCTCAACAACTTAAACAAGGAAACGGATAATGCATTATTCTTTTAGTAAATTGTGCTAGTCAATGCGCACAAGAAGATAAATGAAATGACAAAATTATCCATAATAATGTTATTAAATATAGATAAAAAATTAAAATAAGAAAAGTATTTATAAATGTCGACTTTTTTTTTATGAGTAAATACATCAATTAAGTCACTCTAATCTATTTATATTAATTTATAAATTATATATTATATACACTCGTGATTAAAATTAACATATTTTTGTGACAATATACTAAAGAGCTCTTTTACATTAAAAGAAACTCTATGCGAACCTGATAATTGGACACGAGTCCTTTACAATTTTATTTATTTGTATTTTGACCCCGATAAGATTAAAAATACAAATAACAAGTTGGATACTCCACATTATCAAAAAAAAATTAGTAATATTGCACTTTCCATCCTTCTAATTTAATTTGTTATATATTTTAATATATACTAAATTTAATAAGAAATTATACTTCCTTCCGTCCCAAGAATAAAGTCCTGGTGGAGTTTTCACGCATATAAGAAGATGAATAAATTGACAAAATTGCCCATAATATGTCATTAATATGAAGAGAGAATTAAAATAAAAAAAATATGAGATATTTAATGTTACGGGTATATAAAAAAATATGTGTAAAAATTTGGTTATTAAAGAAAAATAGATATTTAACATGAGACTAACCAAAACAGGTATTCTATAAAAACTTCAATCATGGGATGGAGGAAGTATTACTATATTTTTATGTTAATTAAACACGTACGTACGTGTCATAACTGTCCATTTACGACTTATATGTCCAGACTGTCCAGTTATAACTTATGCTCAAATACTTACAGAAGGCATAACTGTAGTTTGAATAACGCCAAATCCCAAAGTCTTGGCGGCTAGCGCAAAAGAAATCTACACTCTCGCTAATCGCTCGTAGCATCACTCGCACCATATTCACACACCGAGCATCAAGCATCCGGCATGAAATATGGCATTCATTGGGTCGTCATATCCACGCGCTCTTACTGGTAGTTTATTTATCCCGGGTGACAAGCAAACATAACATACCCTTTAGAACTCCCAGCCACTCCTTGCCGAAGCTCACACTTCTATTAGCCATCCATTAATAAATACTCCCTCCGTCCCAGGATAAAAGTCCTTATTACTATTTTGGGTTGTCCCATGTTAAATGTCTACTTTCTTTTAATAACCAAACTTTTACACATTTTTTTCTATTATACCCGTAACATTAAATATCTCATACTTTTCTTATTCTAATTCTCTCTCCATATTTAATGACATTATTATGGATAATTTTGTCATTTTATTCCTCTTCTTAATATGCGTGAAAAGTCCACCAGAACTTTTATCCTGGGACGGAGGGAGTAGATTAAAAACTCGATGGGGACATAAAAATTAGATTAATAAGTAATTAATAATTATTTAAATTTCTCAAATGACTTATATTAAAGGAGAAAATTATTTTACTAAAATCACTTATATTAGGGGACGGAGGGAGTATAATATTAAATATACTATTAATTATTCATAATATCCTTTACCATATATTTATCTCATATTTTCTCTCATCTATAATATTTTTCATGAGGGTTAATTTTAAAAAGATTATGATTAATTCTCCTAAATTATATAAAATATCAAATAATTTAACAAAAATAAAATTATCCAAAACGTCATATATTATGGGAGCTATAGAGTAATTATTTTGCTCAAATAAAAAGTCTTAGTTTGATGATTAAAATTAAAAGTTTCTTATATTTAAAAATTAATTTTATTAATAATATATATATATATATTTAATTTGTCTATGTAGTTTGAGTTTAAAAAGGAGGTATATAGAGATTTCACTTGGAAAAAAACTTGATTTTAGGTATTTTATTAGAGAAAAAAGATATAAAAACAATAAATTTGCAAAATAGAAAATAGAGTTAATATGAGCCGCTTAAACATATATAAAATTTCTTTTAATTATGAAGTTTTAAACCAAAAATTCATTTGAAAATTTACAAGAATTTTATTTTATTTACTATGCTAATATCATTTTTGTTATGACAATATTAACATACTTAAGAAAAACTGTTGATATTATCATAGTATAAATTATTTTGTCAGAACAATAAATATCGTAGTTAAAATAATTACATTTGTATCATTAAATATTTTTATTTTAAAAATATTATTTTTTACTCGAACAATATCAATTTCTTTACCAAAACATTATATGTGAAAATATTCTCTCTTTATCTCTCGTAGTAATGTCATCTTTTCAATTTCCTTTTTGGCCAAACACTAGAAAAAATATAACAATATAATTAGGGAACTGATATTTTCACATTCTCACTATTGACTGAGAATTCAATGGGTCCCATTTTCATTAACGCGAATCATGTGAAAATATAAAAAAATAAAAATAAGTTTCCCTATAAGAGCATCTTCAACCATTTTAGGATACTCAATACGTGAGTCATATCAGAAAATTTATCTTCAATAGTTTCTTCAATCTTAGTCATCAAATCTGCAACTTCATTCTCTCTCTTCAAAATATTTATAAAAAACTAAAAATATTTATTTTGGTTGATGAGTTTGATATACAACTCATTGAATTAAATAGATTGATAGGACACAAAATATAAAAGTACCAAATAATGCTCTTCAAATTGTCAGGTCTATCAACAAATTTCAATTTAAAGAGTTTTGTTTGCTATTAAGGTTGGAGATGCTCTAATTATAACAACTTATAGCAACTCAATGTACCCACCACTTATCAGCAAGATGTATTTAACTCACTACTGGTTAAACCCCTCTATCAAAATTCCAAAGTGATCTCTCAGTTCTTATTTCCCAAATTTTCTCTCTCCTAAAACAAATAAAGTTCAGGGTTTGCTCATCTTTTTTTGGATTTTTACTTTTTTATTGGAATGCGGATCATCACTGAAGGGAGCTAGCTCAGAGGTCTAACACTGAATACAAAGTATGATGCAATTTCTTCACTTTTCTTTGTATTTACAGATGTATGAGTTTAATTTGTATGTTTTTTTTGTAATTGTTTGTTCTTATGGATATTT